>CM065052.1:41710030-42258868 GCA_032883995.1 Coronaproctus castanopsis
TGAAATTAGTTGACCTAAATATATAAATTCGGTGACTTGTTCTATATTGTTATTTCCTATAAAGCCTCTTTTTTTTGACATAAAATTTTAGTTTTTTTCGTTATTTACCGATTTATTTCCCTCTAGCTGCGGAAAGAGGAACATTTGCTCCAATTTGTTGAAGGAGGATTCACTTAGCACCACATCGTCTGCAAGTTGTTCAATAATTCCCCATTTAAATTAATGTTATATATATATATATAGAGAGAGAGAGAGAGAGAGGGGAGTGACGAGAGGGTGTGTAAGTGTGCAAGGGACGAAATCAGAGCTTGTAGTGACTGTTTTTGGTGTTGAAGATATCTTTTTGTATAAAACAAACGAATTTGTTTATTTCGGTTATTTTCGTTTACACAAAACCACACATACATATACATGTACAAACACAGGTCGCGATGACTAGAGCGTCTAGTAGGTTCGATCTCGGCTATCGCGTGATTTGTTTTTCATCACCGTACATCTATTAAATTTCACAGAGGAGGCAGTGACAGTCCACTTTGTATAACATCAGCTGTGTGAGTTGTATATATTAATTATGTACTTCGAATGTTAACTTATTTTGTACGCCGAATAACGTACAGCGGGCTAATGTTCGGCAATGAACATTGACGACGATGATGAATAATAGCCGCTAGTCGATCCTTCCCCCGAATTTAATCGACCGGAAAAATTCCTTTCCCTAATTCGTGAAATAGGAGCGTTTAGATTTTCTAAAGTAACTTTTAGGTTGATCAGCTTGTAATCACTCGCGAAAAGCCTAACATTTTCGATAGCGTGAAAGACGTCGGATCGATTATTATGATTAATTGTGATTTTTTTCGACGATATCGTCGCGTTTAATCAATTCCGGATTCTATCCGGTCCTTTTCAATTTTTATCATATTCCGAATTTTCAATCTGGATTCAATTGCGCCTTCGTGTCGAATTATTGCACTGAACGAAACACGTAGAATAATAAAAAGCAACAACGCTGCGCGAGTTGTACGAACTACGGTGGCATTGTTACATTAGACGAAATGTAATAGGGAAAAAAGAACGATGGAAAATGAACGCAACCCGCTACATAACTATACTCGCTAACGGAAGAATAAAATTCGGACGTAGCAGCCTTTTAGGAACAATCGAGGAGCTGGAAAACTCGGCAAAGTCTGAAAGACTTAAAGGTCGGATAAATGAAAGCGCTAATGTACCGACGGAGTCTCTCTTCTAACGGTAAATGATCTAAATTTTTACTGTATGGAACCGTCTATCGGATGTAATGGATGAAATATCAATGGACTATAAACATAAAGGAATAATAAAAATATTAGAAGAAACACAGAAGCCGATAATAAGAATAGGGGAAAAGAAGAAGAAATAAAAATAGGGAAAGGAATAAGACGAGCATGTCTTTTAAATATATACGCGGGAAAAGTAATGCTAGTTTTTAAAGAGGAAGGTAACTGGTCATCAAAGTGACAGCATTTGATGCTGATGTTCCGTTTTTCAGATGACACAGCAATCGTGGGAAGTAATGAAAAAGAACTTGAAGAATCGGGGTAAAACAGCTATCGATTACAGCAAAAAAAGTATAAAAAGTCGATAAATGAAGACAAAACGGCAGTTATGAAATGTGTTAAATAGCGAGATATGTAAAAATTAATGGAAAACGATTAAAACAAGTTTATTGGCATGGGTAGCGTAATCACGCAAGTAAAGAGATATCGACTATAATTAGTCTAGGAGAAATGGCTATCAATAAAAGGAGATCTTTACAAACGTCGAGAAATTTAAACGTACAAAATAGGCTGATGTATGGATAACTTGGACGATCAACCGCTAAATCCATAAAATAATAGTAGAGGCTTCTCAAATTCGGTGCTGACGTAGATTACAGAAAATTAGTCGTGCAAATAAAAGTCCAAATAGTTTTTAAAGACATGAACGAATCGAGAAGCTTGAAGATGAAAACTAGAAGAATTAAAAGGCCACTTGTGTCGATCCAAGTTTCCTACAACTAATTGGAGGGAAACTACAACTTAAACGAGAAAATCCACGCGAATAATAACGAACGATTCAGTGGCGACCTAACCTTCGGATAAATTATATTCCGATATGGATGATGAAAAAACTTTAAAATTTCTCCGTTATGATATCGGTCGCGAAAAGGGCTATGCGACCGGATATTCTTATTATACGTATAAACGTGTAAAAAAAACACAAAAAAAAACGTATTTAGTCGACCGTGATGATCAAGCTGTTGCAAGAATAGAATCCGTTACAATATTTTTCAAACCGGATGGTCAACCCTGAGCTTAATTATATTAATGCGTCGCCCGGCGTTGTTTATTACGTAGCCAGCGGTAGCGTGTACGCAGCCAGAAATATCTTTTAATAAAATCGGCCGATTAAAGGCGGTTGTCGATAATTATACGGTTTTTAATCGAATATATCCGATATAATAATATGGATCGGCAAAAGTTCGATATATACGATCGATTATCACACATACCGGTCCTTAGACAATGAATCTATATAGAAAGAGTGACCATTATTATTATTAATCTTTCCTCGCTGGAAGGGATATTCTTTCTTAGTCGATTATTTCGTCTGTTCGTCAAAAAAAAAAAAAAACCGAGCTACCTAGTAACAACAATAGCCTATTATTTGTATACATACATATCGTCATAGAGAGAACAACAATACTATATATATTATATATATATATATGTATTTATTATCGATCTACATGAAAAGTCGTAGGTAGGCCTGGTTCTTTCTTTTTCTACTATTGACGCTCGGAGGGGTCTATTTTGTCTGTATAACAACCGACTTAATGAACGCGTTTAACCCATTTATTTTATTATTACGGCTACTTTTCTACGCTACGTCTTAACGCAAACATTCTTATTATTAATTCGAACTTCGCCGTGAGTCTTAAACTCGGTGACCGGTAGCCGCCGAGAGTTTACCTACCATGCTGCGACTAGTATTGCGTATCCGGCGATCGAACGACGTTGCGGTAAGTGTAACCGACTAACAAGTTGTACAGCCGGCAGCGTATCATTTTCGAAAACCGTACACAGCCTAACTTAATAGTTAATTTCTTTACCCTATTGTCGTAATTGTACATTTTTTTTTTTTTACTTACGCCTGTGTACATTTCAATTTTTATTTTTTATTTTTTTTAAAATATTAATTTCCTCACTCCTAATCGACCAGTCTGGAAAAACCTTTTTTTTTTTTAGGACATATCCTTTATCTCCTTTAAAAATCGTACAGTTATATGTTTACTAATTCTAGCTACGGATATGATTCAACAGCCAGCTATTAAAAATCTGCAGCTAAAACAATAAATGAATTAAGTGCTCGGTTGAAAGGTTGGAAAATTATATAATCTGTACGCATAAACTACATTTTGCGGAGAACAAGAACTGAATCAGCAGATAATCCCATAAAAAGAGTCAGTCAAGTACCTAAGGATGCGCATCTAAATTGGAAGCATCGCGTCCGACAGAAATGTTTGAAAATTAAAAAATCAGAAATGTTTATCGGCTAATATGAAAGAACTCGACGTTATTGAAAATAAACGACCTTTGTGTATGGCCATATTGTTAAACCTATTCGGATTTATGGAATATAACTGCCGGGTTGCACTAGTATTTCCGATATAGACTCCATACAAAGACGCTAAAACGTTGTGCACTTGGTACGATCATATATCGATTTGAACGCAATAAAGACTTAAAAATTCCAACGGTCATCGATGGAATTACCGGGTTTGCTTGCGAACACGTAAAAAGATTGGAAAACACACTAATGCTGAAGTCGTACAGCTCCTGGACAACTCTGAGGTATTTAAGAAACGCAAGTAGGAAATTGCGTTCGGGTGGTATCGTCAAATTATAAGTGCATCATCCAGGAACGAAATTTGCTCGGTGAAAGGGAGCTCTTCCCGTTATCGGATTGCACTTTGCGTTGTAACGAACAGTCGTGAACTCATCACACGAGAATATCTCATTTAGTACGTAAGAGCGGTTTCTCTTAAAGGGTATTGCCCTAAAAAATAATCATAGTTTCGCTGAAAGGTGTCATTAATTATCAACTCGAAATCAAACTCGAGATATTTGAAATGATTATCTTGGACAGAAAACAGATCCGTGTAACTAACACGAGGCACCGGTTTGACTGGAAAGTCATTTAGATTTAATTATTTATCTGAAAATATTCAGCTGTTTCTGGTTCTTCTCATCTTTCTTACACATCCAAAAATGTTTACCCGTTGTTTAAATCATACGTAGAAAATCGGCATTTTCAAATGCGTGCCCACAAACATATCTATTCAAAAATACATCCTGTTTTAGTAGCCGTTCCCCAAGCTTCTGTGTTGGGCCCCACGCTGTACTTGTTATACACGGCTGATTTCCCTACAATGGAAAACGTACATTGCGGATGACACTGCACTGCTCTCAACACATTACGGATCATCCGAAGATAGCTAGCAGTAACCTACAGAAAGATCTTCTTAATGGTTTAAAAAACGGAAAATTGGAATTAATGAAAACAAATCTGTCTATATCCATTTTACCAACAGAAAAGTTGTACCCGCACCCGTCAGGATTAATAGCACCGATCTGTTAGTGCGATCAACGGTTAAGTACTTAGGATTACACCATAGCCGATTAACATGGAAACATCATATACAGATGAAAAAAAAGAAATTAGATATTCGAGATAAAAAAATGTACTGGCTGATAGGGAGAAACAGTGTACTAACGACAGATAATAAACGCTTAATATATACAGTGATTCTAAGGTGACCTATGGAGTGCAACTTTGGGATTGTGCTAGATCATCAAACCTGAAAATAATACAAACGTCACAAAATAAAATTTTTCAGATGATAACCAAGGCACCCTGGTATGTAACGAGTCTAACGTTGCTTCGAAATTTGCGCATGGATTATGTGACCGAGGTCATAAAAGTTCACGCTAAAAGACACGCAAGAAGACTCGATATCCACCCGAACACTGTTGCTGGGTAGTTGCTTAATACCACCGGTGACCGTAAGGAGACTAAAACATCAGATAAGATCTCGTCTAGGGTCGAGGTAATCGGGTAGGTATCGTTATTTTCTTGAACGTACTGCTAAATGTCCTTGGACAGCTCGCAGTATTATAAAATAAAAAAAAAATTAACGATAGAAAATGAGTTAAAATAGTTCAACTTTTTAATGAAAAATCACGAAAGTTTTCGGCTATTAAGAAAAATATAAAAATGTATACAATTTATAAAAATTATAAAATGTAACTAATATTAATTTAGATATACAATTTACAAAAATTATCAAAGTGAAAAAACTGTATTTAAGTGAATCGTATAGTTCAATGGGTCCAAAATGTTGGGGAATACAGTTTAATCCACATAAGTATCAACATATTATGTTTACGAATAGATCACTTGAGCGTACACCTATAATAATTAATAATGACATAATCCCATAAGTTGATTTCGTACGTTATCCCGGAATGTACCTGGATCGAACATGGCGATTTCACATAGCGCAAATTGGAAAAGGTATTATCCGCTGCTGGGTCGTCAGCAGACCTTGAATTTAAAAACTAAAATACGCATTTATCTCATGACGATTGCTCCGATTTGGCGTCATGGTAGTGAATTATATGGATCAACTAGTGCAAGTAACCTGAACAGAATATAGCAGCAGCAGCAGTCGAAGATACTTCTTGTAATCACGTCCGCGCCAGTCTACCAACTTAACCCTGCATAATGATTTGAATGTTTCAATTGTCCAGGATATTTACATTAATCAGTACGAAAAACTATTTAAAAAACTCAGCAGTAGTCCCAATATTGCCAGAATGGACTCATTAAGACTTACAGACAATCAAGCTAGAATATTGAGAAGGAAATAATGTCGGAATGCTTTGCCCATTACCTAGGGAACTATCTCGTGCGATACATTTCCTTCTTATGTATTATATTAATTACGTTAATTCAATACTTCTACAAAGAATTCTTCAATGATTATATTTACATCCTCATTTCATAATACTTTAATTATTATCTATATCTATTCATTATTTTATCGTATCGTAATCAAGTGTCTCATTGGAGACATTAAATTAATATGCTAAATTTATCGTGATCACAGTTGTTCCGGTACAATGAAATAATAATAATAATAATGAGATAGTGAATGTGGTAAACAACACAATCAACAGTCAGTAATATAAAATTTAGAGCTGTGGATTCCGGAAAATGTGTAATCAGATAATTTATTCCGAGAAATCGAAACAACTTGAAAGTTTATCGACTCAAGTCCAATCGATTCCACTTAGAATCGATTAATTAATGGAATCGACTTAGAATGGCAAGAAATCGACTAAAATTTATGTAGATTTTTTATAATTTCATAAACAAGTTTTTTTTAAAATTAAATAAAAAAAAATGCTACGCTAAAAAAAATTGCGAGTTTTTTAACATGTTAAAATTTAAAATACAAAAAATTTTTTTTTTTATTAATGATTATTTTAAATTTTGATACGCTTCGATCATTTTTTGGTATTTATTATTGTCCATCAACTCGATCAACTAACTCATTTACTTTGACAAATCGATTTTTCGCAAAAATGAATCGATCATCTCTGGAATTGATTCGAATCGACAGTACTAATAAAATTTATACCATAACGTAAGTAGTCAGTAACATAAGAAACAAGTAAAAACAATTATATCTGAACCAAATATACGTATTCACTAAATAATTGACGTCCATCTATTTTTATTTCCAATCGACCTTCATTATGTCGATATTTATCGTTAATCCTACTACTTTAGAATGAAGGTCAGTTATCAGATCCTGCAAGGTGTCGGCCAATCAACACTATATCATCGGCCAAACGCGAGTGATTGAATCATCCATCAATCTTAATGCCTCTTGAATCCCAATTTAAATTTTTCAATGCATATTCCAAGGTTGTTAGTAAAAACTTCGGATATATTAAGTCTCCCTGCCTAACCCCGATTTTTAATGAGATTTTATCCGTTATTTCTACAATCTGTACGTTCATAATTGGCGAGTTGTAATTGAGATATTCATCATCTATACCACGTTGTCTATGTTCATGTTTTCGCGGTATAAAATGCTTCCCGGTAATCTATAAATTCTATGTACAATTCCATTTGCACCTTGAAATTAAGATCCTCATAGTGTAAATGTAATTATGCGCGCTAAAACTGGGCCTGAAACTCGTTTGCTCGCATGATTGATGATAATTTATTTGTGTTGTAGGTAAACTTGGGGGTAATGTTCATATAGTAAATGTGTGATAGCTAAGCGGTCTAATTAGAACAATAAATAAATAAATAAATATATATATATATATATATATTTCATCGTACAATGTACATCATACTTATATTTGTATTGTTCACTTTTCCACTCTTCTGTATTCTTTTAGAGAATGTTATTATTAATACACGCAATAAAATGTGTATTCATTCATTCAATAGCCCACCCGGTATCGAGTATGAGGCACCGTTATCTATGCTTTCTGAGGTGACTGATAAGTCCAATTTTGGCTGTACATCGCTTTTCACAGTCGTTGCATATGTAAACGTCTTCCGACGGGCTGTACTTTTCCGCGGCATCATGCTGACTTATTTTCGGCCGCTGTTTCTATATTCTTTTTTGACGATACCAAGGCCATGTTTCACTATACGCTTCCAGGTTGCTCGATCCTGAGCCAATTCTTCCCATGCCGAGCTCTATACCGCATTCACTGAGTACAAGTCTCATATAATCCCTATACCTCCATCGAGGACATTCAATATGACTTGTACCTAACGTCATTTGGCTGAAGAGTATTTGTTTGGGGAGTCATCCTTGCTAAAAATGTATATATATATATATATATAATAAGTCGTATGTTGATCATAATTGACTGTCATGATCATTATGTTGCGATCAAATACCTCCAAAGTTGTCGATCATTCGTTGAATGTACCACTAAGTGTGATATTGACGGTTTCACAGGCATTACATATTTGTTGCGTTCGTCGGGTCATTGACCGACCTTTTCTTCTGTGTCCGTTCATTCTTCCTAATACAACTGTCCTGTCTAAATCCCGTGCACGTATTATATGACCGAAAAATTTGTGCACTTTTTCGCGTACGTTTTTTGAAAGTCGTTTATCTGTATTATCGATCCACCGCTGGACGTAGGCTTTCTCCAATTTCTTCAGTTCGTTGAGGTTCTGAGCTTTCTGAATCTAGTTTTTTCCTTGCCATCTGAGTTGTATCGTCATACCGACGATTCAGCGATCTGCCAATGTTTCTTCTCTTGCGAAGCAGCCATCATTCCAACTCGATTATCCTTCTCACTGGCTATGTGCCCTGCTCAGCTTCACTTCAGTGTGGCCATTTGCTCCACCACGTTATAAAGTTCGATCTTCTTATAGATTAGTCGTATAATTGAATCGATAATTCGTATCGGATGTCACCGGCTAAAATATGAAAACGAATTTAAAAAACAACCGATTTTAAATAAAATACGAAAATTATTCTCCTAATAAGTTAATAAACAGTATTAATTTTCTCAGATAGATATTGAAGGCTTACCGTTCGAAATATATCATATATCGATAAGAAAAAGTATTAAACCGTAAAAATAGTAATAATAATAATGAACTCCGAATAAACCGGCAAATTGCGAGTAAATAAAAATTCGTTTCTCCATTTATTGTCAAACTGATAGCGAATCGTCCTAAGAAAGCTACGCTATTGTCGTGGCAATTCGTCTATATTTACATTATGCGCTTTCGATGTGTCATCTATATAGATTGACAAGCACCGCAGTATTTTGACTGAGTAAATAATAAGCGAAAGAGAATGTGACTTTCGACTGTGAAGAATATAATATCTTACCATATATAAATATTGTATACGTACAAAATTTCCTGAGTGTTCATCGTCATATTTACAATAGATAAAAAACACATCCCCCTATTTTGCCGGCGATTTTACGAACACTCTTAAAAGTGTATATGTGTCCGTGTGTGCGAGTCGAATAACGGGTTTTCATTATTCTTTCAGAAATTTATTTGTTTTCTATTAAAATACTCTACATAGAGGGCGGTATGTCGGCTAAAGCAGCTGTATTTGGTTTTCTTTACGTAAACGAACTATTATTAGTGTAGACCTGTCAGTCTGATAACAAAACACACACACACACAAAAAAAACCCAACTAGCAACGTGTATTGAACTTCGTCGAAAAACATAAAGACCGTATTGAGACAATAATAATGACGAATATTTCGATAAGGCGGTGTATATATATATATATATATATATAAATAACGATAAAAACGATATTTGTATTTAATCGGAATAGAAAAAGAAACTGTATTGAAATATACTAAGTAATTTATTAAAAAAAAAAAAAAATTAATTAATTAATAAAATATGAATTGAAATGACTAAAATTTAAATCACAAAGCAGAAAAATTTCATTGATTTTAACTACTTTTTTGTTGTTTATTTATTTTTTTTAAATCACTACACTACACAAATTTTAAAATTAATGTATTTTTTTGTTGTTATACCAAACCGAGAGATACAACAACAATAAACGCTAGATTATATTTAAGGTACTATAGAATTGAACCGGATGGAGGCGACGTTTAAGATATAAGATCATAATATATCTAGTAGATTTCTTTACACGCAGACGATCAAAAATTTCCGAATAATCTGCCGATAGTTAACTGATCAGATCAGGTCATAAATAGAAAAAAAAAAGAGAAAGAACTGGAAATTAAACTCGGAAATATGATCTGGCTTATTAGTCGCAAGTCCGAAGTTAACCTATACAACCGAGTTTTGCTATCTACCAGTTTGTTAAAACCAGTGTGGAGAGCTACTCAAGCCGAATATTATGGCGGTGTGCGCAAAAAAATCAAATATCAATAAAATCCAACGTTTTCAAAGCAAACACTCGGATTAATTTACCGAATACTTTGGTATATTAAGGAATGACGTTGTCTACCAAGATTTACATGATGATGATGATGATCCATTTACAATAATGGTTGAGGGAAAAGACCGGTAGATAGGATGCCGATTATTTCCTCACTGGATGCTGATTTTGGCGCTTATAATTACTGATGCTGGCGATTGCTGAAAGACAGTCGGTTGCAATGGCAGACTGCTTAGAATTTCTGCCAACAGAATCTTGTATATAAATTACAGCTAGTTTTATAGCATAAAGTTCAGCCGAGGGGATTGAAAAATGTGGAGGTAGTGGAAATCTGATTATTATTTAGTTTGAGGATGCTACTGCGCATCCTACGCCAGAATTTGACTTTGAACCATTTGTGAAAAGCAATTGATGGTCGTTGTATCGATCTAATATACTAGAAGAATAAGATTTATTTCCATATTCAGTGCGATCCACGGCGGCAATGCAGGCATATAGTTCTGATAAAGAAGAGAAACTTGTACTTCGATGTCTTTGAGTACTGATATTGTTTGTGTCCAACGACTGTTTCTGGATTTACTACTAAGATTCATTGCAGATCGATGGATTAATTCGGGCAAATTTGGAGTACTTCTTATATGTGTGAAGGTTTGCACAGTACAAGAAGAAATCGAGAAAAGAGTCCGAAGACACGACCTCAGGCTACAATAATCTTTTCTCCTTCATTCGTTTATGATAAAATTTGTTTGATAATTGACTAGTTATAAATTTGCAGATATAAGAAGGAAAAAAATGTAGGCGTTGTTTTTGACAGCAAACTTTTTTTTCTTTGCTTCAAATTTCGAACTGATAAATTCCTAACCAATTGTAACACCAATATATAATAACTATTTATCAACATAGTGGGTTGTGATTGCTCCTCAGCAGTGCAAAAAAAAAAAAAAAAAAAAAAGATATTTATCATCAACTAGATGGTGTGAAGAAGATGAGGGACTTGAAAATAATCATAGCAGACTGATGAAGTAGCTAATAGTTTAAAATCAATTTGACAATTTGAGTTTGAATCTTTATCTGAAGAATTCTGGTTGCCAGCGAATTATTAAATGTTTGACTATCGCTCGATGAATTTCTCCTCGTTTCGGTATTTAATGTCGAAGTCGTTCTGTGTAGAATATCATTGGAAATATACCAGTCCAGCTATCATTCGTAATACTTTCGATATGTCTGGATTCGTTTTACGTTGTTGTTTACATCCCCCGCAACTCGATAGCATAAAGCTATACTGGCTTCAAGATCATATTACGGAGCGGCAACTTATTTTTTATGTTTTAGATCGAGATCCGAGTAACGGGTGAAGATTTCTAGTTTTTATATTCAGTTCCGTATTCTTGGTTTTAATATTATAGTCCTATTAAGGAATGATCGATATGTACACCGGTGGTATTTATGGAGTTTATTCTACGTTATTTACTCCGAGTATATATTTTTTGCGATCTATTTCCTAGTTGGTAAAAAATGATGTGACTACTTTTAGTTTCATTTATAACTATTTTCCGCTTAGTCGCCTAATTATCTCATAGATTGCAGTCTGTAAGAGTCGATTCGCCGTTTTGGGGGCAGATTATCGATGAATACAGTTCGCAAATGTTGCGATATAATAATCCGAAAATGTTGCGATATAATAATCCGCAAATGTTGCGATAGAAATTTCATCGGATATCAACGGTAAATATCGCGTGTAAAATTGGTCTCAAATTGCTGACTGTATTTTGCGAATAGAGGTCGTAATTTAAGATGGCAAACCAACGGCAAACTTAACTTCGATAAATACGTCGACTGCCTCGATATGCTAATAAATCAATTTGTTCTATATATCCATCCCGGGTGTTTAATAGAAAATCATTCCTTAATGCAGACGATAAATTTTTTATTTATAAATCGTACGGTAATTAATTATTCTCGGTACATACGAGATAATTGTGTCTCATACACGTCGCGGTATAAATAGAAGTTCCAGTTTGTTCTTTTAACCGTCTTTTGAAGTCTGTAACATATCGGTGATTCTAGTCTACAACTATTAATGTCGTTTCGTTAGTAAATACGTCGGTACTAATGTCATCATCTAGAATTTACATTCCGCATACGGGAGGAGCTCTAAAAGATGTTCCACCATCTTTCTCGTGGAACACCAGCTTGTATATTGTAAAATGCAGATTTCATGTCTTCATGAAAGACTGATCGCGTAAATTAGGTAAAATTTACTAAAGCTGCGACCTTTTAAGAATACTAGACGACAAAGCGGAATTTAAAGAATTTTGCACGAAAACCAGATGATGCGCGCCATAATTTTCGATCTTTTATAATTAAAGATATTATTTTATGTTTAATTTATTTTCTGTAATAATAATTTTTTAAAGTAGTCATTAACCGAATAAAACTCTGAAAACTTTCATTAGTTTAGAGCTTTTTCATTTTGAACTTTATTATTTTTCTACTTTTCTTAATTTTTAACGTTAATGCTTATTCAAATCTAACTTTTTTGTTTGTGGCGTTTTATTCTTAAATGATTTAAATTTGCCATTATTTTAGAGTCACCTTGAATTTGTTATACTACTACTAATAATGATAATTAATTAATCAATACGTTTCAGGTAAACTAAACTGTTATTGTTTTTTTATTTTTTTTTTATTTTTGAATAAATCGATTAGTCATACTAATAGGCGTAATCAAAAGTCCAACGTTGAAATTGTTATTATTTTCTCCGGCAATTTTAAAGTTTATATATATATATATATGTGTGTGTGTACGTGTTATATAAACAGAATAGTATCGTAGAACGTTGAAAGGTAGAGAGAGTTTTAGTTACGTTAATGGTGGATAAGAACAAGAGCATAATTGAAAAATACGTTCGAAATCTTAAGTTGACAAATTATTCGCCTGGTTTTTCGTTCGCATGACAAATGGACAGAATCAGACGTAAACGATTTTATTAGAACGTTGACTACTGATTGTTGTTTGATTATTACTTGAGGGATGAATTTATCCGGAGACGAAATACAAAACTGGGATTTAAGTTGTCAACGTACAAAACGATTAGACCTTCTTGTATGTATATATATATGTGTGTGTTTGTGCGTTTGTATGGATATGTAATTTGTGTTGAAGCTCCGTATGTTCTAGAAGCGTGTAAAAGTGTAAATTGCCAGATCCTCAATATGTGGTATAACGTGTGATATGAAATTATGTATGTGAGTAGACGCATATATGGTACGAGAGCCTGTCATTTGTTTTCTTCCTACGTACTCATTTATGCCTATAAATATGCGTAATATCTTAGGCGGACGACCCTTGCTTTTATGCAAATTAGTTTATCGAAGTTTTGTAAAGCGATTCCTTTCATCGTTTTTTTTTATTTTTTACTTTTATAATGACGATCCATTATTTTCGAACGAAGTTTGCCGGCTTCATTTTTCTTTCTCTATCCGTTGCAGGTTTTGAATTTTGTAAATTCTACATTAACCAATTTACGTACGATATGGAATTCCATTTTCGGTAATTGATTTTTTTATGTAAAATATCGTTAGTGAATTTTCCTCGAAATAATAGTAATAATACGATAAAAGATACCTTTAAAAGACAAATTTCTGACTCATCCCTAGCTTCAATGGAGGACATAGACAAATAACCTGTAGAAAATTCTAAATTCGCCCTATGATCGACTAAAAACCATAAGGAAAACACCGAAAGAAGACTAGAAATCTCGGAAACACTCTATCGAGAAGGGTGCAAATAGAAGTCGAATTAACACACGCGTTCCAACTAAATCATCAATCAAGCGACTTCTTTAAATAATTACTACAAAATTTCAGGCCGAAGAATATCCGTTGAACGTTATTAATTTATATCTCCTAATGAATGTGGCTAGTGGTCTAAGTGACCCGCTATCAACAGTCGCAGAATTTACAGCAGATACTGACGGTATCATTCGGATTGTAGAACTACCGTATACTGACAAATAGGTCGATGAAGTTCACAAAGTTTAAGAAGCGCTTACATCTTGTTTTGTCACCTAATCATGAATCCAATGCACCATTCTTCAGCCGAGTCTTCGGGGTTTATTTGTTAAAATTACAAATCTTATTTCCTGGAATTTTCTCTCACTTCGAGGATTTACAGTTGCTCATTTCTACATAAGAAACCCCCTCTAAAAAAAAGTTATCAAAATCTGAAACTTAATTCTTCTAATATTCTTCAAAGCGAACCGACCTCACCTACATGCGCAGGGTGATATCCTGCTTACAATCCGGTCGGATATTTATTTCGAAAAACTTACCACGATATTATACTGTTCATTGTAGCAAATATATTTATTCCGCACGAAATTACAGTATGTAACATTTACTCCGCTCCTAACGAAAGTTTTATGTTTACTGAACTATTTTCATCTGTTGAACCATCTTTATCATAGTGGGCGACTTCAACGTTCAATCTTCATCCCGGAATAGCAAGATTGAATTTATCATCGTTGTTAACTGGACAAAATGTATCGTGTTGGACGTTGTTTAATCAGCGGAGAAAATTGTCACCGGCGACAGATTATTTGTGCTATCATTATAGCCGAGTGTCGGTGAATATGTGCTCGTATTTGTAAGTAGCGTTATTTTCTTAAGGTTTTATCTTGTACCGTGAGATTGCGAAGTTTCGAAATTGTAATTTCGATCTTCATTTATTTTTACTTTCACTGAATACGTTTAATGTTGTAACATTGCCTTTGTAGAAGCATTTTTAAGTTGTTGATATTTACGTATAACATAATTTTTGAATTTAATCAATGTCAGAATATTGAAAGAAATTTTGTGATCACTTGAAGTTATGACAGATTAGGAACGACCAATTCTGTGTCGATTTTATGATCGAGTCAGTAAAATTATTCACTTTTTTCTCCAGTTCCGTATCATTATTGGAATAACAGTTCCAAGCTCTACGCCGTGCACTAAAGTCAGGATTAAAATCCAATGATGTAAGATTTGTATGACTTATTTCAGGACCGTAAAGGAAATAGACGATAATATTGTTATCAGATATTTCAAGAGAAATGCCCGTAGTTTCAATTTTATTTGAAACAGTTATTCAAAGGAGATTCGACTATATTTTGCTTTATAAATAAGGCTGCCCTACCACCATTTAAATTTTAGTCGATATACAATGTATCCTGGGCAGTTTAGTTTATGCGTCGAGACATTCACTTACACACACGATATATGCGAATATCTTTATTATATAGTAATTTCCCGAATTCTAAGAATTTATTTCTGATAGAATTTACATTCCAATCAAAATAATTTAAACTTATTAACGAGTTAGTCTGAATTTAGGTACTCAATAATAGTTTCAGCTATAATAGCAATTTTGCTAAGTGTATCATCGGTTTGTTTGAGTCGGTTTAGAGTCAATGTAATAAATTTTCAACCTTTACTAAAATGTAAATCTTCAAATAATTTCGTAATATCGAATATAAATGAAACACTTTCTGAATCGAAATTAAACACGCATTCAAATAAAATAGGACTAAAAATAAATAAGACCGGAATAATGACGTCGGGAAAGTGTACGAATGGAAATAAATAATATAGTAGTAGAAACGGTCATAGAATATAGCTCGGACGAAAAGAAATCACGACTGACGAGAAAAAGATGATGCAGACGGTATCGGGTAACTTTCGAGTAAAAGGGAAAACTATATAATCAGTTAAATATAAGACGTTCCGATAGGATCTTTGTAACGTGGGCTGATGGCAAAAACTGAAGTGGAGTTTGGCAAGACACATGGCCAGAGGGAAGGATAATAGACGGCAAAACCAGTGTTGGAATGATGGTCGCTTTGTAAGAGAGTAAACATTATCAGACTGTCGATCGGTATTATAACGCAGAACTGGATTAGTCGGATGGCAATATAACTCGGAACTGGATTCAGTTTGGAAAATCTACGTGCAGCGCAGCAGTGGGCCGATATAGGATAATATATTTTTTTAATCTATATTGGTCCACTGCTGGACCTAGGTTCTCCCCAATCTCCTCCATGAGCTTTCTGAATCTAGTTTTCCTGCGCTACTTTGGTTATATCGTCATACCAACGAGTTAGCGGTCTGTCAATGTTTCTTTCTCTTTGAATTGGCCACCATTTCTCCAGCACTCGCTTTGTCTATCTATTATCCTTCACTCTTTGGCTATGTGCCCTGCCCAGATCCACTTCAGTTTAGCCATCTGCTCCGCTACATTATGAAGTCCGGTCTTTTGTATTTCGCTTCCGGTCGGATCGTCTTATATTTGTTATTATTCTTTCCTTCGCTACTGGTGTTCTTATTGTCCTTCTAATGTTTGTTTTTGCGAAGGTCCATGTTTGTGAGCTATATGTAAACACCTGATTATATAGTTTACGCTTCAAACATATTGGTATTTAGTTGTTTTTAAATACGTAACTTAGTTTCCCGAAAGCTTTCTGCCTGCGTCATTTTTTTTCTTGGTAATTTTTTCTCCGAGTTGTTTCTACTACTACTGTATTACTTATTTCCATTCGTACACTTTCCCGAGTATTTGTCATTTAGTCTTTTATGTAAGTTTATTTTTAGTCTTATTTTATTTGATTGTATGTTTAATTCAGTTATCATTATTTGAAGCTCTTCTGCACTAGTGCTTATTCGTGGTACATCATCTGCAGATATCAGGTGGTTTAAGTATTCCCCACATCAATTCTTACACCCGCAGAGTCCAATTCGAATTTCCTGAATATGGTATTACACACACACACATATATTTTTTATTTGTGCTATTACGTTAGTTCTTTTGGCCAAAAACTAGTGGATATATAACGTTGTGTTTATTTCGTTTTCTTGTATGTATATACATACATATATATATTAGCTGCGACGGCGGGATTAACGCGATAATGGACGTTAAAAGATTAACAACTCCAAAAGCATCTGGTAATAGAGAACTTCTCCGAAAGAGTATTTAGTTTTGGGAATAATCGACGAAACTTCGGAGAAAGCGTCTTTTGAAAGTTATCGTACGGAACCGTTTCATTATTCGATGTCAATCGACTATAAATAAGCCTCCACTTCGCCAGTTTGTTCGTTATCGTTTGTCTAACTGCCGCTTCTCGCTGTTTTATGTTTTTTTTTAGTATGGACAAAAATACGTAGTCGAAGTAATTTCTTAGTCGGTTTCTCCGTGCGCCATAATGAACGTATATATGAGGAATCCATTGTTTCCGGCAGTGTAAATCCGGTGAAATGATTTCCTACATTACGCTACGGTGTGTGGTACGTAGAAGATTGCTCCTATTCTTCGACTGCATACGTGGCACTCGCATCAATCATCCCTGTTTGCCGTACGAGTGTAAAGCTCGTTGTCGCGTTTGCCATTATTTTGACCGAACGACCACCTTTGACAAATGCATCAAAGGGTAAAGAATAATAGTCGATTATTCAATTCTCTTTCGTTTCTTACGACTAATCCATCACTTTCTCCATCCTATTACTTACTACTCGTTGTTCACCTTCGATAATCGCTACCCTTACGACCCAACAACAACAACAACAACAACAACAACAACAGAAAACCCCAAGGCGACCGAGGAGTTTGTTCCGATACTTTTAGAAAAGTTTTATCTTGTATTTTCGTTTTTAATAAACCGTTTTTACTTTTGTTAAACTATCGTCGATGAAAAATGCGATTTTTTTTTTTTTTATTTTGAAAAGTTCGAAATATACCGAAAAATTCTAACCGCCAGAATAATTTCGTTTTTTTACGAAGAATCGAAAAGTTCCGAACTTTTAAGTATATTTCGAACCGTGTGCGATGTAGTAATAAATAAACAAGAGAGAAAAGTAGTTAAAATCGATATATATGTGTATATATATATAAAATATATAAAGATCGCAAAGCTTTTCTGATATTAAGCCATTATCAAGTGAACGTACAAAAAAAAATATAAAGTAGAAAAATATATCTAAAGTTTATAAAAAGTATAAATGAAAACAGAAACCAAAAGTAAAATTAGGTGTATGATTTAATTTAAATGTACAATATTACACAAATAGCAAAGTGACAAAACAGATTGGATTATAAAAAATAATCTGATAGTGAATCTGGTAAACAATTAATTTTTTTGTCTGCTTGATAATGGCTGGATACTTGAAAAGCTTTGTGGTTTATATATATATATATATATATATATATATATATATATATATATATATATATATACATATGTATGTATATGTATATAATCTAAGAGAAGGAAGTGGCACTCCATATAACATCATATGCACGCTCATATGCGTCGCATATAAATAGCGCCTTGATATAAATTTTAAGAGTAAATCAGAATTCTAGTCTCGCCGCATAGACTGCTATTCACACATCTGTAGTAGTTCGTTGTTTGGAGTCTGTTTAAAGATCTATATGTTTCGTACTTCCAATCAGTACCAGTGGGTAGGTAGGTAATTTTTCACTTGTTCGGATCCATGGTTCCTTTATTTTTCTGGTGCATTTCGCCAATGGCTTGATACCTGAAAAGCTTCGTGGTTTATATTAAAATTACAAAACTTGTACGAGGTTTTATTACCGGCTGTACATATCTAACTATTTTTTGCGAGCTCTTCTTTCTATTTAAATAATAAGCGGCGTATATAAAACTTTTTAGACGCTTATTTTAAAAGATAAATATAAAAATGGCGTACGGTTTGTCGTTATTAACTCCTTTCCAGTTACGAATGTCCACTGTATGCGGTATGTGAAATTGTGACGCTTACAAAATTTTTTATTTTCTGGTCGACGTGAAATGTCGTCAATTTTTAATTATATAAATACTTCGAGAACTATCTACAGTTCGTCTAAGCCGTAATAAACACGCCTGTTGTACAAAAATGTATAATTTCGCATCGAAATTTTATAATGTCTAACTGAAAGGATTACCAGTGTTTTCCCTTTGATCTTCGAATAAAAATAACAGCTAAGCAAAAATACCGGTGATTTCGATTTTACATTAAAAAATTTTCATTGCAAAATTATAAATTTTATACAGCGGCTGTTTATTATACAATACCGCTGTTCTTAGGCGAACTGTAGATAATTTTCGCACGCTATTAATAGGCGTCTCTGTGAAAATTTTCCTAACGATGTATTCGTTATGTTAATATTTGAATTTAAGTTACAGGCGGAGTTGTGATTTATTCGGTCCAAATTTTCTTATAATTCGTAATTACGTATTACATTTATTATTTTTCTTTCGCGAAAATCAAAGTTCCTTTATCTTTCTGATTCACCGTTTTAATGTCTCTCCGCAACTTTTATACGAACAATGTACTTTTATAAAGCATACTGCTTCTGCGTGTCCTCTTTACTAGATCTCAAGTTTTCATAGTTTTCATACATCGGTCTCTCCCCGGAAACGAGACTATTAACCGAGCTGCCAGGAAGGCGTCCTTGCTTCCACACATTTCTGCTCGCCTCTTTTTCTCTAGCGACGTAAATGTAATCCTGAAATCCCTGATAACCAAATCCGGGAGTCGTGTGTTGAAGTCTAATCAACAAAACCACCTCCTTTTTATCAAACCTAATCCGCTATCTCAGTTGTTATTTCCCTTTCCGAACACGAGAAAGAAATGTGTTATCTTACCATTCTTATCCATTCCTATCTTCTTCAAGTTCACAAAACCTTCCGCTCTGCGCCTTTTGACAAATATCACATATACCACACATACTAACATATTGTCCTCGCAAAACTTAGAATTCATTACAGTCCTCCTCCTTCCTTACCGCAACTCTTACCTGAATCTACCGACCATATACGTAATGTTTTCCTGTTCTTGGATTCGCTGAACCTTTTAAATCAGACCTAGGACCACAGTAAGTCCATGGGTGAATATGGCCCGTTAGTGTAGCCGGAGCCCGTGTTATCAAATAATAAATAAATAAATAAATAAAAATAAATATTCATTTTTCCCTGAATGATATTTTCGTAAATCAGGTTTTTTCTTTTTTTTATTTCTCGGAATTTATAAAATATCTTCACGATGGCTGTGGTATTTCTCCGTTACTTTGCTTCGTCTAATTTTTTATTATATAACGTAATTTCGATCGTTATTTTCTCGTTACCATTTAAAAAAATTATCAAATCAAATCATTTATTTATGTGCTATTAAAGTACAAAGAACTCTATTAAATAATGAAAATTTGCATCCAATAGCCAACGAAATAAAACTCATGTTACAAACTACATCTAAGAACATAATACTTTTGTGGATACACTGCAATATATATGGTAATTCAATAGCCGACGTATCAGCAAGAACGGCCGTTTCGCATCCGCTTCTAAATATCCATGTACCGATAGCTGACTTCAAAGAATGCTTAAAGCATCCTTTCGAATCGACATGGAATATGGCAGAGAATATCTACGATGAATAAACTACGATCGATAAAATTATCTTCAAAACAGTGGCACTCGGCACATCGTAGTAGCAGAATGGAAGAGGTAGTATTATGTTCGAATTAATAGATAGGACACACAAAATTAACGCATATTCATCTATTAGAAAGAAGTACGCCACCAACGTGGCAACAATGTTGTTGTCAGTTGTGCGTCAAGCATCTATTGGTAGACTGTCCAATTACCGAAAACAGTACGGGATCGCATCGCTCGACTTGCAAAGTTTTGCTGAGGGATAACATGGATATCATTAATAGAGTTTTCGTTAAAATGTATCAAATTAACGCATTTGTTATACTTAATACCTTTGTTGTAAAATATCTTCGTTATAATTATTATCTAATACCTTTGTTGTAATTATTTTAGTTCCGTGCCTCTAGCTATAATTGCGGTACACGTAAATTTAAATAAAAAAAAAAATTAAAAAAAAAAGTACAAAATGAACATGTAATCTGAGAACTTCTGCTAATGCATAATAATAATCAAATCAAATCAAATCAAATTTATTTCAGTAAGTGTTTACAATATTTGCAACATTACCTAGTTAAATATAATAAAACATATAACAACAATATTGCAAATAAAATTACAACGTTAAAATTGTAATAACAATAAACAGAGCTAAATATAATAGATAAATAAGTACAAGAAATCCCGCTTAATAAATACGCGAGTACCGGACATTTTAAAATGTAATCACATGTACGCAACTGCCGTAAATTAACTTAACAACTAAGATATTACTATAATATACAAAGTAACGATTCACGCAAAGTGAGTATAAATACAAAGTAAAATTAAAATTAGAAGTAACAATTGAGAAAAAAATAAAAATTTAGAGCTACATTATAAAACAAGAAAAAACAAAATTACAATTCTAAAACAATAAAACAATAAAAAAAAAAAAAAAAAAAAATCACCTACCCACGCACAACCATTTAATACAACCACTTTCGAAATTAAAATTACAATTCTAAAACAATAAAACAATAAAAAAACAAAAAAAATCACCTACCCACGCACAACCATTTAATACAACCACTTTCGAAATTATAAATAAGAGTTAAAGAAATATTTTTTTATGACTCTTATTCAAAACGTAAGAAGCCAGTGTTTTACGTCGTCGTCGTTTATAGTTAACCAAGTCTACTTTTACAGACTCCGGAATTAAATTGTAGGCCTCAGCCCCGGCGTAAATGGCCTGCATGCGGCAATGGGACTTATTAAAGCGCGGTACTTTTGCCTTATCTGTGCCAGCAGTTCTTGTTTTACCTCTTCCACTTGCTACATTGAAGTAATCTTTACGTTTTATCACAAAATTGAGCAAATTCAATTCATATAATTGCCGCACATTTAAAGTGGATGTACTCAAAATATTACTAGAAATACTCCTAAGAACTTTTCTCTGCAATGAACACAATCGATTTAAGCTGTACTCTGTTGCTCCTCCCCAATGAATAATACCATAGGTAAGAACAGGTTGGTATAAAGCTATATACAAACGATGTAATAATAATAATAATAATAATAATAATAGTAATATTTATTATTTTTATTTCTATTCTTATTATTATTATGATTATGTCTAATATTAGGATTATGACTATTACGGGAACGTCCAGAAAATAACATTTTAAACATAAAGTAAAATTATAGGGCGTCAAAGTGACATAGAAAACATATGAGACGAATGTTACATTTCCAGACGTCGTGATAATTTGACAGCTTATTACGAAATATGCTAGTTTAGTTTTTTAAATAAAGTAAACATACTTTATCATCGTTACTATTATTACTAACTCGAATTTCATTCTATAGTTCTTGTTTCGCGGATGATTTTATCCGTTATCCGTCGTACGCTCCCTAAAAAAATAAAATAAAAAAAAACCCGGACACATTAAATTTTTTTATTTATAGAATAATCGATAATTATTCTTCATTCGAACGAATCCTTTCAAGTTCTAACAAAGTTCTAACAACGTTATTATAACTTGATGGATTCGTGTACGTAATCAATAACTTCAAATCGTGATGTGCGTAATAGTTTTCCGCTGGATTTAATTAAGGAAAAACCGGATAGTTCGTCTAAGACTGGGTGGTCCGCCGTACTGTTCATAATAACGGATATCGTCCACTTTTTTTTTTCACGTGTATACGCGTAAACATACGATTACAAATTCTCGTATTAATAACGTATTCGGTAAAGTTGAAGTTTTCATTCGTTTCTAAATGAAGAAACTTTTTGATTACACGCAGACAGAACGGGAACGCTTTCGTATCTGAACGTCGACGTAATATATCGTGACGTAGTTGCACTATCGGAAGCGTAGCGATTAGGTATTATTTTTTCTGTAGCTGCTGCAGCATCTACGTGCATTTCATCTCGGTTATAACGTAATCTATTCGAGACACAATGTATTACATATATCATCTCCTTTCTTTTGCATCGGTCATCCTTCAGAACAACATTACGAGTAAAACCGGTTCGAAACAATTAACCGACCACCGTTTACTAGATAAGCGATCTTTCGAGGTTGGCTACGACGTTACAAAATGCGGAAGTTATATTCGTTAATTAATAATCGTTTAAAATCTAATTTAGCGACGCTATCAGCGTTTTTCTGACGAAAAAAAATTATATCCATTTTTTTCTTTCAAAATAAAATAATAAAATCTAAAATGTTTATTTTTAAAAGTTCAAAATTTTCTCAGTTTCCTTAGAACTTGGATCAGTTCAGGCTTGTATTTTGACTTTTCAAAATTATTATTATATATATATATATATATCCCCGCTGGGGGTAACCGCCCGGGCCGGAGCTCAATCCGGAAGGGGGCGCGTCCATAGGTGGCAGATTGCAAATACGACATTAGTCAAATAAGCAGTCTCGGACTAAGAGCGCCTACTGACGGAAAGTCTCAGGCAGACGATTCCAGTAGTGACAGGATAGTAGGCACGAAGAAACAGAGAGATAGGTTGAGAATTGTCTATAAAACTCTGGATAAGACTGCCTACTAATTCTTGGCGAGTTGAGGCCGCCTGTTATATGTCACCCGCTATCCCAGTAGCAACTGATAGGGCGCGGCGGTCTCCAGTGGATCGACTTCCCGACAGCGTCTGTTCACCATATTAGGAGCGGTTGAATTAAAAATGCGGAATGGAACATGACCGCATTTTATATCTGTTTCCTAGTAAAAAACTAAAAATAGCCACCGAGTTTAAATGGGGCAGGGGTGCAAAAAATCTCCGCACCTGCAATGGAAAATAATGAATTTGATAAGAAAGTTATTAGGATTGGAACATAGAATGTAAGATCGTTTTATCAAGGAGGAAAATTAAAAAATTTGGAACAAGAAATGGATATATTAAAAATTGATATTAAGGGACTAAGTGCAGTCAGGTGGCCAAATAATGGAAAAGATGTACAACTGACAAATCAATTCTATACTATTCTAGAAATACATCCGGAAAACTACTACATTAATATGGAGCGAATATCCATTAAGAAAGAGTTATCGGAAGCAGTATATAATTGGACCCCAATATCCAGCAGATCGATGATATTACAATTGAAACCAAAACCAATAAATATTAACTTGATTCAGTTTTATGCACCTACAAGCGATACATCGGATGAAGAAATTAAATTATTCTATAAAGACTTAAATGCTCATAAAAAGCTAAAAAAACACGAAATAAACATTAATTTTAGGCGACTTTAATGCCAAAATAGGACGAAGTCGTGTAGCACATATAATAGGTAATTGTGGACTCGGTACGCATAATGTAAGAGGAGATGTACTTATGCAGTTTTGCTTAGATTATGAATATATTATAACAAAAACACGTGGTATAAATTTCCCAAAGGGAGACTGTACACGTGGAAATCATCAGCGAACAGTGATAATAATGTAATTAGAAATCAGATTGATTACATAACGATTTCGGGATGCAGTGAACTGGGTTTTATCAAGGAAAGATTCAACAACGCCAGGATACGATGGTGTTTCTTTTGAAGCATTAAAAAAGCTACCGGAAAATTTTTTTACTGTCTTCGTTCGCATTTTAAATCAAGTTTGGCAAACTAAATCGATTCCAAATTCTTGGATGCTTTTTATTATCGTCCCTGTGCCTAAGAAAAATGGGTCACTTAGACCAACTGCATTAGCCTCTTGTTTCAGGAAAATTTGTGAATCCGTTATAGCTTTGCGGCTCAACTGGTGGTTAGAGCATAATGAAATCCTCCCAACTAATATGTATGGTTTTCGAAATAACACCAGCACATTGGACTGCGTGGGTGATTTAGTTGGTAATATATATATATAATAGTTTCATTAACAAAGAATACAATATTACCGTTTTTCTCGATATAATGAACCTTTAACAATGTACATTTGCCCACTTTACAGCAGAAACTGTGGTCCCTAGGCATCCCGGGGCATTGCTGCCATTTCATTAATTTTCCAAACGCCATATTCTAATAAGTACATTGTCCACCACAGATACAATCGAGTAGTATACAGGGGAATACCTCACGGTTCTTCTCTTAGTCCGATTCTTTTTAGTTTATATATTTCAGAACTACCACATGTGTCTTTGTATTCTATAACTATCCTCTATTCTGATGACATTACGGTATTTATTTCCAATATATTTTCCGACGCCGTATGTAACATTAATATTGATTTAATTGAACGAGTACTTTATAAGTTAGGGTTAACTGTAAGTGTCTAGAAATGTGCGGCAGTGGTTTTTATATACAGGCATTACAATAACTTCTCTATCACAACAGAAAATGGTGTTATTCCCTTTTGAAGATCAGTTCGGTATTTAGGTATTACTTTGGATACGCGTTTAACATTAATCTACTAACGACTATTAATCGCGCATTTAACATTCATTCTGCGTAATTTATACAATACTCGTTGGGGTGGTAATGTTAGCTCTTTATAGATTGTTAATTCGATCTAAAATGGAGTATGGTTGTGTGTTTTATGGATCGGCAACTGAATCATTATTAAATAAGCTTGATCGGGTACAAAACGAATGTGTGAGGCTCTGTATTGGTGCAGTTAGAAGCACTCAGATACCGGCATTAATGGCAGAGTGTAAGATTCCTCCCTTACAGTTTAGACGGAGTTATTTAGCACTAAAACTCTTGATTAGTAGAATGGATATAGATCGCCTTCCGCTATACAATTTATTCTACCACATTTATTCCAACTGGCGGTTTTCAAATAACAAGATGCCCCTGCTGGCTTTACCTGGGTTGGAAGAATTTCAGGCGCAGACTATGCGTATTCATGTACCCATCCAATTTTCCAATAAAAGAACATCTTCCTTTTCTGAGAACTACGTTCTTTATCCTCCACCACTGATCCGGGCTACATTTAATAATATTATCGCTAACAATTTTCGTACGCACACCCTTATTTATACAGACGGATCGAAGTCGGCTCAGGGAACTGGAGCAGCAGTTTACATCCCATCTCTTAATGCTAGCAGGGCGTACAAATTATCTGATCTTTGTTCCGTATTTACATCTGAATGTGTGGCAGTATTTCTTTCCTTGTCATTCTTAATTGATGCGAATCTTCCAGGTATTTATCTCATTATCACCGACTCACAAAGTATTTTGAAGGCTATAGAAAACAGAAGAAAGGTGTCAGATTCATTGATTTCATTCATCATGTTGAAACTTAATCAGCTGGAAAACTTGACTATATTCCGAGACATCGTGGAATCCCCGACAATGAAATTGTAGAGTCACTAGCCTAAATGGGGGTCTTCTAATGATGTAGTATTCTCTTTAGTTTCAGTTCTTGATATCATACATTTTATACTGTCGGAACATAAGAAACTCTGGGAACAGACCTATATGGAGTGAATACAGGAGTCACCTCTTACTAGGTACTACCAATTGCAACCGTCTCTTCCTAGATTTCCATGGTTCTACTTTTTTAGAAACATTAAGCAGAGAGGAATTGTACTTTCAGCAGATTGCGGTTTGAGCATTGCTTGTTGCCGGACCGACTGTTCCTTATGCAGCTTAGAGAAAATCCTTATTGGCCTGTACATGCTAGTCGTGCAGTTTGAAATCCTGATCACGTGTTCTTCGAATACCCTTCTTTAACAACATTACGTTCTAATTACTGCGTGCGTCTCGTAATGGTCCTCCTTATAACGTATTGTCCCTTCCTCATATTGAGAATCTACATCTGTTCCCAGACATAGCGATATTTCTAGAGAAGTTGTCCGAGTTTACAGAAATATGAGTTAGCAATTTGGGTAGGCTGCAAGAGCATCTCTATTAAAAAAAAAAAAAACCTTTAATGATTAATTATCAAAGGAAAATTCTTAATTAGAATTTTTTAATGTTATTCGAGTTGATTTGATTTTTTTCTAGATTTTTTTTTAGATAATTTCTTTTTTAGTCGAAAGATTGTACGTTTTTAACGTTTAATATGATTACAATACTATCGTGTCTTATCGGCGAGTGAGACGATCGAACTTTTTTGGAATATTTAATATATATTCTTTTTATTTGTTATAATAAATTGCTTATTTTTCGGTATAAATCTTTTCAGAGTATTCGGCATTTTTTAAATCGCTATTAATTCTTCATTCGTCATTATTTGGAGCAGTAAGATTGTCATTATTTAGAGCAGTAAGATTACATTCTAGATTCGGAAGTATCTTTTATAGTTTTTCTGGATAATTGAATGATTATGGTTTTTTTGTTTTTTTCAAATTGACGATAAGCCCATTACGCTCCATTCAGCTGCGACGTCCTCATCTGTACGACGATAGAGCTAGATCATTTTGCTAAATTTCGTAAGTATTTAATCGTCGTCCTAATGTTCGAATCGGATAGTTGTCCCGGCGACTTGCCGAATTTTAGGGTTTGGACGTTTATAGACCGAGTTCCAAATAAAAAAAAGTGAAATATTTATCCCGATAGATCCGACCGATTATCTAGCAGATCGCGATGTAATTGTTACCAACGACACGGTAAGCACTTAACGACGTTAGTTAGCCATCACCGTCAATAGTTCCACCGGGGAAGGAACTAATTATCGACGATTTCGCGAAAAATTCGTATCTCGATCGATATAATCGATCATCCTAGTTAGCGGCGTAAATTTTTTTTTCAAATCACTGGGATTTTTGACATTCAGAATAATTAATCGGCTTGCGACATTTGTAATACACATCAGAGTTGTTAGACGTTTTTCGCGATTGTCAGAAATGTAAGGAACAAAGGAAGTGAACGAAACAACTGAGAAATCTCGCGCGCGCGATAATCGTCACATACATATTGCACCTCTCGAAATAGGTTGACAAGTACGATAAGATATAATTGATCGAAAGACTGGGCTATGACCGTCACAGCTGAAGGCCCTATTCTACATAATTTTAAATATTTCGCTTTCTACAAAAATTGTCATTCCTACGATTATTATCTGACGGAGCGATATAAAAAGAACGCGCGTCCCCGCTGGTAATTAATATTAAAAGAACAAAGTGGAATTACTTGAAAAAATTATCTGTTATATATATATATAACCTTCTAAAACTTTAATAACGACCCCCGCCACTGTGGAACTTATATAACTTTTAAACGGCGATGAATAACAATAATAATAATAATAGGGAGTAGAAGAAGAGAATGGAAAGCGATAGTGTACTAGAAGAGCGAAGCACAATTCTTACATCCATTTCGTTTGGAGAAGACTATTTTTTCTTATTATTGTATTCATATTCATTGGTATCTTCAATTACATTTACATATACATATATACATATATATATGTATTCGAATACAATTTACAGATACGATTGTTACAGGATGACCCAATCGTAAAACCGGATATTTATTAACTATTCCGGTTTGAATCTGTGACATGAAAAATTAACACAACTTTCATCTTTTTCTACCGAAGGTACTTTTTTGTCTCATTTTATTTATATATATATATATATATATATATATATATATATATATATATATATATATATATATATATATATATATGTACATTATATAAAGTATATTTTAATGTAAGAAATTTATCTGACAAAACGAGCGGTATAAGGTGAACAACAGATAAGGAAGTTTATAAGAAAATACGCATAAATAAAAGTACGCGATAATAAAAGAAAAAATTCGTCCAAGCCGTCTCCAGAGCTGCTGATGGCGAAAGACAGCAGCATCGTTTAACGTGTGTGTGTGTGTGTGGAAAAGACATTAAAATGGATTCCAGTTTACAATGAGAATTTTACGCCCTGCCCGATCTATAGCGATAATATTCCTATTTTTATCATTATCATCATCACCATGGTTATTATCGACGATGTATTATAGTAGATCGGTTGTTTTATTATTATTATTTTTTTATTTATTTTTTGTAATGGATGAAACAACGCGTTATTTTAACAATATTTCGGAGGAGAGTTAGCGTATTAGTGATGTTGTAGGTAGTGGAGATTCATCGTGAGAAAAGAACTGGTTATTCCCTCATCTACGATGTATTATCTTTTTTAAAGAAGACCAACCATTATGGAGATACATATATATATATTAATATTATAATAACGTTACTTATACCAGGATGTGGCAAAAGCCATAGGTGACTTGACTTCTTAGCTGCGAGGATTAATAAACGCCGGGACGACGTGGTTTTTACTTTTATTCGTTTATTCTTTCGGAGTTTTCTTTATAATTATTATTATTACTAGTTTTCTTTTTTTTTTTTGGAATTTTTGAGACTTCTTTTTCGCTATAATATTGCCTAAAACGTCCGAGAAATTCTTCTGTATATAATTGACAATGAAAGAACGGATCTTGTGGCAGGGTGACGCGATATAAAACTAAATATGGAAGGAGAAATAAGATAATAAAATAAAGAAGCGGTTTTGAATAAATTTAATAGCGTGTCAGTCCAGGATTTATATAAATATATATATATATATATATATATATATATATATATATATATATATATATATATATATATTTTCTTGTTTCAACGTATAACTGTTTTTGGTTAAGCAAATCGTATAAAAATTTACGCCCATACACACGTATACATGTAAAAAAGTATATATACCAACACACACACACGTATATATATATATACTTACTTTAGGGATTTTCCGTGTTTACGACAAAAGCTCAGAATTATTTAGTACTACTCATTATCGGTAGCATCTCATTGTACGTGTTTCTCTTGATTAGCGATGTTTATTAGAAGAAAAATTCGGCTAGCGCGACTGAGTAAGAAAACACAATGCGAAACAATGCGACAGAGAAAGATAGAAAAACAGAACCCATCTCGAAGCGAAGGATAGAAAATGAGAACATAATAGCGTTGTTTCGAACCGGTTCCGTGGATCCAGTTCTACGAAATTGTCGATTTTCCGTTATATTTCATGATTAAAAGTGACTAGCGTCGATATTGCTAGCTATAACGTGACCTTTAAATATATTATTAATCTCCGGCTACCGTGACTATTTATTTATATTCAGTTGTAAATATCTTAATTAATCGAATGGTATAAAACGATACATTAATATCTTATACGTCTACTAGTCAACTTTCTATTTCGTTATATTCATCCACTGCCATCCTATCTCTTCGATAAGGATACAAACTGTAAGGCGAATGAATGTATAATATAGGAGAAGTGGTGTAACGATTGTGTTGTAGCATCGTGTGTGTGTGTGTGCCTTTTTAAATTACGATATTAACAGAATAGCCTACGAAAGAAAGGTTGGCGGTACAATGAAGATTTTTGTAGTAAGGAATTATGAGAGAGTTATAAGACGTAGTCGGTGGTAAGTTCACTAAAGGTTCGCTAAGAAGGTGATGTGAACTCGGGAGAGATTCATAAATGGATGTAAAGTTTAATATTATCCTGTTTGAATACGATTCTTGTTTTTAATCGCAGTTATAGTAATGAATTATTTGAGAAGATCGGTAATTAATATGTATATTTAAAGATTTTCTGGCTCTAACATATCCCAAAAAAGTATCGAATGTATATATATATATCTGTAGTAAAAATAATCTATATGTAATTACTATTATTGATAATAAATTGACAAATCGAAGAATAGAATTATTAAAAAATGAGAAATAGTATCAATCAGACGAGTGGTACATAAAGTTGTGTTTAGAATCATATGAGCACTTCGTAACACACGTGTATTAAGAGCACATATGACTTAATAGGAATGAATTGATTGGCTGCATGGCTAAAGCAAAAAAAAAGATGTGTTTTATATATATATATATATATATATATATATATATATATATATATATATATATAAAGCTTTTGTTTAATCTGATTACACCAAAAATAAATATAGAAAAATAAGCAGAATTACATAATAATGAAAGCTAACTGGAGCAAAGGCTGTTTCCGTTTTTTTTTTTAACTTTGAAATATATATCCAGGTCCCCACATATTTGAAAATATCATCTTTCCACCGTCTTTTTGGTTCTTAGATTTTCCTTTTCCTATCTAATTGAATTCATTCTATACATTTTCTGGCCGAGCTATCTGCTTTTCTCCGCCATGACGTGACTACAACACCTCCATTTTAGTTTTCTTGCTATCTCTATTAGGTCATCTGTTCTTGACTGAACTCTTAATGGCTTGTTGTTTATTTGATCAAATTTTGTAATCCCCCAACATTTTTATTTCCATAGCCCGCTGTGCAATTTGTAACTTTTTATTTTTGCTTTATATTACACGACCATGTTTGTGAACCAATCGCCGATATGACACATGTATTAAATACTTGTGTTTTTTATGACGGACTCATTTTCGTATTAAAAATTTCTTTAAAAGCCCAATACTTTTTCCACCCTTATTGCTATCCTTCTATTTACTTACTTGGCTACTTTATCTTTGAATGAAATTAATTGTTCAGGATATGTTACTTCTTCACCCATTTTAATTATTTTGAGTTAATGGTCACATCTTGCCATGTGCTATTAGTAATTCGTTTTTTTTTTTTTTTGTTATTTATATTCAGTCCTGCTTTTTTTTTGCACTTTTTTTCTAATTCGTTAAGCATCATCTGTAATTGTTCAGCCGTGGAAGCTACAAGTGTTACATCATCTGCGAAATTAAAAATTTGTTAAATGTGTACTATTGATGTTTATTCCATATCGTTCCCATGATAGATTCCTGAATAGTTGTTCCAACACAAAATGGTGACAAGGGGACCTCTTGCATGACTCCTTTTTTCAATCCAAAGCTTTTTCCTTCCTGATCCAATTTCCCTGAGTATAACTATTCTTTATTAATCTTAATCTATTTCTTATGTATCCCTTGCTTTTCCAAAGAAGCATAGAGGAAATAACGATCTACTGAATCAAAGATTTTCTGGAAGTCGACAAATGCAAAAAATATTTCTGTTTTGTATTCATCCGACTTTTCGATTAACTGCTGTATTATATGCGAATTATCTATAGTGTAGCAAATATTTTGTTAAAGTTTATTTAATGATCTATAGTTATTCATATCATCTTTACTTCCTTTTTTATGTAATAATATTATTTCTGTCTAATTCCGTTGTTGAGGTATTTCTTCCGTAAACAATATTCTATTGAATAAACGTGTAATTTTACTAGTTAATACATGCTTCGCAATGATTATGAATTCATTTGTAATCCCATAATAGTTATGGGGTTTTATCCTTCTTTAATTGATTTATCGAATTTTCTATTTCGATATTTAAAAATGATGTGACACTTATTTCATCTTCGTGACCATTATAATTTTCCCAAAGTCTTCTAATGTTGTCCTCTCCGTTTCCCATATTCCAGTCGATTGTCCCTCATACTACTCGCTTCGAGCGTCTCTTAATCTTCCTCCTTCGCTCCATCTCCTCTTCAAAGATGATCATGTTTCATTGTCGAACCTAATTATCTTCCTCCATCTATCCGGTCTCTATTCCTCAATCTAATCCTCTTTTCCTATCGTGCCTCTAGCCTTGGCTGCTGTACATGGCATTAATAATAATAATAATACTTACATTAATTAATACTGCGTAACCATAATAAGTTTCTTCCTTTCATGTTGTATAATGTTTTTCATGTTCATCATTCCTCTAATTATATTTTCCTGCGACATAAATTTTCTTACCGAGTTAGAATTTTTGAGTACAGCGTTTATTATATCTTTATTCATTTTGTCTGTAAGACTTTTGATTTTATTATACCTCACTGCTTTACACATAACATTAAATTCTGGGGTTCTTCCTTTGATGTTTTATTCTTTATTTGTCTAAGCCGTTCACGTTTTTTAATATCCATCTTTATTAGATACTCCAGAAAGTTTCTCTTCTTTTTTGTATTATCTTTTATAACTGATGGTGTTGGGCGCGTTCCGTATCACGTCCTCGTCGTGCGTCTGGTAACACTGTTTATATAAGTCGGCGAACTGTGCTGTGCCCCTCACGTCACAAACACGTCAAGTATTAACAAAACGGCTACGAAACTTGGATGTGGACATCTAAACTACACGAAGACATACGACATCATCATCAAAACTGATGGTATTGATTTTACGTTTAACTAAAATATCATAATAATCTTGTACACACCTTGACGGATTTCTTCCATTTTATTAGAGTTCACGCAATTTTTTAAATATATTCCTCGGTTTGCTGGCTGTCCATTGTCCCTATTCTTGGTTCCTTCCTTGTTAATTTTCTTTTACCTTTTTCTACTTTTAAAGTTATTGTGACTAGTCTACGATCTGTCTGGAATTCTATCGTACACTGATATCTGTGTTTTGTACATACCTAGTATCTTCTATTAAAAGGAAGTCAATTTCGTTTTTATACTTTCCATTTGGCGACATCCAAGTTCGTTTCTTCCATCTTATTTTTTTAAAATATCAGTTAAAAATTTTGAAATTTTCGCACTGAAAAAATTCCAACAGCTTTGACCCTTTAAAATTATTCCATTTTCTATATCCATAAGGACCCGTGATTTCCTGTCCTTTCTGTGTAACTCCAATATTGCTGTTAAAATCTCCTAATATTAGTATTTTTCCGGGAACATTACTTTTAACTTTTTATATTGCACACCGCAGTTCTCGGTAGAAATCATTAATTTCTTCTTCTGGTGAATCAGAAGTTGGGAAATATATTTGTATCACTGTCATTCTCAGACCGTAGGAACTTTCAAAGGCAAAAAAATTCGATCTGAGATTCATTTTCTTAACTTTATCTTTAAAATAATTCGTTATTATAAATCCAACTGCTCTTTGTCATTCAATTTCCCCTTTACAGGATTCCTTCTTTTTATAATTTCTTCAACTAATCTCACTTCTGCCAACCCCAATAAATCTATGTCTTTACGTTTCAGAGCCTTTTTCCGATTCTAAAATTTGTTCTTCTGTTTTTAATATCTTCACATTCTATTGTTATCATTTTCTTGTTTTTTATATTCCATTTAGTGATTGAACATCAATAATAAATTAATATTGTATAAAGTAATATTGAAGCCTATATGGTTAAATGCAACATAACTGTGGGGATGTGTTTCGTCAACTAACGTAGAACGAATTCATCGCAGGCAGAATAAAATACTACGGTTAATAGCTGCTGCTCCATGGTACGTCTCGAACAGGACATTATACACCGACCTACATGTGAGATATGTCGCTGAAGAGATTTTATCGTCAGTTCATAGACGCCTATTAAGACTACAAACACCGTCCAAATTTATCGGCAGCTAACCTAGTTAATGAAGAAATACCTAAAAGATTAAAACGGAAAAGAATCATAGATTTGGTATGAGTACAATCTAATACTACTTTAAGGCGATTGGGGTTTACTAATGGGCAAAACCGCCAGCTCCTGATACAAGCTCCTGATACACCTACATAAAATCCTATATATAATTGTGTTTAAATCAGTTCTGGATTACGGAGAAATTAAAAAAATATATATATTTATCTTTTCTTTTTCCCATTGTCAGTTAAATTTGTCCTTCACTATTGATTTATCATATTTAATTATTGCGTATTTTCCTAATTCCCTTTTCATCTTTATTTATTAATACTTTCCTTTTTTTCTTCTAATACTTCTTTTGGAAAGTCTTCCGTAATAAATACATTTGTATCTTTTAATTTTCTACTATTTTTTAATATGTTCGTTCTCTCTTTTTCCGTCGCAAATTTAACTAGCATTGGACGTACTTTAATTATTATCCTTTCTACCTAATCTTTCTTGCATGTTTAATTCATTTTCAATAATGTTTAGAACTATTTCTTCTGTAGCATTATTCTCTATTTCTCCTTCTCCTACACCGTGAAAGATTAACTTTTCTTTTTTAATGTATAGTACCCGGGTGATCGTGCTTTTCTTCGGAATTTTTTTCTTGTCAAATATTTTTTTTTTCCTGAAAATATGTTCAGATATGAATCACACACCCTTAAAAACTGTTATACGTATATTTTAATTGTGCAGAATTTCATTTCATAAATTTCCTGAGTTATCGCGAAAAAGTTTCGTTTCGTCAAATATCGGGAGGCGATGTTTTCCAGAAATGAATTTTAGAATTTTTCGATCGAACTTTAAAATAATTACCAGACGATTCGATAGCTTAAATCGGAACGGTGGTACAAATTTTAATTATATTTGTTAATACATTTGAATAAAAAATCGAAAGCTTATATCGTTGATGCGATCGAGCACCGATTGTTAACGTACATTTTGGTATCAAGAAAATGAAATTTTATAGCGTGTACTCGAAATTCGTAATTTTCAAATTTTTAATTACTTAATAAATAAGGGGTATTTACAAAATTTCATCAAAATAGTTAGAGGTTTCCGAGATAGTCGAATATATTATATATATATATATATATATATATATAAATATATATATATATAAATATATATATATATATATATAAATATATATATATATAAATATATATATATATATATATATATATATATATATATATATATATATATAATAGGATTGCTCGTTTAATAAGATACGATAAAGCGCAGGTAGATATAAATCGACTTTTGAAAATGTAGTTATTATTGTACTAACGTTTGTCGTCAGAATAATGCTTTTCTCGTTCCCATATCATTTCGAAATCATTTTTATATATTTGCCGATGAATTATTTAGAGCACGAATCATCAGATCAGTCAATGGTACACTTACTAGCATTTGGGACGTTCGGAAAGGTAATGAACCTGTATTCCAATGAGACTGGCCTTTTCCCGCGCTACTGTAAATGGAATTGAACAAATTAGTTATACTTTTTGGGCGGACTTTAACATTTTACTACGTTCAGTTTGTATTTTATTTAGTTCTGCCGCTTTTAGAACTTTGGCCTGTTTAACTGTAACAACTTCCTGCTTTGATTCTAAAATTACCAGCGTATTTGTTCATTTTGGATTGATTGTCCTTCGTCATGACGGAGATCTTTTTGCCAATTATCTGCATTTAATATTTCGATTTTTTTTCGTTGCATAAATTCTCTTATTATACTCATTCATCGATCGCATATATCGCTATGAGGAAGACAAACGTTTTTTTCAGGAGAATCTTTTTATATATACGACACGGTCTTTCAATTCGTACGACGTCAAATTCATAAAGGCTATATATAATACCTCGTATGCGGTTGATTTTTGTATCGGTGTATTAGTTCCTCTATTAAACGAGAATCGATTAGACGATGTGTCCCCCTACCGATCGCAATTAAAAACTAACGAAATATTAATTTTACCAAGTTCTAGTCGATTTATTTTTGCCGGTATTCAGTTCTATACGAAACAAGGAAAATTTTGCATCGATATTTTATCACGATTACAAATGCGTTTGCGATGCTCGGCAAATTTAAATATCGTCCATACTCGAATGGAGGTAAAGTTTGCAACCGTTTTTACGACGAGAATAAACAACCGCAACATCGCGTGACCTTAGAGATGTTTAATGAAGATTATCTTTTTCATTTTTACTATTAGTGTAACGTTTAAATTAACAAAATGGAATTTCACATATTTTTATTACCCGCACGGAAGAAGACGAAAATATATATATGTATAGTTTTGAAAAGGGCAAAAAATTAAGATAAAAGATAATTGAACGCCGTGGAAAAACAACAACGAAGAAAAACCTTAAAACTAAAGACACAAAGATGGATAGAAAGATATAGAATGAAACTGTTACTGTCAAGAATTAAATTATTTTCTCGGAGACCGGTAATTTTAATTTCCCCTTTACTTAATAATAATTCCCGCTCTGCAAACAAAACACTCCTCTTTTACTTTACCGCCGTCGTTCCGATCGACGCCGTTAGTAAGAATCTCGAGAAAGGTTCTTTAAGGGGTTGGTTGATATAAATTAACGGCCGATGCTGGCAACGGTTAGTCTGAAAGATGTTTATCTAAATACAAACGGCATTAGCTAATTGTCGGTAAGCATGAGATATTTACAGTTGAAGGGAGACTGTACCTGTAGCAATTATAAGTATATATATATATATATCTTTTATTTTTTTTCGTAAAATGTCAAAAGATGGAATATTAGTAGTCGGAGGGAACTCAATTAAAACTCGGATATTTCGAAATTATCGACGGGTGTCAGACAGGAAGTCATCTCTTGCCAGTTCTATCGCTTGAGAAGCAGATGATACTGAATAACGCATCTCGTTCGAAAAATGATATCCTCGCTCCCTGTCCGAGGTAAAGGGAAAGTAACTTTAGAGGTAGACGACGGATTGATAATTCGATGTCGTGTGCAAGATATCGAGAATTTCGTCTTCCTATACGATAAGTAATTACAAAAGTTTTACGAAGAATTCAAAGATTTTTAGTCGATTAAATTTGAACTTTGCTTTTAATACGTGTTATAATATATATATATATATATATATATATATATATATATATATATATATATATATATATATATATATATATATATTATAACACGTAGCCCGCCTAAAATATGCAAGAGTAAATAAATATGTTTTATAATTTTTTGAAAATGTTTTATATAATAATAACGTTTATTTGACACCTGATAAAAAACAAAAATCCATACAGTTGTTCCGAGGAATAAAGTACATTTCTTAACTGATATTAAATTAATTTAAAGAGCATACGTACTGTTTATAAATTATAAAAAATGTACAGCAAAGATTTAGTAGGAAAAGTTTATAAAAATAAAAAAGACAAAACTATTCTCCAGCAGAAAGGAAAATCTAAGCTGGCTTGAAATGTTATAGAAATTACATAGAAATATAACTCATTTACATATATAAACTAAAATTAACAAGAAACTGAGTTTGCAAATTTTTCCATCCTATAAAATATGTTTGATGCGCTTGTGTTTATACATTTTAAAACGATGTTTTAGGGACTGGTAGTTGTAATTATGGAATTACCGGATTATTTGATGATATACATAAAAGAACTTCCCCGTTCTCGCTAAAATTTCGTCACGTATAAAGGGGAGTATAAAATATCATACGTATTGATCAGAGCCCAATTGGCTTATACTATACAAGACAAACATGTAGCATCCAAGGCAGGATAACACTATGATAGAGTAAGAGTTTATTTCTATAGATCTTCCTTCGAGTATGGGAAAAAAATACGCAGTTTTTGTTGCGTTTTTATAGCACACTGATTTATGCGATTTGTGAAACGTAAGTTTTTCATCCAGTAAGACGCCAAAATATTTAATATTTGTTTGCGAGTTCGAAGGTTTGATTTTTTAAAACAAGAATATCGTTATTTGTGACAGGTTTGCGTCTTGTGAATAGTATCGATTCTGATTTGCTTTCGTTTATTTTTATTTTCCATTTGAAACAATATCTACAGAATATCTCAACTGCCTTAGTTAATCTATTACGAGGTCTAAACGAAGATGTCACGAACGTCATCTACGTAGAGGTAAGTGTCAACTTTGTCACAGTCTAGGATGTCACATATGTACATTATAAATAATAATGGTCCCAACATGCTTCCTCGAACAACGTCAGTTGCGCTTTATTGAGTTGAGGGTTTTATGTGAGCTTTTCATTTTATATAAAATTTCCCATTTCTTAGATAACGTATATTAAGTACGTACGAAGTTTATATATTTAATGAGTTTATAAAGAAATGCCTACATTATGTAGTATCGAATGTCTTTTCCATGTTCAGCATGATAGAACCTGTACGTTTTTGTTTAAACTAAAGTTATCTGTAAAATGTTTTATACATGGTTAAATATTCGTTAATGGAAGTGATCTGTAAAAATTATACCAGCGTTGATAATTTATAGGGACCTCGTGGCGTAGCGGTAATACTTCAGAATTTTGCTTATAAGTTGAAATTCTGCCAGGGCGAAAATTTTTCACGATATTTAGGTAATCCAGCTAATCTTTCTAGGAAAGTAGAGAAACCGAGGAAGGTAAAGGCAGATCACCCTCGTGTTGGCTCGACCAGTTTTGGGTCGTTTGGCTGATTAAGGCGACGTTCTCTATTAAACTTTTACGTCGATGAGACATTGTTTTTTCTGTTTTGTGTTTTTAACGATATAATCATGCTTTAGAGAGCGGTAATATTTGTTCTAGATTTCTCAAAAAAAATTGGCCAATCCGTTTTTTACAAAATCTGCGTAATTCATCGGTTCGTCTACTTTATATCAAAAGATTTGCTCTTCTTTCAGTCGACGATCGAAATTCGTCGCCCCGCGTCCACATTAAAATGCTTCAATGCGTTACTTATCCATCGCTTTAATCGTCCACGTCTCGACTGAGTATAAGAAAATTTAGAATATTAATTATTAGCTTCTTCGATAATTTTAATCGCCATTTTCAGTAATTATACGTTTCAATCGTATCGTTGCTGCCTAAAGCTATTCGCCTTTTTATTTCATTTGAGCAACCTCCATTGGCAGTAATCAAAGATCTGAAATAAACGAAACAGTGCACTCTTTCATACTCTGACAAAAGATTAAAAGGATCTTAGGCTCTGCTATCTCAATCTTGGTTTGGTTTTATTATATATGTGTCCCTCGCTAACTTCTTGGTCTAATGAACAAGACATAATTAAAACCAAGAAATGGCATTTACTAGGTTGTGTATTATGAAACACGATATATATGTATATATGTATATATATATAAGGATGAATTCCCCATACTGCTCATAATACTATCGTATATATTCGGGGAATTATATTTTTAGGTGGCAACTCGTATGTGTTAAACGATTTTTATGATATTTTCGAATAGAAAGTACACAATGTGCTCAAATTATAAATAATGCGGTGTGTCTTTTCAGCGTCTTCTTGAATTTTGCGCAATTATATTTATATCTTAATACTTTACTCCAATATATCTTATCTTATTCCTCCAACATGGTGTCCGATGTGTAGTGACTATGAATTTGTCAGTCTGTTAGATTTTCCAGTGAACTACTGCACGCCACGCCATTCGATTATATGCCAGCCTGATTGCTTGTTTTATATATATAAACGAATAAATTAATGAATATGTTTCATAGATTACATAAAATTAGATGCAACTAAACTAACCTCGACGAATGCTTCTAATCTTACGAAAGGGTTTCGAAGCCCCGTCTCATTTGTTATATATACGCAAACGTATAATACGTACGATAATATATAATATATTCATATATATATATATATATGTGTGTGTATATGTGTGTGACACGTGCCAGAAGATTCGATCGTTTGACTATAAATGTCGTTATTTTGTCGTTTTGAGCATGACTAAAATTTGAATAGAAAATTTGTCTAACGATAAATAACACATCGATTACAAAAGGGCAGGAGGGGAAATGTGATAACGTGGATCGTAGTAATGTCATCTCAATAAATTTAACGAAATGAAATAAAATTTAATTATCAGGAAAAGAAAAGAGACTTTGTCGTTTTGAGATGGGAATATAAAATTTGTTGGCTTTCTTCCAAATAGCTCGGTGTGACTCGGTGTATCCTTTTTCGCAGCTATTTGACTGTGGAAAATGTAAATTAGGGACGATAACGGCAATGTTCCTCCGGATTGTACGAAATTTACGAACTGGTCGAATTAAAAGTGTATAATAGCGCGTCACCGTGATGGTGATTTTATATATAAATATATAAATGTACAATTCGAATGGATTAAAAAGGAAATTTAAAAAATAACTGTAGTTGATTGGCGAGGAGTAGCCATTTATCGTTTTATGCAAATCGAGAAATAGTTATATGTCGCGATTCGCTATGTCTGTGTAGGTTACGAAATGTTACTAAAAATAAAGAAACGCTGGTACAAAATCTTCCATAAACAACGCTGATGGAAACGTTATATAAACAATTTTTATTTGCTTTCATTGAAACAGATTCTTGTTCGTATACCGAAGTTTTATGAAAATCATCTGACGGATGCTTAATGCGGAGTAGTGATACTAAAAAAATGAAATCAATAAATAAACGACAAAAAATTAGTCGAAATCGTTAAATTTTTACAATAAAAAGACCACGAAACTTTTCGGTTATTAAGCAATTACCAAGCGGACATGCATAAATCATAAAAATATACAATTTATAAAAAAATATAAGAATCATCTGTGCTTCGGGGCGTAGCGAAGAAGTGAAACTAAAAGACAATTCATCAATGACACTCGGAGTTACCTCGCCAATCAAATCAAAAACCGATGTGGAAGGTTTAAGGGGGTGCAACGGTTCAGTCTATATCGTTACCACAATCTAGCAAGTCAACTGCCACTCGATTTGGGTAGTATTCTAATCTGTGCAGGTAACGTTCATTTTTTTTTTTTTGATTACCTCACGGACATACCATTTAGGTCGCAGGTTTTCGTTACGCGTTTGTTATAATTATTAATATTTTCGACTGGCGTCGTATCGTGGTAATATTAGACACCGATGCTGTACTCCAAAGGGATGTACCGTATGTCCACAAGAAGAGTTTAATAACTGCGTTATATAGCAATTAATTTCGATTTTAGAGGCAATTCGGAATGTCTACCCAGGAGCCAGTACATCTTTCTGAACTAAAAGTCGTTTTCCAATATTAAATAAACTCACGATTTCGTACAAATTTCCCAAAGAAAACGAACGCCCTGTTATGCTTAAACGCGGTGATGACTCCAATATTAGCCGTGAGGGACAAATCTTTTTTATTAAATTTAAGACAATAATATTTAGTATTTAGCCTTTAACTAACATCGAATGACACAAGAGGTATTAATTGTTTAAAAAATAAAATTGATTAACTTTACCGGCTATATTGAATGTCTTTTTTGAATGTTCTGCTGTAGCACCATTACGCTCGGAGTTTTACCTTATCTTGTTACGTTCTTCGAGTATTACACCTCCGTATAATGTATCGTCCCTTTTACATCTGGATAATCTACAATTGTTCCTCCATATAGCGACGTTTTTAGAGAAGTCAGCATGCTTGATTAAGATGTAGATAGTCCCCACAGTATCACGTAAAGGCACCCCCATTTGAAAAAAAAAAAAAAGATCATAATTGACCGTCGTGACTATTATGTTGCAACCAAGCTTCTCCACAGTTGTCTAATATCCGTTTAGTGTACCAAGTCCGATATTGACTTGTTGCGCCCACCGGGTCATTGGCCGATCTTTTCTTTGGTGTCCGTTCATTCTTCCTAATATAACTGTCCGGTCTAAATCACGTGCACGCATTATGTGACCGAAAAATGTGTATATTTTTTCGCCCATGTCTTGCGAGAGCCGTTTATCTATATTAATCCGGCTAATGATCGCATCGTCCTCGTTTGTTTATCGTACCACTTTATTTCCAACATTATGCGTCAGCATTTTATTTCATAGGCATCAATAAGTTGCTGCGATTGGTGGAGTTTATTACCCGTGTTTCGGAACTATATTTAAAGATGGAGAACACTAGGGCGCGAATTAGTGGTATTTTTGTACAATTAGTGATATTTCCATCCCGCCAATTATAGTTTATTCATAGCATTTAAACTCATCCGAAGATATTTATTTCTTTGCTCGATGCGGACACCTAATTATTCAAACTTTTTCTTAATTCTTCCATAGATGATGCAAAAAAATTGCAGTGTCTTCGGCATATGTTAAATTACTAATTTTGACGCCACCAATTGAAATACCTCCTTCCTATGCGGTAAGGGTACGTCTCAGTATACATTCAGAGTGTTATATAAAAGTGACGATAGTATACATCATTATTTAGCATCTTTTGAAATTTTTAAAGGTTCAGAGAAATATAATTAGCTACTCGTACTGCATTATAATTATCTTCGTAAAGTGATTTCACCAGCATGATAAGAGATGTTTTGTAAAACCCATTTCGGATAAAATTATCCATAAACGTGTTCCATATCACGCTGCCAAATATAGTCTATAAATGCTATATATACACAGACACGTAATATTCTCTAGTTTCTTCTATAATTTGTTATTCCGTGGGCCTTTTCCTACGATAAAGCCGGCAAAGTGTCAGTTAAGACTTTAAACGCGCATATATATATATATATATATATATATACGTGTTTTGTTGCTTATTCAATTTTTTGATTTGAAACAAAAAAATCATGTCCGATGCTTATTAGACCGATACTGGATATGCTCATTTACATAAATATTAATATATTTTAAAATATATTAATTAAATATTTGATTTCTGTTAACGTCATTTTAAAAAGAAAGTATAGAAAGTACAAGAACTACAAGGAAAAATCCGACATTAGGGAAAAAATTGATTAATTTTCTTGTTGATGCGCGAGGTAATAAATGACCGTAACGAGATTAATAAAGATGCCGCGTCTTATTGTACGGAACTTTTAAATTCAAACCGGACAGAAAGCTCAGAAGCGTATAAGAACTTTGTATATTAAAAGTAAAAGTTGTTGTATACGCCATGTTAAATAGTGAAAGTGAACAGTATTTCTCTAATTGAACGTATTAAGCTGAATATAAGTGTTATCAATAATTTATTAAGGCGTCGTTCATAATTTAAATTCCTACGTTTGCGAATTATATTGAATCGGTATCGGCGTACTAAGTTTGTCTTCTTATGCGTGATTCATTTCTAGATCGCTCTACCCGTATCGCCGTGAAATTTTAAATTTATCAGCAATGTTATAATCTGCATGCTTTGTTTTATCATTGTTAACCAACTACTAAGTGAAAAAATATTATTTACATTTTCTTCGGCTGTTAACCGAAGTAAACTGAACGTGTACTGTCAGCGTAGTATCATATGGATAGCTAAACAATTTAACAGGTAAATTACGTAAACAAATAAGAACAGGCCAAGCACGTTACTTTGAAGCATGGCGGTAGTTTGCACTACACTATTTAAATGTTATTCGCGTTTTCCTGATATACAAATAGTTTTTTTTTTAACCCGTTAATTTCTTCGAATTTCGCAGTTATATAATTCGTTTTTATTAGTAGAAAAGTAATCGAAACCGTTACGAATGTCAAAGTATACTGAAACCATCGATCCTCTGTTTTTCGGCCTTTTTTTGTGTTTTTTTTTTTAATAAATGGGCTTTTGTAATTCCACCCAGGGCTGTGTAACGAACGGACGGCATGTCTTATACTAAATATTTATATTACAGGCTAATATGTAATCGAATATAAGCATGTATACGCTATTATTCTGTGAGCTGAGCAGACATCTGAGACTAGTTGGGTGGACTCCTTGGCTTACAATACGTGACAGGAATTTCGATTGATACATTATATATAATAACTGCAGTGAAAAGTAGTTTGTTTACATACGATATGTCTTCAAATAGGGCTTTGCTCTTTCCGCTAAGGAAACCATACCAATTTTTACTAAAGAAGTTTCATTTTTGTATTTAATAATTTTCATAGACTTAATAATAGTAATATATAGAAGAAATAATAAAACAAGTTCCTTATTACGGTACAATAGGATATTATGTTTAAGACTCCTGCTCGTTAGTATTTAATATATGCGTAAATTAGAATCGTACGGTGGCAGGAATTGAACGATTAAGCAGTACTTGTAAAATTTAAATATATTATACGATCCTTAATATAAGGCGTGTTTAGGGTAGTTCTGAGATATACCTGTGTCGTAATAGTCGAAATTTGTTTAGCTCAGAGCTGGACAACAGTACATCGAACAAAATTTATCCGAGCTTAACTCTCGAGCTAACGAACAAACTTTTTTCTTTCTTTTTCATTTAATAAAGTTTATATCTATATATATTATAAAATGAATATGAAGGGGCTATTTATTATGTAGGCAGACTGAAAAGAAATGTAGAGATGAGTAAAATTAAGTAACGGTCTCGGAATATCTAAAATATCGGAATTGTATACGTGGGCATTTTCAACAGCTAAGTGAAATGCAACATTTATAGAAAAAAGAGAACATCATATTTGTTTTCTTCTTTTATTCATAGACGCTCGATTGCTAAGATCATTTGCGTCTGTTGTTGAGTTTATATTGCGATAATTATTCCGGTGGTTGTAATTAAGACCGTGAAGAGCTCGATAAACGCGAAAATTACAATAATAAGGAAAATTATGGGTTAGCCTGTTTGGAAGCAACGCGTATAGCGATGTTTGAAGTTATTTGTATAAAGCGTAACAAGTTTATTACGAACCAATTCGAATACATCATTTCATTCTCTTAGAATTTTTACAAGACTGGTAATTCTTGCGATAAACCACCGAGGCGTTTCAAACTCGAATCAAAATAAGAAAAACAAAATCGATTTATTTATTTATTTATTTATTTATTTATTTATTTATATTATTTAATTCGGGGAATAAAATAAAGGGAATAAAACCGCCTATACGCAATCCTGCACGAGTAACAATAATAATAATAATAATAATGACGATGATAATTTTATGATAATTCGATTCAGATGTAAATTCGTATATGTAAAATATATATATATGTCTCCCCAATTTCCATTTCATACAATACACGATGGTGCACACATGCAAACGTGAAAAAAATGCAGAAGATAAATGTACTAGTTTCAAATGAAATAAAACGCAATTATAATTACACGTAAATACGTAAATTTATCGGCTCAAAAAAAAAATCATCTTTATTATTAAACGCCATCTCCGTATCGGAGGTAGGCGACTATGTACATCTTTTGTTGTACAGCGTAAGTAGCGTACAAGGTAACCATAATATGATATTAGCGTAGATAGACACACACACACACAACTGTGAGAACACTGATTGTAATCGCTTTGTTGTCTACGTCGTAATTCAGCCCCGCGTGTTTTTGTAGTTTGTAGTGTACTATATTATTATTACAGCCCAAAGGTCGGTTTGCCATTGCCTACTAAAAAAAAAATAGAACTATCTAAATAGATCCAACATAAAAACAAATAGAAATAAAAAATCATAAAATGCCAGAAAAAAAATGAATGTCGTACATATATATCATGGTAGAATAAGGAGTTAGCATTTTTTAAATTTTTCGTTAGAAAACTCAATTATATTAAGAATAAAAATTTTATAAATTTTTTTTTTTTTTGGGCACTGCTGAGGAGCAATCACAACCCACTAACGTGTTGATAAATAGTTATTATATATTGATATTACAATTGGTTAGGAATTTGTAAAGAAGGAGGAAAACACGGGAGTCATTAGAAAAAATTAAGGAAGTGATAGAGAAAGGAGGACGATAACCGATGGATATTAAGGAATTCTGGAGTGCGAGTTGGTCAGGTAAACTGCAATTGAATAAATAATCTTATATATAACTTTAAAACTGTATAAAAACAAAATTAAATTTTTTAAACAACAGGTTTGGAAAACCTTATGTAGTTCATCCTGAGCCTAGGGTATATCGTATAAAATTTTAACGATTTACATCATTTTAAATTTCCAGATTTAAAGATTAATCGTGAGCATGATACTTGTTTCATCGTAACTGGCAATAAATAGAAAATGAGTTTATTAATGAATACACTATTTAATTTTAAACAAGCCGATTCCATTTCACTTAGTAACATCGCAGATATTAATATATACAATTTGAAGTTACATATTTGTAACTTAAATTATAAAACATCTTAATATTAAAAAAAATAAGGTTATTAAAATTATATTCTTTTATTTTATTATTAACACGATATATAACAAATTATTACAGCTGAATTTGTTTCCTGACATTTGAAAATGTGCTAATATAACTATGTCAAACAAGCCGAAGAAGGATTTGAGCAAAGTAAATGGCTACAGGCCAATATACGTTTATTAAATTCATTAAGTGAAATTTATGAAAAAATTATTCTTAAACTTTTACGAAATTATTCAAACACGTACCAATACGGTTTTAGAAAATATTTTTCAACGGAATTTGTTATTGCAGATGTGACGGATAATTTAGTAGAAAATAAACAACGTAATAATTTGTCACTCCTTTGATATCGAAGGGGCATTTAATAATTGTGACCGTCAAATAATAATTTATACATTATTTATTAATGGATACGTGATAACTTAGCAGGGCAGTAATGTGGTCATATCGAAAGGATATTATATTTGTTAAGAATGATTTTAATGCTCCGCAGGGGTCGGTTCTTGTACCGGTTTTGTGGAATATTTTATATTCTAAAATTTATTGTAAAAGTTAAATAATATTTATGCAGGTCTACGTTTATACAGCTATGCCGATGATCGGCGTATATATGTATGTAGTACTTCGATTTTGTCATATCACTAATTGTAATGAGATCATTAATAAGCTTAAAATAATATTTAAACATCTAATTTGAGATTAACAAATTACAAATTATGGCGATATCTGGTCGTGATAAAAAATTCGATCAAATTTTATATGATAATATTAAGATTAATAATCGTACGGTCGGTATATGAAATACTTAGGTTTCATTATAGACAAGACGTTAATAAACGCATAGAATACATAAATAATATGGTCAACAAGTATTATTATATCTGTCTCTTGGCGATAAACTATGGGGGATTAAACTAGAAGTCCAAGGTAATACTCTATAAAGGTCTAATCATTATACTTCTACTGCGCTGGTGTCTATAATAGTCGACTGACTGAACAGTAAATACGTAACGTCAATTCTAATTGTCGGAAATTTTTAATTGATATAACCTCTTCATATGTAACTGCATCTAATATTGCGATCCAGACCAAAGCAGGATCTTAACTATTGATCTTCATATTAAAAAAAAAATCTTTAATCTTTAATGTTAAAAAAGTAAACAATTGTAATATCAGTTAGGATCATCACAAAAATATGAATTTACCGATTTGCAATGAGTTAAAAATACGATATGATGCTTTAACAAAGGATAAATTAGTAAGTTATTTCCTAATGTAATAATAGAACGTTTTAAAAATAAAAACATTATCGTAAACTATCACATGACTCAGATACTTACTATGGTTCCATTGTCTACTATCTAAATAAATTAAAAATTATTAATGAAAGTAAATGTTGTAATTGCGAAAGCGATGAAATTCAAAGCGTTCAGCATATATAATATATAAGTGCAATAAGAATAATCACCTGCGACAGTTATATAAGATTGACCGTACACTCGAATTAAATGAAATTATATTAATACAGCAGTTTCCTGTTTTCATTTCTGAATTATTCAAAATTAAACATGTATATACATAATCGCTACTAGTAGCACTAAGCTAATCTAATTTATTATATTCGAGCACTAACTAATTCTTGTTGTAATTTATTAATATCATTTTAATTAAAAATTTTTTTTTGTTCTTATATTTTTTAAGAATTCATGTATATTAAATTGTATTAAAAAAAAAGAAAAAAGTATATATATATATATATATATATATATATATATATATATATATATATATGATCATCTTCAGTCGTAATCCCCCCAAGGTTTTCATACTACAGCCTCTCCAATTTTTCTTCTCTATTGTATCCGATTTGCAGTTTTCCGTTTACCATCAGCCATTGACTTTGCAAGTGCTTCTGTGATCGCGTCCGTCCATTTGATGTGTAATATGCCAGGAAGGTTCCTTGTATTTTCCCTTCAATTACTAATCTCGTTACATGGAGTCCTCGCTTCGCATGATATGTACGAAAAATTGTAATATTCTGAAAAGAATATCGCTGGACAATCTAGGCTTAATATCGAGCCTTGCGTAATATAGAAACGTTTGTTTGCTTCGCTGTCCAAGGTATTCGTAACATACGCCTCCGAACCCACATTTCGATTTGGCTTTCAGCGTCCATGTTTCCGCCGCACATGTGAACACAGAAAACACCAAACACTACACTAATTTATTTTTTACCGCATTTGTAATTGATGCGTCGCGTCATATTCTGTTTAATTTGCTCATGGCACTTCGAGCCAACTGGATCCGTCGTTTTATTTCGTCAGTTGAAGTGCCTTTATCATCAATAAGGTATCCCAAATATATATGTACTTGTTTTGTTTTTCAGCCTCCGCTATTAAGTTTCCCCGATCAACCACCATTACTTTTGTTTCATCTTTAGACAATTTCGTGTCAAATGCTGTGATGATTACTATGAACCGTATCCAATTAAAGCCGGTGTTCCTCAGGGAAGTGTACTGGGGCCACTACTGTACAACCTATATACAGCGTATCTTGTAACCGTGGGTAATGTCAATGTGGCTACTTTTGCCGATGACACATTGTTCATTGCTCAAGACAAGAAGCCTGAAGTGGCAGTTTCAGCGCTACAGAAAAGCTTGGACGCTGTTGAGTTCAATCCTGGAAACTAGAAGTAAATCCTGATGAATGCACCCATATCTCATTCACCAATAGAACAGATCATCATAGTTATCGGTCACTAGGTAAACATATTGTACCAAGAAGCACAGCATAAGATATCTAGGAGTACGATCGCACACTAAGCTGGAAGGTGCATATACAAAAAACAAGAAAACGACTAGATATTAAATTCAGATCTCTCTATTGGCTAATATGGTATCATTCGAACCTCTCCTCAGCCAATAGAGTATTAATATACAATGCAATAATAAGGCCAATATGGACTTATGCTAAACCAATGTGGGGGTGTGCGAAAAGTACCAGCAGAAATATAATACAGCGCTTTCAAAATAAAACTTTAAGGCTGATATACTGAATGCCGTGGTATGTTACCAATGAAGCTATTCATCGTGAACTTGGGGTCTGTATGGTCGACGAAGTAATAAAGCAGCGGGCTCGAAGACATGCAATACGCATACGCGGACATTGCAAGAGCTAGTCGTTGCGCTTCCAGACGTCATGACAACCCGACGATTGAAAATAACTAGAATTCGCGACCTAGTTTAAGAGAAGGGCTGATTACATCAATGTATGTGTTCCCCATACAAGAGAAGACGATGACACCCTTCATAGATAGCCAACATGGATAGGAGTGAATTGTCAGAAGTAGACAAAAAAACAAATTATATTTAATCCATATTTGGCACTTATCTTATTTAATCGGTCGAGTAATATTCTCATGTCATCAATTGAGCTGGTTATGAGCGTTGTGTCATCTGCAACTTTATTTATATAAATGTGAACACAAACGCTATAGGATGTGTTCAAATGTCGATATACAATTAATATTTATTAAGTATGATTACGTAGGACATTCAGATATTTTATATTTCCTTAAATTAACTTTCAATGATTTCAGGGTAGTTTATTATAGAGTGCAGCATCCGTTGTGTTCGTGTACGGTATTTTAAATTTAGTAATTTCAGCATTTTCCTAGTGATTATATCTGGTATTCTGTTCGCGAGTCGAGATTTTAAAACTAGATCTATTTTTACGTTCAAAATTTAATAATTATAAATAGAACGAAATAATAAAACAGTTTAATCGCTGTAAACATTTAATTTGCACAAATTTGACAGTTACGTCATTATCGAGCATACACAATAAACGTTACGTATAAATTAACTTTTAATATTTATATAACAAACAACGTTTACCAAACAAAATGTTAATCGCTAAAAGTTTTTTATCGAGAAGCCTTTCGACAGTTACGTCATTTTCGTGTAATATTTTTTTGCGTATGCTTGAAAATGACGTAACTGTTCGAAAAGCTTCGCGATAAAAAATTTGTAGTGATTAAACTATGTTATATTTTGTTTTTGGTTTATAATTTATAAAATCACTATTCTCCAATATATTCAACATTTAACGTTTAATTTGCTATACATATATTTCACTAGCCAGAGATTGTGTACGCTTGATAATGACGTAATTGTCGAAAAGCTTTACGCAAATAAAATAATTTTATAGGGATTAAACATTTGTAATTATTTTGTTTTATATTTATAATTCATAAAATCACTACTCTCCGATATATCAATATTCAAAATTTATTAATAGTTTAAATCGATCGGAATCCTAACAAAGTAACAACTTAAGGATAGTAATATTTTATACATACATAAAATTTACCAGCCAATTTATTGTCGGCCATTACATATATATATATATATATATATATACGAACGCAAAATATTTTTCCCGTTTTTATTCCAAACTACTCGATCGTCTGTAATTGTGTAATTAAGAATTAGAATTATTTTTTCGACGTTTCTCGCAGATTACTGGAGGTTCGGCGAAATAAACGCGATATAATCGTATAAATTTATTTTAAAAATTTAAATAAAACTCTCGTTATTATCGGAATTTTCCACCTTGTTTATATTAATAACGAAGAAATGAGAAGCAATGATGAGAGACAATGATCAAAGACAATGATGGTGAGGGACAACATCAGAGTGTGGCGGCAAGACAGTTTCTTATTATCTGGTCTATTCCCCCCCTTATCGATTCCATTACGTAATGATGATGATGATGATGATGATGGGGTTGTTTATTTTTTTATTAAAATATCAACACCTGCTGGCGTTGTTAATGCGAAATTACGGATCTGACGAATAAAGAGCACGGAATAATATAAAATGAAAAAATCGAATTATTTATTTTAAACAAATAAGAAACGTTCATTTTCATACGAACAGCAGCAGCAGCAGCACGATGGTGGAAAATATAGTGCGAAGGTGAACCGCTACTATATGTGTTGAACCTTCTCTGATCGCTCGAAATGACACCAAAATAAAATAAAACTTGTAGATAATTAAACGACACGTACGCTTATTTCACTGGAGAATTTAACCAATGGGTAGACATCGTCGGAGGAGGATTATCTTATTGCTTAATCTAACACTGTTTACTACAATTTGGGTACATTTTCTTTAACGCGAAACACGCGAAATAATATATGTATCTATCTTATATCTAAGTTTATTATTATATTTAATATATTTCCCTATTTACTATTATCGCTCTGCTAATGGTATGATTATTGGCAATATCATTGTCGTTACGTTAATATATCATCTTATTAATATTATTATTATATTCGGGATTTCTATTATTATTAATTAATATTATCGCCATTATTATATTACTTTATATAGAGCGCTTTAAATAATAATAATAATATTAATATAGTATTAATAATAAATAAATAATATAAAATTATAGTATAATAATAAGACGTTATTCGATGGGGGACCTCTGTTGCGTAATTTAAAAAGCGTTATTAGTAACACGTTTTCAAACACACTATATTATTATATTATTATATTATTATATTATTATAGTGTGTGGCGAAAAACACCGTCGTCCGACACAAAGTGTTCTTGCCTTACTTTATATTTATTACGACTAGACGCAATTTATTATCTTTCCGCAACATCTATCTGCAACAACGTAATCAGCGGACTGCCGATTAAAACGCATTTCTATAAATTCGAATAATTTCCAGGATCCTAATAATTATTATTTTTTTTATACTTTTTTTTTTTTTTTTTTTTTAATCTGGTATCATGTTCTGCTGCTATGACCAGATAATTATTGGATATTATATAAAGTTGATCGAATTAGAACTGGTTTTACTGCAATTGGGTTATCGGTTAAAACTTCCAACTGAAATTTTGAGGTCGGTATGCGGAGTATTGTGGATGCTCAAGAAATAAATGTCGCAGTGTTAAGAGGAATAATGGATCTGTTTTATTTATAATGTAGCCACGATTCAATGCAGTGTGACCAATGCGAAGACGAGATAGAATTCCTTCCTAATACGTAAAAAAAAAAACATCTCGAAGGAAAATGATGAAAACAAATAGTTCTAAGGTGATTTGTTATAGTAATGACGTTCCATAAATCGCAAAAGATTTTATTTGTTTTGTGTTAGATGGAAGCGATTGCGTCAGATTCAGATATAGGAGTTAAATGGTTGATTAGTGGCTGCTTCGTTAGCTGTTTTGTCTGCTATTTATTTTGATGGGAAAACCCGCGTGACTTGGTATCCGTAATCAGATTTTATTAAGAGTAGGGTTATATTTAAATTTCGTCTACGGACGTTTTAACACCGAAACTATCGGAATGAATTCGGATCGATTTAAACCGAACTGTGCGGCAAATTTCGAATCACGATAGGGAAAATTTAAACGGTCTTTATTTTAATCCAATTGCTACATACACCGCTCTCCAGTAATGGCGCAGTAATATAGAACCGGTAGGATATTGTTAATATCTCTCATTATCATACTCAGTTTCCTTCTTGATTCGAGAATTTTACCATATAAATATTCTAAGAAAGAAAATTATGATTTAATCTTCTTCTTTTTCATTAGCAATTTCCCGTTGCGGCGCGGGGTCTACTTGACTTATGGCACGTTTTCAGCCAGAATGGTCAAATACTAGGAATGGGGATCTACCCCAACTCGACTGACGACCGTTGCATCAGTATCCGTTTAGTTGAATATAATATTTAAATCACAAAGAAAAGTTTATATTATATATATATATATATATATATATATATATATATATATATATATATATATATATATATATTCTTCTTTGAATCGTACCATCCTTAGCAAAGACATCGTGGGACATCGTGACACACAAATGCGTTTTTTATGTTATAAGCTTCGTGTATGGATTTACTGAAGCTCTTCTCCATAAATTTCGTTAACCTATTCGACCATCTTTAGAGGTACACACCCAAGACACCTTATTCCATTTCCCTTCGATGACGACCTTTTCCGATATATTTGCTCGAACTATGTGGCTGAAAAATCGTCCCATCCTGATAAGTACTTCCGTTAGTAATCGTCTAGGTTCTCCGACCTTCTTTAGTATAGATTCGTTGGTTCTCTTTTGGCCGTCTATGGAACGCGTAACATTAGTCTTCAACGCCACAATTCAATTCGATGCGTCTGTGTTCAGTTCTCCATATAAACATATGAAATTTATATATGATAAGTATACTTTTGAACTAGATTGCATTTTTAAACACCGTTTAGATTTAAAATGATACATCGTAAGTTTAAAAAAGAAATCACAGATCACTTTATGTCTCTTAGCTGTAACTATTCTATACATTCATTTACCCTGAAATATTTCCCGCCAAAAGACAACGGTTTTTCTAGTTCACCTTTATCATCAAATATGGATTACACGTAGGGTAGTTAGCCACAATAATCCCTATTCCACAACTAAATAAAAGTTCCACACTACCAAAAAATCGTATACCTGTGTCCCTTTTGAATACCATTATCGAAGTTTTAGGAAAAAAATTTAACCAAGCTCCTTCTCTTCATCCCGAAGAAAAATAAAATATTTTCCTCCGTCCAAGCCAGAAAGCGTCAGGCGAGATGATCCGCGGTTGATCATTTATTAAACCTCGATGAATAAGTTATTTTCGTCGATATGACAAAGCTTTTGATCGGTCATAGTTAATACACGTGGGTACGACTGATAGTACGGGGGAATTATGCACACAGTTTTTTATACAACCTTACATTTAATTATAAACCAAACAAAATATAACACAATCGCTAAAAGTTTTAATCGCGAAGCTTTTCGACAGTTACGTCATTTTCAAGCGCGAACTAAAATTATTACATCTTGTTTTTTTTATATATGAATCTATATAAAAAAAAAGATGTAATAATTTTGGCGCTTGCTTGAAAATGACGTAACTGTCGAAAAGCTTCGCGATTGAAAAACTTTTAGTGATTGTGTTATATTTTATTTGGTTTATAATTAATTAATAAAATCACTACTCTCCAATATATTCAACATTTAATCTTGCATTTAATGTTAGAATCGTTTCACTCGAATCTTTCCATATAATCACTTCATTTGTTCTTCCCCCTCCCAAAAAATTAGTATATGAAAAAATCGGTTTTAAAATTTCTCACAAGACCACCTAGGAGCTATCTTCTACATTTTATTATTATTTCGACAATAATAATAATAATGTCTTATTGGTACAATGTCATTTTTTAAAACTTTTCTCAATTTAGTCGCCGCTTATTTTTATATATATCTTTTTAATTTTTATATACGTATCATACATGTACGTATATATTCATCTATATACTCGTTAGTAGAAGAATTATAGCTAGTTCATATATCTGTGACAAAAGGTCTTAAAAAATAACGTATCTCATATATATATATATAACGCAACAATAGTACACAGATATGCTAGGATTAATAATACGACCTCGGTTTAATGCGGACTATAAATCTTTTCTACAACCACAATCGATCGTAAACTGAAATTTCCCAGCTTTCACTATAAAGTCGATAGGATAGATGTTTGTTTATTCATACGTACAGAGGATAGAGTGATACCTCTAGTTTCACCTGTAAATGTGTTCTTCGTTCCTGTTGATTGGTTAAACAACGCCAGAGAGCGGTAACAGCAAGAAATCTATTTTTCTCTTCTAATCGTAAAAATCCTATGTAATGCTTAAAGCTTATTTTACGAGCTTTTGTAGTTTACTCTGTTCATTTCCTCATCTGTCTTACTTTTTCGTTTTGTTAAAAATCGTAAATAGTTATAAAAAGTAATGCCCATCGTTTGTTTGTTCTTTCTACATATATATATATATATATATATATATATATATATATATATATATATATATACATATATATATATATATATACATATATATAGTTTTCTTTGTTCGAAATAACCTTTTTATCTATCCGCGATCGTCTTGTTCGTCGTTTAAGTGACTTCATTATCGCGGATAGCGTGTGATGATGTCTAACAGTCTAATAGTATCTCGGCTATTAAACGGTGTATTCAAAAACGAGACCAACGTAATTGGGATCGTAAAAAAACTAAAAAGGAAAATCGATTTTTACAGCTGGCAATAAGCTATTTCGAATAAAATACTATTTTATACTTGGGTGACTGCATAAAGTTACAATTAATTTAACAATCGATTTCGCGTATATACAAATATATTTACATACGCACACATAAACGTGTGCATACATCTTCGCTGGTAAGGAAGAAGGAACATCGTCCACATCGAAATGCGTTTATGCGAATTTTCAGGCATAAACCATAAGGCAATAATTATTAACGTTTACGATATAACTTAGACGCGAGTTCAATTACATCGGGACTTCCTTATTCCAAGAAAACCAACATTCGCCTATAAAAGACGCGAACGTCGATTACAATTAAAAGATAAAATGAAGTCCCATCGTTATCTCTGGAAAGTCGCTAAAGGACGTCGCCTATTCCGAAAATTTTGATAGATGACTCCGGTCAAGGACGTATTCTGGGCAAGCCAACGGAGGGTTTGCTAACAGGTCCTCTGGCGTTACTTTTTTTTTTTTTTTTTTTTTTTAAAGGCGGGAAGTTGAAAATCTTCAAAAAGGACGCTGATAAAATAAGGAATTTTAGTTTTCGCGAATGCAGCACATGCAAGCGTGCACTGCAAGGAAGTCGAAATCAGCGTGTGGGATTTTTACCCATTAAAAACTCTCTCTATAAACAAAAGAGAATTTTAAAATAATAATGAAGATCCCGGCACCAATGCAGGGACCACCCTACTTTAATTAACATATTGCCGTGGAAGAAGGGACGAATAACTTAGTTCGTTCAAAGTTCTTAGAGTTTATGCCTATACTCATTATAAATAAAAAAATAGAAAAACTTAAAATAAAACCAACGTAATAAAGGAAAAATAATAACCGAAATGGTAAAGGGTATACCAAAAAAAAAAAAAAAAACTTCATTATACTTAAACAAATTACGACCTACCCAACGTGATACTGCGAGAATTATTTATATTTAAATCGAATGACTTCTCTAGAAATGTTGCTATATCGGGGAATAATTGTAAATTATTTAAATGGAGAAGGATATTATACGGAGGTGTAATACATGGAGAATGTAGCAAGATAACGTAAAGCTCAGAACGTAACGGTGTCTAAAAAAAAAAAACACGATTTTTCAGACTGCCTGTTCAGAATGGAGGGGACAGAAGAGATTTTATCCAAGCTGCATACGGAAAAGAAAATTATGTACAAATCGTAATCCACCGATGAGTATAATTCCTACGCGATTAATCTTCTTAAAGAAACAGAACAGCGGAAGTTTAGGGAGAGACTGTTGAAGTTGATAGTAAGAAGTGATTGATTAATGTTCTCCGTGTACATCAGTTCCCAATGATCCTTATGCTGCAGCTGAATAGAGTGAATGAGATATCCTTGCGAGACACTAAGGAGAGTTTTACGTCATTGAGGTGTCTTTAGCTAATGAGTCAACAAATTCATTGTTTGGAATACCTTTGTGACCCGGAACCCCCACAAATATCACGTTCTAAATTATTAAGCTTCAGCAAAACTAATTTAAGTTAATATATCTGACACATTCAATTTATTGTCTATAGCCATCGCCATGCTTTACGAATCGGTAATAGATTTAAGTTCATTAAAATTGACGAGGTTTTTGTAGTAGCGCTGAATATTCCGCAGTAAATACTGAACATCGTTGGTATAATTTCTACATGTTACCGAGTTTATTTTTGTTGTTAGTATTTTGACGTTGCGAAGTAACAATCAGAACCCACTAATAGGTAACCAAATTTTAGACGTTAATATAGCATTCCGAATTTAAAGAGGAAGACTAGAATGCCGAAATTAATGCAGTAAAAGAGGAGGATATGATAAACGGTTGATATTAAGGAATTTGGGTGATAAACTTACTCAGTATAGTTGGCAGTAAAATGTGATTTATATCGGAGATAATGTACTGCATGGGAGGGATAATTAGAAATTTCGATAAATGCCCCCTCGTAAGTCGATTATGTACAGAGGTGAGGGTGAATAATTTCCGATAGGCGACTATCTTCATATATTATTTTTACTTTTTCGTATTAAAAATATACTACGGGGTCCGGTAGTAAAATTATCTCTTTACTAGTGAAAGAAAACAGAAAAGTACGAATGGTAGCCAACTAGGAGCGCCTATTAGAAAAAATTATTCAATGGGAAAGTTAAAAAGAATTAGGCCGAGAAATTAAAAACGGCACTTTACAAAATTATTTTAAAAACTTGTCTCCTTATGAAGTTACCGATTACAACTTATCGAAAGCTATTAAGAGTAAAATCAGATCAACTCGATACATTTCACAGTTGCGGAAACCACATGTCGAGCGAGTTAGAAGCGATGAAGAAAAAGCGGAGATTACAAAAGAATTTGACAAAATATCGTACGAAGATCTAGTAGTAGCGTAGTATACTTCAATACAAAATCATGCGGAATATTTATACATACACATATATGTATCCTTAGAGTTTTAGCAATTAAATACAATCAAATGACTTTATATATAAAGAAATAATAAAGAAAATAACAGTAAAATAACAATAGGAAAAATTACAAAAAAAAAAAAATACTAATTAGCACTTGTATATTAAATTTAGTTTAACTTGCATATAAATAAATAAATATAAAAAATCGTAACAGAACGGATCGTATAATGATACATTTTTTTTTAATAACAATCATATATTTTGGTAAAATTGTATGTATAAAGGTGCAAAGGACCAGAGGAGAATTATATATCAATTAAACTATACATATATCGACTCTATATTCATAAATAAGTATTTCAAACTTGTGCGTGAAGTCCTTTGCAAGTGCACTTATATTTATGGGCAACAGTTAGGATGACATAACATAGTCCCAACAATTACCATGCAGTATATCATATGTACAAACTGATACATTAGAAATCGATGCTTAAAATCCCCGATTACCTGAATTAAGTTGTTGTCATGATACTTATAGATTTATCATAAAATTTCTTCGATAATTTATAATGTATGATCATAAATATGAGGAATATTTAGCGTGGAATGGCATGTACTGTATTTTAGTCCATCGAGGAGCATTTAATGATATAACACTGGTTTTGAATTACCTGGAGTTTTTTTGTAAGTACTAACGGACACTGAACACTAGACCGGACAAGCGTAAGGTCTTATAATGGTAGTGTAAATTAATTCCTTGCTTACTGAAGAAAGATGAGAACGTTAAAATTGGTGCAAGTAATGGCTTTTTATCGATAGATTTATTAATGTGTGTGTTAAATGAAAGACGAGAGTCTAGAGTAACTCCTAGATAGTTAACTCGCTTCTGCCAACTGATGCATTTACCAGTAATAGTAATATCAGTCAGAGAAGGAGGAAATCTAGTAAACGGTATAGCGTGCGATTTCTCGGTATTTAATTTTAGCCTCTTGCGTTTATTTGTAAATATCATTTGCCGCTTTTTGTAACCTATTCTAGATTTTAACAGTTCTGAACGATGTGCAAAATAATAACGCCAGATCGTCAGCGTAAAAAGCCGCGTGGACGAAGGGTATATTAGAAAAATCGTTTAATAATATTACAAATAGGTAAGGACCTAAAATACTTTCTCGCGGAATAAAAAGATTTTTAAGTGTTGATTGTAAATGTAGGTGATGTAAAACGTTCTATCGCTTAAATAGGACCTAATTAATTTAACGAATTTAATTAATTTGTACAAAATTCCATTGTGCCAAGCTGTATCAAACGCTTTCTCAATATCAATTAACAATAAACCAGTGTGCTTACTAAAATTGTCAGTGATGAAATCAGTTATTCTGGTAACTTGATGCACTGTTTATACAAAATTAAAACAGTATTATCAACTTATGAAATCATATCTAACGAACAGACAAAATTTCGTGTAAAATTGATGAAACTGAAATTCATGAATTTTTAAGTGCGCCTTTGCAGTTAAGCCCCGATTGCGCCAATGTCTCGCAGCGAAATCAAATATATAATCAATAAATTTAACAAAAAAAAAAGAGTCATTTAATTTAATTACTAATCAAATTTTATCGAAACTACCTAGAAAAGGTATACTACTGCTTACAAACATTTTCAACGCTGTTTTACGACTGCAGTATTTTCCTTTTTCCTGGAAATTGGCGCAAATAGTGGTTGTACCAAAACCAGGTAAGGCACCGGATAAGGTTTCATCCTATAGACCCATTTCCTTACTTCCTATCCTCCTAAAACTTCTTGAAAAAATAATATTGAAGCGGTTGAATCCTATTTTAGAATTGGAACATGTTTGAGCACCAATTTTGATTCAGAAAAAGATACCTATTGAACAGATACACCGAATTGTGTATACTATTCAAAAGAGTCTTGAAACTAAGCAAGTATGCACGGTTGTGTTCTTAGATGTCAAATAAGCCTTTGATAAAGTGTGGCATCATGGTCTGCTGTATACGTTAAAAAAATATAACCGCATCCTTACTATCTCTTTATAAAATTCTACCTTGAAGATCGTTCATGCCAGGTTAAAATCCTAAATCAATTCTACTGGGTTCCGGTGCTTTAATCAATCTACTCTGCCGATTTTCCAGTTGATAGTAACGTGATATACATTTGCCGAGATACAGCGTTATTAGCTATTGCAACTACAAAAAACTCTGTTGAATACTGAAAACTGGCTTAGACGTTGACGTATCAAACGAAAGTAAATGCACGCAGGTCTATTTTACTTTACGAAATTTTACATATCAACCGTTAAAAATAAATGGCGTGAAGCCAAGAAAAATATGTTAAATACTTAGGCATACATTTAGATCGAAATTGATATGGCAAAAGCATATTAGCCAAAAAATAAAACAGTTAGATATAAAATTGCACGATATAAATTGGCTTCTTGACAGGTACTCCAGCTTGTCACTAGAAAACAAACTTCTAGTTTATAAAATAATTATAAAGCCTGTTTGAACATACGGTTTAATGTTATAGGGTTGTGCAAAGAATACATATATAAATAGGATACAACGCCTTCAGAACAAGGTCATAAGACTCATCGTCTGCCCACCTTGGTACGTATCGACATATGTTACAGGGAGACTTAAATATCCCATACGTGAAATACGATATCAAACGCGCTGTAAAGCAATATATAAGCCGTTTGAATAGTGGCGATCAATCTACTTGACACTAGTCGTGTTCGTAGGTTAAAACGTAGTCGACCGTTTGATCTGGCCTAATTTCTCAGTGGGGTCCATCGCTGGATGCTAAAACAAGTTATTTCGAGTTTCAGTTAAATTGCTGGATGGCTACCTAGCCAGTTGTATGGACTAACAACCGTACAATTTATATACAGCGGACTTTCCAACCGTGGTTAATGCGGCTATACTTTTGCCGATGACACATTGCTCATTGCTCAATATAAAACGCCTGAAGTGGCAGTTGCAGCACTACAAACATGGACGCTGTTTTACAGTGAGCTCAATTCTAGAAACCAGAAGTGAATCACCCATATCTCAATCACCAATAGAACTGATCGTCATAATTATCTATCACTAGGTAAAAATATTATATCGATAAGCAACAGCATCAGATATCTAGATCGCACACTAAGCTGGAAAACACATATACAAAAAACAAGAAAACTACTAGATATCAAAAATTAAAATCTGTCTGTACCTCTTCTTAGTCGATAGAGTATTAATATATAGTGCAATAATAAAGTCAACGTGGACTCATGGTGCACCAATAAAATAAATATAATACAACGCTTTCAAAATAAAAACACCGTGATACGTTACCAATGAAGCTATTCATCGCGAACTTGGGGGGCTGCATGGTCGACGAAGTAATAGAGCAGCGAGCTCGAAGTTATGCAATTCGTACACGCGGACACTGCAATGAGCTAATAGCCGACCTTCCGGATGTCACGCCCAGACGATTGAAAAGAACTAGAATTCGCAACCTAATTTAAGAAAGGGACTCGCCATAGACGAGAAGTCGATGATGTCCTTCATAGATAGTCTACAATGGCTAGGAACGAATTGGCAGAAGTAGAAAACTTGCCCAGCATTATACAGGAGTAGTTAAACAGCATCGAGAAAGCTTAGATTTTGCTGACATATTCGAATTTGCGGATGATTATCACACCAACGTCTTGGAGTGAGATAAAAATTTATCATCGAAAAATGGGATAGGAAAAATGTGCTGGTAGTGATTTGTAAAATTAGATTATACGAACATTTGATCATTCTTAATCAGAAAACGAAGATCGTTGTTCTATTCGAATTTTACAACGATAACATTTTTAGACTATACTAGTGAGAAAGACGATAACTCTAGGAGACGTCTCCTATGTTTTATTATTATTCGTTACAGAAAGAAATTAATATGGAAGTTTTTCCGGTTTTTATGGAGAAATTTTTTAATTCGCCAAGAATGACAAGATAAATTAGCCAAAAAACCGCCTTCCACGGTCACTAGCGAGCCGGCGTTTGACTAGCGTGTGCGCGTGTATACATTGTATGGTTTCGAAAAGTCAATTGTCCCGGGAACATCGCCGCGGGCATCCTGAAACATAGCTGCGGAGGTTTTTACGTCCGCGGGTCGTCGCACGCGGTAAAATTAGATACGGAAGAATGATAAACGAGCAGTTTCCCATCAAAAAAATACTATTATTATTATTATGGTTATTTGTTGTTTATATATAGATAGTATTAAAAATATCGGAACAGATCGAACATAGAGGAGACTATATAGAGCTAGGATTAGATTAAAAACCAGGTCCGCGTCGTTTAATTTATTCCACGTAGGTTCTTAATTTTGTCCGGATAAAAAGAGTCCGAACACAATTTCCTTTTTTTTCTAACTCGGAAGAATTGGAGGAGAGATGACATCGTTGCTTATGCTTTAAAGTTAAGAGTAATGGAGCATCTTCGACCGTTAGGTGGTATTATTGTTTTTATTTTTTTACTTTGGAGAAGTTGGCGATATTTCACTAAGTTTTAAGCAGAAAACTCTAGCAATAAAGATAGAATGATAGAAAGATGATGTTGAAAGTTTTTTCTTTTTACTTATATATATATATATATATATATATATATATATATATATATATATATATATATATATATATATATATATATATAATACATGCATAGCTTTCCAAGATGTCGAGTGACCTCTAAAACTATATATATATATATATGTATCTATATATATGTATATGTAACAACTTTAATGAGTTCACTCAATCAAAGCACTCGCTAACAATGAAGAATGTATATATATAATAATAATAATAATAATGACTACTATGTCGTCGGTGGCCGGTTAGAATGCAGAATATATACAGCGCATACTTCGGAAGATGAGAATATAGGTAGGCTGGCGCACACATAATCGTGAATTTCGAAAGCTAATGAGAATGGACAAGTCTCGTGCTTGTTTTTCCAGTACTTCAGTGTAGGTTCGTTTACCGTAAGATTAAGGACGAATACATTAAATTCAAACTACGAGGATTCAAACTGGAAAATTAGAAACAATACGGTCAAAAAACCTAGGACTAGAGACACAACAACGACCACAAAAAAATATAATAAATCGAACAAAAATTCAACAGTGTAGATAGAATTTCTTTTTGTATCTTCTGTTATATATATATATATATATATATATATATATATATATATATACTGACATATATATATGCGTGAAGAACATCCTATTGCATAACGAAACGACATATAACCGGTAACAATCCCTGTACGTGTATATATATATGTATAAAAATGTACATATGTTGCTAACTACATTTAAAAAAAAAATGAACAGGTAGTAAAGGTTAAAGAATAAAATAAAAAAAAAGGCCAAGCAACATTGTTTCAAATTATTCCTCCCCGTCAACCGCTCCGGCGTTAACATTGTCTTTCTGTTTTTAATGCGGCGTGTCTTTTCAGTTTTCAGGTTTTAATGTTTTCAACTGTGTACATTAATATGTTATATATATATATATATACACATGCACGTATGTAAGTAAATATATATGAAGCTAATATGGGTTGTTAGTTCGTTTTTCTGAAGACAAATAAACTAGTCCCGATGATAAATCAACTTGCCCATCGTTCAGAGATTCTACCTTAAAACTGAGGCATAAAAATAAAAAAAAAATAATAGTAGTAATAATAATAATAATAATAATAATAATAATAATAATAAAAGGATTAAAACCTAGAACTCAGCTGCTCGAGATAAGGTTGAGACTAATAAGACTCGTTTTATAAATAGGAAAGAATTGAAAGATGCTGGTTACAGCAACACTATCTGACGACCATTGGAGATGGAAAGATGTTTTGCCTACGTATATTATAATATATATATATATATATATAATATATATAAATAAATATATATACTACTTTCGGACATTAGTTCGCGTGGATCTTAGCCGGAATATAAAGATAATAGAATATAATTTTTTTTCTTTGTCCAATTGTAGAACATCTTTGTTCAAACGCCTAGAATTCCATTATTATTATTCTTGTCATCGTCATTATCGTTATTTAATTTTTTCTTTTCTAGTTTAGTTCTTTATCGGTCGATTTTTTTTCGTTCGATGACATTCTGTACTTTCAACTTTATTTTCGATTATTTTTGATTCATCAGAAATTCCTACTTCAAACAAAATACGTATGAATATACTAACTCATGCACACACATACCTATAATACGTATTGAGATACAGCACAACGGTTAATTAATAAAAGGGAAAACGTTTGATTACATCTGTTTTTGTTTTTTTTTTTTAAACAACGATAAAAAAAAATGAAGGCGTGCGATTCCAATTAAAATTTAAAAACTTTTTAATAGAACCGTTTTAACAGAACTGTTTTAATAAGACCGTTTTAACAGAACTATTTAAATAAAACCGTTTAAACGAGACCGTTAATAATAGTAAAAATCGAGGTCAAATATGCGCGTTTAATAAGTTTTTAATGGGGGGGTGGTAACAATAATAATCGAATGGGTAGAAAAAATCCAAATTGACGAGAAAAGGTCGTCATTTAAATCGGACAAGGAAAACTCGTTTCATTTGGATGGGCATCTACTTCGGTATGGTCTTACTTCTAAATATTCTCGAAGGTAAAATCCGAGGAAAAACAATCCGCGGGAAATATCGAGAAACAAATTTATAACAACCCTGTTAAAAGACATCCGGTTAAAGAACTACGCTGTTAATTAAAAAGACCTGGAATGATGGAAGCAAGATTTACGACTGTACTGATTCGGACGTAAGGTCGTGTATGTTTTTCTTCAATTTTCGCAAATTTTTCAAATTTTTAATATTGAATTTACTATAAAACAAGGTTGCTGCCTGTCATACCAATTATGTGGAAAAGGTGGTAAAGTGCTTCTCCGACATTAATAACGGATGAATTAAAATAAACGGAGTAATATACGCGACGATAACGCGGATGATATAGCGCTGTTTGCGGATACCGAAGCAAAATTTCAGCCGTCAATCAATGATTTAAACAGATTGTTAACCAACAAATAATTTTTGGAAATCAATAAAAGGAAAACCGAAGTATTAAAGTGCGATAAAAAAAAGGAGAAGATCGGATGAGGATAATAGTAAATGGGAGTACACAATTAAAGGAATTTAAATTCCTATACAGCCTAATAACAAATGATGGCAGATCGGAACGGGAAATAAGAAGAAAAGTAGTCCAAGCAAAGAACGCCATTCGGCCGAAAAATATAGCCTTGGATATTACGAAATAGTTTAGAAAGAGCTTCATTTGGAGCATTGCACTTTACGGATATGAAACATGGGACGCCGCTGAAGAAAGATAAATATAAACGGTACCGGCGACGCACGCTAAAAATAAAATTGACCGATAAAATACCAAACCGCCAAGTATTGCCGGTAGTTAATAAAAAAAGAGCAATATTAAGCATAATAGAAAAAAGTAGAAATTCCGCAATAGGACATGTTAATTATACGCCGTTCAACATGGATTACCAACGTAATAGAAGAAAAAACAATAGGTAAAATCCAAAAAGTAAAATCATGAAGGAGGTTTCATGGATGACATCAAACGAAAAAGGCAGTATGAGGAAATTAAAAAATTAGCCAGAGCACCTAAAAATCTTACACGTTGGCATATTACCTAATGACCCTCTGATTGAGGAGAATAAGAAGAAAGGCCTGTCTGTTTTAACCCATTGTTGAGTGTAGGCGCTCATCAAACACTTCCAACGTCTTCTACCTACCTATCTGTGTATTTATATAATATATATATATATACTGTTTTTCTCTTTTCAACCTCATGGTTGGTACATATTGATAATGTTAGGTCGGTTTTGCATCCTATTTTATGGCGACACCGCTTTTCACTTGTTCCGTATAGTTAAGATTCGGTTTGTCTTTACTGAGCCTCCAATACATCTCATTCCCTCCAGTAAAGTTCATCCATTTTCCGTATATCTAAATATTTCATTTCTTGTCACGTTGATCGTATTCCGAATTTCGCGTTGTTTTGTTTATTATGCGCAGAACTTAGTAGTTGTTTTTTTTTACTATTTCTAGATATCCTTGACATCCAACGTCGACTGCGCATTTCGAATGCGCGGAACTTGTGTAAAATTCCACGTCTTCACTCCATATAACGCTCTGTATAAAGTTCTTTTTTTTATTATAAATTTTTTTTTTTTTTTTTTTTAAATTTACCTGTTACAATCTTAACTTAACGTTAAATAAGTAACTATATTATAAAGCTTATCACATAACACAGAACATATCTTATTACGTGATACAAACGAGTGTGAAGCCGTTAGCCCACTGGCTAAAGCTTCCATAAAAAAGTTTATCGCCTACAAGACTAGGTCTTGCGGTTTATTACGCTTAAGGCGTCTAATGTCTAATCGTGTGTCGAGAAGTTTCACTGCTTCCACGTTGACATGATGGGAAAGCCGTTTCTCGTGCTGCTTACACTCCTTGATTACATCGTTAACGAACATGATCCGAAGATCGCGGTGTATATCATCGTTACGCGAAAATCGATATCGACTATCGTACGCAGGATGACATTTTGTCTCGTCTGAATCTTGTCACGATTTGCAGCCTTAGCACATCCCCATAGCTGAATGCCATACATTCAAATCGGTTTTATTATTTGTTGGTACAGTAAACGCTTACACGATACGTCCAACGTAGAATTCCGACCGATAAGCCAGTACAGTTGACGCGTTCTAGCCTTAATCTGTTTGATTTTGGATCGGATGTGGATTTCCCACGTAAGGCGCTTATCCAAGTGTATACCAAGGTATCGAGCTGACTCTGCTTGTGGGACAACTCGATCACCCAGATAAACCTTATGCTGCGCATCGACTTTGCGATAAGAGTAAACGACATGGACAGATTTAGCTTCATTCAGCTTGATCTTCCATGTAACTGTCCAGTTTCTAACTCGGTTGAGCGCGCGTTGAAGTTTTGCTGCGGCTTCAGCTTGACTGTCGCTAACCGAAAGTATGGCGGTGTCATCAGCAAAAGTCGCAGTTGTTGTTTCGTCATCTGTAGGCAAATCTAGCGTATACAAGAGGTACAATTATAAAATGTTCAATAATTTTTTTATACAAGGAAAGGTCTTCGTTTTACTTTATATCCTTTCTATTACGACCGCCCGATTATATTATACTTCCTAACTCAGTTAATCGATTTACGATTTGGCGATTACGGACAGTATTTATTCTTCGAATTCCGATTTTTGTACGCCTATTTTATTTTTTCAGTACATATATTCATTTTACATCTTTCCTTTTGCTGCGCTTTAGCGAAGGAGGTTGATGTGGCAGTAAATGATACAATGCGTATTGGCTGTCTTAGCTTACATCTTTTAAGTGGAACAGCTCTACCAGATATAAGAAGGAAGGTCGCTGCTGCTGTGGAAAGAAATAAACAACCCCGGAATACTCGACATCCGAGCTGCAGTGAAGTAAGCCAAGAAATAGCTTCCTTACAGGTAATCAAAAAAATCCCTACCGAAGATACATCGGTAGAATGCGAACGTGTAATAAGATGGAGGATACCCTTGGACAAGATATGATGGAGAAATCCTTGAAAACGGTTTTAATATGGAGGACACAATCGAATACGAGTTAAATTATCGTTGTGATAATGTTGCGCAACGTTCTATGGTTACATACGCGACAATTATGTTTTTTTCATATAGAGACAACAGACCCGATTAAAAATCGTTCGGAACGCTTTCTTTCGCATGTATTTCATTTAATAGATTAAATATTGAATTTTTTTGGAAACTTTTCCAGATTTATTAGCATTCAGTTCGTTTAGAATTCTTTCGAATTCACTTTTTAATATAGGCGGATCCTTATCATCTCCTTGTGTTCTTTTTTTCTTTTGTTGTAAAATTACATCGTCGATTGGGATATAATTGTATAATTTTTAGAAATGTGGTTTCCATGTATTCTGAATATCATTATCATCGACTAATTAGGTTGTTTATATTCGTTAAAACGCTCATTAGTTTCTTCCTTTTATCCGAGAAGTAACTTTTTCCGTATCGCCATTTTCCCCATATTATTTACTAATTTTTAATCTCTTCGTTTACCATATTTCTATATTTCCTATAATTCTGCCGGTTATCGTTTAACTTAGTTGTCCTTCATAATCGAGTTGTAATATTTCATCTCGTTCTTCAGTGGATCGTCAGCTGAAAATCAAATGGCATGAAATTAAAACATACAGACAATCATAAATATTTAGGAGTAATTCTTGATCGATAACGTTTAAACGACACTGCGAAGCCACAAAAATGAAGATTATGGTCACAATAAATCTCATTCACTAGTTAACTTGCAGCGACTGCGGAGCAAAGCCACAGTTACTTCGAACTTCGGCTATGGCGCTCTGTTTCTCTGCACGGGGGAATACGCATGTCCGGTATGGAATCGTTCAGCACACGTCAAAAAAGTCGATATTGCTTTTAATGTCGTAACGGGTTGTCTTAAACCAACAACACAATTAGGGCATCTATACGAACTAAGTGGGATGGATCCGCCAGAGATGTGGCAGCAAAGAAAGAGAAATAGAAAACATCTCATGAAAATCGGCCCCCGCTTTTTTTTTCTCCTATATATATTTATACAAATTTTTTATAAAGAGGCAAATAACTATAAATAACAAAAAATATATATATAATAAAAGGTAAATTATATAGTTAATCAACATATACCGCTTATAAATTCATAAACATGTAAACGAGTATTTCAAATGTGGGTGTAGTAAGTCCTTTGCGAGGGTACTTAAGGGCAACAGCCAGGATGACAAAATATAGTCCCAGCCTTTGCCGTGAAATGTGTTATATGTAGAAAATTTAAAGAGGGGAGAAAAAGAGCAAAATTAAACATTATTGTAACGTTATATGTTTGGTTCACTATAGTTAATTTATATCGCGAAAGTTGCTGCTTACATACAGCGTTAGTAGGTATAAATTAAGATACAAGATTTAAATATTAAACAACAATGTATAAATAGTTAATAAAATTTACCATATATACATAGATACACATACATACACGTGTACATACATATATACACATATAAACACACAAATATTAAAAGGATTCATCAGGCACTGGCAGGCTCAAAGTTAATTTCCTTTTCATAATAATATGAAAATATTCTAACAAATGATGAGCATTTTTTACATTCAGAACTAAAGGTAAGTTTTCATTAATTCGGTATTTATTCCTTATGTCATTAAAGGAACAACATTTGAAGATCGTACGCTCAAAGTTAATTTCCTTTTCATAATAATATGAAAATATTCTAACAAATGATGAGCATTTTTTACATTCAGAACTAAAGGTAAGTTTTCATTAATTCGGTATTTATTCCTTATGTCATTAAAGGAACAACATTTGAAGATCTACGATATATATTATCAATTTCTCTGAGGTACCAGCAATACGGCAAAGAGGTTAACCATGCCCAGACAAAAGCTGCGCATTAAAAAAAAAGTAATTTCAAGGTTCTGTAATTTAGACCTAACGTTTGGAATGAAAATGTTTTCCTACCACTAGTCTCCAATTCCGAATGCAGTTGCCAAATGTCAATTAATTTATGTTTTAGATAGGTTTTCAATTTATTAACTGGTGGCGTAGTACCGACATCAGAAATTAAGGTATTGTTTTGAAAATATTTTAAGGATCTAACTAGATTAAGGTTAAGCGTAATTCTGTATTCACTTAGAATGGCTCTTCCGATAAGAAATAAAACCAGAGGTAGGATTTTTGTAATAACACATGCCGCTGAGGAGGAGGCAGTTTTGTACATTGATGATATATTCGATAGATATTTCCTTTGATTTTTGACGACAGTCGTAAGAATCGTATGATTAATATATGTGCTCCGTATCCGAATCTGAATCAGACCTATATATAAAATAATACGCTCTTTGTGTCGAAGTCCATAGTTATTTAGGATCAAACTACGGAGTGTATTTTAATTCATTTACGATTTAAATATTCCAAATGTGGAAGAAATTTTAATTTACGATCTAAATTTATACCGAGGTATGACGTAATTTCTTTAAATCGCCTATCTTCTTTTGACTATCAAATATGATAGTTCACACTTATCCACAGCAAAAGTAAGACCTAATTCATCTATAGTGTCTTCAATTTACATACTGCAGATATCTTTTTAACATTTGTATAATACTTGATGCTGAAAAAAATGCATAGATAATCTGCATAAGATATTAAAGTGCAGCCAATGTTAAGTAGATTACAAAAAAAAGTTCAATATGTTTTTGTACTTTGGAATACAGAATGTTCCAGAGTATTGGTCCAAGGACAGAGCCTTGACGGACACTACAGGACACTACTTTAGCAGATGAAGCTGAGTTAATTTTAAGACATGCCAAGCAATCTTGAAAATAGATTATTATTTTGTTTATTATAGATAGATTAACTTCATTACTTTGTAAAATACGGACAATAGATGGTCATTATAAACCAAACAAAATATAACACCAATAATCACTAAAAGTTTTTTATTTTCGACAATTACGTCATTTTCAAGCACGCACAAATATTAATATTATGCCCACTTGGTGTTATGGCATCCACCTCTGGGGCACCACGAAGAGATCGAACAGGCTCATTATTCAGAGATTTCAAAATAAAGCACTTCGCTTGATAGTTAAAGCCCGTTGGTATGTTCCCAATGCTTTGCTACATCGCGATTTAAAAATTTTGGACGTCGACGCAGCTATTAGCCTTCACGCCAGGAAGCACGCGGCAAAACTTTATGGACATCCGAATACAATTGTTGCTGAACTCCTCATTACAGAAGGAGACACTCGTAGATTAAGGCGGACTAAACCGCACGATTTATTATAACTTATTCTTTTATTTATATATTCATATTAAAATTTAGATTTATGTAAAACGCTAATTATAATCTTAGTTCGTGATAAGGCAGTTCAATATTACAAATAAACAAAAAAAAAAGATTGTGCGCGCTTGAAAATGACGTAATTGTCGAAAATAAAAAGCTTTTAGCGATTATTCGTGCTATGATTTCGTTTGGTTTATAATTAATAAAATCACTACTCTCCGATATATTCAACATTTAATAGATGACCATTTACAATCATCAAAAGCACCTCTTATAGCGAAAGAAATAACAAAAGGTGTGCATCCAAACAGTCTCTATAGAGGAAATTAACTTATAGTCTGCACCTTTTGCAGAGTGAGAATGTCTAAATCCGTATTTTTGATGTAAAATTTGTTTTTCCATAATTTCTGTGGTTAGAAATAGGTTCATAACTTTCTCATACACTTTCCCACGTGAATTAAGTAAAGATATTGGGCGGCAAGCTGTAATATCTGTTGGTGTTCTTCCAGGTTTTTGTATTAAAACTAGATCAGCAATCTTCCAGACGATGGGGAAAAATTTTAACTCGAGACATTTAATAATAATAGTAGAAAATGAATGTTAATTTGTTTAAGTATTTTGTTTGTGATAGCTTTCTTGTTACAAAGTGATTTAAAAACATGATTTAGGGTATCTCGACACACGTGAAGCCTGTCAAGGCAAGTGGAATAAACTGAGTTTATTTTACAGTCTATCTTTAATGGGAAAAAATGATCCAAGAAGGCAATACACTTGCTTTATGAGAATAACCGGCGAATCAAGGAATCCAGACTATATCAAAAATCTTAATATACTTCCAGCAGGCAGAGATTTGAATTAAAACTGGTCGGAAATTTTAAATCGCATTCGAAGTTGAACGGCGCGTACAAAATTCAACCTACATAGGTGAGGCATGACCCAAGATGGGTCAATGTAACACCCGTTTAACTGTAGCATAATTGGGAAGTTTGATTGTGACAAACTATATGAACATATTGATGAGGAAACATTAATTTTTCCGAAATACAAAACGAAGAAAGGACTACAATAACCGGCCGGGTACGATAATACGATAATACATATAGATACATACGCATATTGTAGTCATTTTGAGTTCTAAAATTAGGTAAATTATTTACGTCAGTTTTAAAAGACTGTCAATTTATACAACCCACCAATATTTTCAGTTTTTTCCCTACATTTATGAATTTTGTATTTAGCGCAGGTTCTAGACGGTCGACTGTAACTTCTAATTAAATTGGTTTTTTGTTTATTTATTTATTTAAGAAAAAGGAAATTTTATTTTCCTGCATAGCTTACTCTATTAACGTCATATATATATATATATATATATATATATATATATATATATATATATATATATATATATATATATTGTCTATTTTAGTTTGCTTGTTTCTCTGTCGGCTACTCAAAAAGAATCAACAACGTGGCTATTATCAACCGCCTCTGAAAGAATGTCGAATATATCTTTCAGAAAGAAATTTCCCAAAGAATAACTAAAAAAAAAACCCGCTAAAAAGGAGGTAAGCTACTTAGCAAAGAGAAGTCATTAATAAAAACTAGGACGAAGAGGGTGGCAAATGAAAAATGATAATGATTTGAAGGAATAATAGGAACCTGACTGAAATAAGAAATGAATAAAAGCGTTACAAAACGTAGCTTTTATTATAACAGCCCGTGCATCTCACACACATACATTATATATATATATTTATTTATATAGATAACATTCAACATTTATTAAATAAAAAAAATAAACAACAGCTGCAATTTTATATCTACTACGATGATGCGGAGGCTTGTTCTATTTATACCGTTCGGAATAAAAGCGAAAAGTATGAGCCGACATTTCTAAAACATAAAAGCTTTTCTTTATTCCTGTCCTCGTTAAAAAAAAATTCCACTGTTACCTTAAGAAAAGCTTTTTACTCCGAAGACTTCGAACTGGTGTGGACGATGAAGGTGTACGATTAGGCAGTGGTAGTGGTACGTCGTATTGTGCTCAATACGTACTGAATGTTTGTCGATTGATGAAGATAGAAAAGTGCCGTTGTTCATCGGTCTGCATTCAAAAATTTACTTTTAGCGCTTGTCTGAAGGGATAACTATTTGTTGTCGTTATTAATGATATTACGGTTGCGCATCATCCGAGAATGGAAATGACGAATCGGAGTCTGAAGTGATGTATATATATATATATATATATATATATATATATATATATATATAATATTTATATTATTAAAGCTAGAAAGAAAACAATAAATAAGGAAGAAGTTAAAATAATTAAAATTTTTTCATAATAAAGACAATTCAAAAGTTTTAAAGTTAAATTAACATAAAAACAATTATGAAAAATCATAATTCGCAAAACATTGTAGAAAATTAAAAAACAAAATCGATAATATAAATCGGGATTAAAAAATTTTCAAATAAGCAACAGAAAAGAAGTGAAAATCACTAAAATTTTTCTTTATGAAAAATCACGAAACTTTTCGGCTGTTAGGCAATTATCAAGTGAATTAAAATGAAAAAATATTAATTTGGATAATCTATTTTATAACGGTTAATTTCTATTTTTTTTTGTTATATTTGATGATAATAATAATAATATTGAAATTACTCGTCTATATAGTTAATACGTTATCATTGCACATCTAAACACGTATAAATTGTAAACTGCAATTTTTGTTTTCTTCGGGGTGGCGTATTGATGCAATAATAACTTAGCAATCTGAATCAAACAAATTATTATTTCACGAATCATACTTTCAATTAATTCTACAAAATTACATTAAATTCGATGTATTTATTAAAGCTTTCGTGGTTGTTTTCCATCGTTTAAACCTATTTTCGGTGAAAACCACCTCGTGATTATTGATAGAGTTTAACGTTTCGAGTAGACTTGCACCACTCATCATCAGAAAGAGTTCGTTTCTGATGATGTAAGTCTACTCGAAACGTTAAATTATATCAATAATCAGGACGTGGTTTTCGCCGAAAATAAATTTAGACTTTAGACGGATACTTTAAATTCTTTCAATTTTACGAATTTTAATTCAAAATACAATTTCAACAATGCGTACAAATTTGATATTTTATTATTATTATTATTATTATTTTAAGTGCATAAAAACGACAACGTTAGATTTTATTCGAAACGCAGAGTATTAATCAAAACAAACTACGAAATTTTAGCGAAATCGGTCCAATAAAGGATTTTATATATATATACATATATATGTATATGGCTGAACCTGTTTAGCGGGAAACTTTAATAACTGAATTATATTTCAACGAAGCTGTTTCGCTAAAAATAATTACTTTTGAAATATCCGCGTACTTACCACTACAGATTTCAAGCAGATTAGATATGTACCACTACAAACTCGCACAATAAACGTGCGAAGAACGGCTAATGTATTACTAGTATTTATAATATAGCGTTTGCTAATAATAGGTGGTATGTAAAATCGAACGTAACGGAAATACAGGTTCTATATCGAGTCGTAGCTAGAGATATCTGCGTAGATTTGTCGTTTCACATATAAATAACTCTGTATTATTAAAGGAGTATTTCGAATACATTACGCGCGATGAACGACAACAATGACAGCATAACAAGTTTTCCAGATGAAACAGGTTTCTAAGGAAATGTAATTAAAAAAATTGTAAAGGAAAAAATGCGAAAATCTAAGAAGACAGATTAAGTTGTCTATGTGTACTATACATACGCGCATGTTATATATTTATTGTTATCATTTGAATCGACCGTGAGAAAAAACTGTTTGTTCTATTTCTATATTAAAGAAACCGGGTCATAAGGACGGAAGTTGTGTAGAAAAAAAAAATTAATAAAACAAAAATCTTTCAATTCGCTAGTGGGACCCGGAAGATTGCCGACCAGGCTCCGGAATGACTAGAAGTGTCGTAGCTAAACTCCTAATGACGCGATCATAATGAAAGATTAACGCAGAAACTTTATCGACGTCATTTTAGATAAATTTTTATTGTGTTCTTTGCCATCGCTAGCGTTTAATAATTCGTTCACTACAAATAGCAACAGAAGCGGAATTCATAACACCCTGACTTCCTACACGCTATCACACGCAATGTTGACTTCTGGAAATCACCCGTCAATTTATCGCGTTCTAACTATTTGCACTCAGCAGCCTCCACCTTGGCCACCTCCCATGTTCATCTACTCTAACGTGATACCCATGCGCCTGTTTTTGTCCCTTTTGTCTAACCCCAAGACCCTCTCTAATTCGCCATATTTTACTACACTGCCCTACACTTAACCCCTACGGACCATTCGCGTACCTTATTTGGTTTCCTCACCAACATTCCTTCAATTATTCCCTCAATTTTACAATTCCTTTCCGCCTTCAACCTTATTTACTACGTCTAACTGTTAAGATATCAGTGCTGTAAGAGGCTTAGTTGAACGCTGTAAAAATAAAATTCTTTTCTAATCATCTTATACGACTATATAAATAGTCCATGTGAATTATCTCCTTCGATTAAGTCAGCGTCATCTTCTGAGCGGAAATGTTTACTTAAAACGCTGAAAAAGAAGAAAAGTCCGGGTTTCAACTTAATAAGCGCTGAATTATTGAATGAACTTCCGCGAAAAGCTATAGTGTTGCTGACTTATATATGTAATGCAATACAATATTTTTCAGTAAAGTGGAAATTCGCGCAAATTATAATGATTCCAAAACCTGGCAAAGATCCGTATTCTGTTTCACCTTATCGTCCGATCTCTTTGTTGCCTGTTTTGTCGAAGGTAGTAGAAAAATTAATATGAAAAAGATTACAGCCTTACAATCTAATGATATAATTCCGCAACATCAATTCGGTTTTATAAAACACCATTCAACCGCTGATCAATTGCATTTTTATAAAACACCATTCAACTGCCGATCAATTGCATAGGGTGGTTAGTGTAACTGAAAATAGCTTAGAAACAAAAAAAAAGTATTTTATTTTTTATTATATTTTTATTTTAGGACGCTCGACTACAAAGGTCATTTGCGTCCACGGAAATTAAATGCAATAAATTACAGAAAAATTATTTACTACTTATAAGACTATTTGTTTAGTTTATAATAATTTTTTTAAAACGGTTATTTTTAGAAAACCCATTACTCGCTGTGTATTACATCTTCATTGTAGTGCTTCACTTCAATCTAGTCCAGTTATTGATTACGTTGTTGCTCGAATTTCGGTCATTCTGTAACGACATGTTATACGGTAAGTGCTGTGACAAAACTTGCATGTCACTAAAGACGCATTCTCCTCGATTAGTGGCCCATGCGTTAACCCAGTGTGGTCGATTCGTAATCGGGCTCATCTCTTCGTGTCTGTTCGCTCGGTATGACGTCGTCCACTGTTCTATTCGCGGTTTGATTCTCCGTAATTTTGTTCTGTGTTAATAATCGACCACGACTCTTGTCGAACAAGATTTATCGCGAATTTTAATTGTTTGCTTATCCGTCAGCCGGGATTTCTAGTCCATGCAGTTGGCTTCTGCCATGCTGGGTACGAGGAAGCTTGTGTAGTACAATCAACCGTTGTTAAATTAAGGTACCGTATGAAATGTTTACAACGTAATCCAAATGCTTTGTTATTTTTACTGTATATGTTTACTAAGTTTGAATGAAAGGTTTATATGGTTTACTTCATACTCAATTCGAAATATTTTAATGCTAAGAGGGATTGTTTGATCTTTGAGTGTTGTTATATTAATTTCGGCATGTAGGCTGACACTGGACTAATACAGAAGGCTCCGCTGCAAATACGAAATGCCAGATTTTGTATTACATGTAATTTATGTATCACTTTTGGCGATGCCGTACCATATACAATTGAACTGTAGTCTAATAAAGATCTAACGTGCGTACCATATAGACGCAATGACGTTCTTCTGTCGGAGCCCCACGATTTGTGGCGTTTTGAGTAAATTAAGAGCCGTTGTGAATCTCTAGTTTTTACCTAATCTACATGGGCCTTCCAGTTTAATTTTTATCCATGATTAATCGCAGGAATTTAGTTTGATCGGTGTGTCGTATAGTCGTATTGTTTAATTCTATTTGGACAAGACCAGTATACGATGTTTTCCTGCTGAATTGTACCACACATGTCTTTTGCGAGGAGAAACGGATATTTTTTGTCGAAGCTCGTTCTTCTATTAATTTGATATTTTTTTGTAGTTTCTTTTCCAGGGCAGAAATAAAAAATTTACAAGCTTTCTATAAAGTTTGGCACGATTTTTTATTATATAAATTGAAATGTCTATTGTCGAAAAATTTTTACCTGTTGTTAAAATCATACATAGAAAATCGGCATTTTCAAATGCGTTATAAACACACCTATTCAGAAATACATTCTGTTTTAGCAGGCGTTCCCCAAGGTTCTGTGTTGGGCCCTACAGTGTACTTGTTATACAAAGCCGATTTCCCCACAATCTAAAACGTACAGGTGGCTTGCGGATGACACTGCACTGCTCTCAACACATACGGATCCGAAGATGGCTAGCAGTGATTTACAGAAAGCTTCTTACAGAGTACGGTGAACATTCGCCGTCATATCCGCATTTAGAAACATGTCAATACATTGTTTATCTACTGCTTTAATCGTCCACGTCTGGCCCGTACATAAGAAAATTGGGAGAATTAATGTTGTTATTAATTTCTTCCGTAATTTTAATGGTCACTTTTTGTTACAAAGTATGCCAATATTATATACAACAAGTATTACTTTATTACACGACTAAGGATAATTTTTTTAATACGTTAAATAAATATGTTTAGAATTAGAACATTCAGTGTTAATCAAATGCTCTTTTATATTAATAATAAAAATAAAAAAAATATATTTTATGGCCATCGAAATATGCCACGGAAATTTTATAACTATTTATATAGTATTATATTATTAGTTCATTTCTATAAGATGGAAACACGTTAATGACTATCGTATAATAATGAAATATCGAAGTGTCTACAAAATAAGAAATTTGTGGTATATTCAATTTTTTGTCCACTCTAAGTGGATTGTTCGGATTATAAATTTATATTATTGACAATGAAATTATATAATCTACGCGCATCCAAGGAGGTAGGATTCGCAATAAGTTCTTTAAGTTGTGTTGGTAGCGTATTGCTTGTCAATAGAAGTTCAGATAAAAAAAATATCTCTATTTTTTTGTTAGGACCAAATACGATGTTCGATATTACCTGCGAACTACACTTCTGATGATCTCTAACTCGGCAAGATGACTAGATGTACATGACCACTTCTTAATCTGACGAATACATAGATAAAACATTTATGGAGGATAACCAACCCAGTTGGATTGTCTTTTGAATAGTAGAATATAGTTTACCTTTTAACGAGCTTTAGCATTTGAAATAAGATTGAAAAGAACGGTAAAACATTAAACACTTTTGTAAAATTTACTGTCCCCCGTTGTATTTAACACGCTTCTCAATGGCCGTAGTTAGGCCGGATCGAGTAATCGCATTAGAGTTTCTCGTATATAGCATTCATTTCCATTAAAAATAATGATCTTATGCGGAGCAACTTAGAGATATTTCGATTGTGACATGGCTGCTGTATACTTCTCTTCGGAATGTTAAAGCCATCAGTGTATCTAATTTTATAAGCGTTGTATTCTTTAATGCTGATTTAACAACGGAATTGTTAATTCCATCTGGAAAACTCTTCGATGTATTGAATGAGGGGCACTTATAGTTATGAAAGACGAGATTAGTAGCATAGTGCCCTCAGTCGTCATGTCTATGCGTGTTTATAATGAGTATGCTTGAACATTATTTAAACGAATCGCGTAAAAATAAAATAAAAATTTATAAAAATAAAACTGCCCTTGATTTAATAAAAACATAAATTAAATTCTAAATGTGTGCATATTAATTTAAAATTATAAATTTACGAATGTGAAGTTGTCTAATCGATTCAAGAAACTTTCACACAGCGCATCTGTAGTAACTGCTAACATAGTTCATCCAGATCTTATTATGTTTAGTAGTAAAAACGCGGACTCCTTTCCATATCTTAATCAGCAGCCAATAGGTGAAACGAACGATTCGTGTAGAAATTATAAAACAAAACTGGAATGGTTTCGAGAAAATGGAAAGATATCAAACGGATGAAAATTTTGTATGCTGATATCCTAGTAATCACCAAACCCTGTGAACGGGTAAAAAATTTCAGCACGTTTATCTAAACGTTACAATAAACACTAGAACAACATGATCTAATGGAAAAACAGCGCAGTTTAAAAATGAAACAGTTCCCGAACAATAAGAAAACAAGGAAATAAATCAGGAAGAATGCCAGTTAAAAGATCAAGAAAAAAATGTCGCTGAGTGAACGAGGAAAGAATTTGCGTGGAAAATGATCAAATATTAGAAAAGAAAGAATTCCAATTATTGATTTGGAAATAAAATATAATCAATTCAAATCAAATCGAATTAAATTAAATCATATCATTTATTTCTTCTTGAGTTACATATAAATTTATTAAGATTATTAACATACTGCACGAGTGCCAGTTTCCTTATATGATATACATTTAAATACAACACACACACACATAAACATTTATATCACATTCCCACACGCGTGCAACGTCTATTAATGTACATAGCGTTAAAAAAATCTTACATATGTACTTGCACACGCGCTAAATAACAAGTACCGAACGTGAAAAGTACAGTAAAATACTCGTGCTAAAAACGTTCTACTAATGTGCACGAAGTAGAATACGAATAATTTTAAAATGCGCTTAAAAAAATGTATTGAATAGAAAAAATTCGCTCCTTTAAACATTTGTTTTATAGGTCTCGGGTAGGTGTAATAAAATATTATAATACCTAAAACGCACCGATAAAATAATTTCAATAATAATAATAATAATAGTATATTGTATTTTTTTAATTTTAAAAAATCGTTATTCTTGAAAATTTCGTATTTTTGCGTTTTTTTTTTGGTATGTGCAAATTGACATCGTTGTATAAAGAAAGGTTCATATATATATACATGTTCTGTCCATTGGAAAAGTTAAAATTTTGTAACGAATTCGTCCGTTATTATCGGAAATATTAAACGAGTTAATATTTCTATTAATTCCAAATCACATATCGTTCGTTAATTAACTAATACAAGTTCAGAAATTGCCATCCAATCGGTATTGTTTTTTCCAAGTTATTTTTTAACTTGTTTAAATCGCATAGAATTTCTACTAGGTACTCCGAGATGTATGCTTAGAATTGCAAAATATACGTAAAGACTCCCCGTTGTGATAACTCATCATCACTGGGACATTATTTATACCTTTTTATTAGTTTATTTTCTACTACAGTATAAGATTGTTATCCTTGTTCACCGCTACGTGACTGGAAGATGCAGAAATAAATACGATTAATGGGGAAATACGTTTCCGTAAACTACAACATTAACCATAGTATTAGTAGTTAGTTTAGCAGCGTTGGATAATAGTTTGGCAGTAGTAGTGTACAACGGTGCTGAATCGGAAAACAATAAAATAGGCCGTCGTTATCTTAGCATTATTATGTACTATCTCTACACGATTGGTTAAGTATATGTGCCAGTGGATACTTGTAATCCAAACATGCTAAATAGAAGAAACAAACCAAGATAGCCAGGATAAACTGATAAGTACACGAGACGTCCTAGCATCGAGTTAGTTGAAGAATGTGTTCTTCATAACACACGAGTACACAGGTAACGAGTTAAGACGAGAATCTAACGACGGGTTGTTATTATTGCAATCATAATAATTTCATCTGTTCTCTAGTAATAGTTGCAGTGGTATGATAATAGTAACGGATAGCGGTAGTATGCCGGTAGAAGTAGTTTGAGCGAAAAACTAGAAGTACCAAATCATTTTTGCGATTAACAACTTATCCACGTGATTATGCTCTATCGGAGAACAAAAGGAAATCAGTTCGAGTCTATCGCGCATGAGGAAATAAATAATAATAATAATAATAATATTAAATATTCACATATAAAACTTACTGATCGTCTATAAATTTTCTCGCTCAACGGCATGATTAAGATAAATGGTTTCGTTCATATATTATGCTTCATAATCGTTTACACCATGTACTAATACAAATGCTATGCTTTGTTCATATTAAAGCATACGAGCATTTGTATTAGTACGTGGTATAAACGATTACGGGGAATAATATTTAAAAAGAAATATATATATATATATATATATATATATATATATATATATATATATATATATATATATATATATAAATGTATATATATAAAAATATATATATTTATTTATTAATTCCTTCACTCACGATTAAACAAACCAAACTCGAACTAGTATAAACAATTTACTCTGACTTTTATAACAAATTTCTCAACAACAGTTAAAATCAAAAATAAGCTTAGGCGAAATTTCGAAATATTTATTAGCATTAAATGCAGACGCGAATGCTTCCATACCAAAAAGTACATTAATATTATATGTGTGTATATATATATGTATCAGTGGCGTAGCTAATGGTACGCAAACCCCGGGGTGCACCTAGCTTTTGAGGGTTCCACTCAGTCTAAAGTAATTGCCCAGTTTTATTCTAGGTCAATTTGAGAGAGATGAAAAATAGTAAGCTGATACAAATTTTAGTATTCTCAAGCATTATGGACCAATTTTATACGTCAGTTATTGCCATTTTGAAATTTAATTCTTAAAAAAAAATGTATATATTCGAAAATAAGCTCATTAGCGCCATTTTTACATAGACGACGTCGCTTTTTATGTCGCATTTTCGATACGACGGTTATAAAGCTGTAAAACGATTTTTAACACTGCCCGCCTCGCTAGCCAAAGCGGAAAGATCGTTCTTTAACTAACCCCTTCAGCCACACATGAAATTTTAACGAAAAAAAAACCCTAGCAATTTTATACATGATACAACACTGATTCTTAGACGACTGTAGATGATTTTCAACGTGTTTATATAAATAATTTTAGAATTGAGATATTTCATGGTCAACCAGAAAATACATAGTCGTATTAAAATTTTACGTACCATATAGTGGTCATCGTGACTGAAAGGGTTAACCGGAAATATGTGACAAGATAATCGATTGCACTTGAAGATGCATAAGCTTAATTTTGACGAACTCGCAACAAATGAGTTTGTGACGAAAAATACGAAAGATTCAACGTAAATTTATCTAGAGTAATTTCCCACTTATTTACATCCATATAATCGATCAAAGATTTTTATAGCTTTCATAGTTATTCACGCCCATAAAGTTACCGGGTCCCTCGGTTACACCTACCTCTTTTTGGGGGGAGGGGTGCACGGAGCAATTAGTACCATCCATTGAAAGACGCATGCTAGGTTTCTTTGGTCACGTAATACGAGCGAATGGGCTGGAGTAAACGATTCTGCAAGGAAAGGTTAACGGAAAAAGGAGGCAAGGTAGACCGATGAGCCGTTACATTGATCAAATCACAAGGTTATGCAGATTAGACAAACAGCAAATCATGAATCTAGCGCAGGTTCGATATAAATGGCGACGTCTTGTAACTAGCATCAAAGAAGGTCACGACATCCGAATCGGATAGCGAAACGAGAAGATGTATATATATATATATATATATATATATATATATATATATGAAGTCCCTAAAAAGTATTTTGAGCATTTCTATATTTATATATATATTTTACCGGTGTGAATAAATACGAAGACTATACACAACCAATTGAACATTACAACACAATAAATATATTCTCTAAACAAACTGGTATTGATAATTGATGTGCAAAATAAAATATTACAACACATATTATTTACTAACTTTCCTAACTACGAACGGATTTATACTGATGGATCTATAGACATTAATAGACACCGATACCAAGCAGCTATACATCGTGAAAATATAGACCTTATACGAACCTTCAGAATAAAATACGCTGATTCATCCGCAAGCACTGAGATATAAGCCATATACAAAGCACTTGACTATGTCAAAAGTAAAAAACAAAGAAAATTTATATTAATGACAGACTCCATAGCTTCAATACCGTCACTGATTGCTATTAATACAAAACGAAATAATATTGTCGCTAAAATAAAAACCATACATGGAAAAATACAGAGTAACAAATCAACAATTACATTGATGCGGATACCAGGACACTGCGGTATATACGGGGACGAAATAGTAGATAACGAAGCAAAATTGGAAACAAATGTCAAAACAGATAATATTAATAAACACTATACAGAATATATCCTGCAAATAAAAATAATGAAATATGAATGCAAGAGAATATTATAAACAAAAAGAAATAGGCAAATACCATAAAATTCAGACAAAAATATTCAAAACCACCCTATGGTTATGGAATAGTTAAGTACAGTATAGCAAAAACTACAATTATCCCATTAAGAATAGGACATAATAAAACACCGGTACATCTATCTCGAATATAATTCAAAATCGTCTATGCGATAAATGGATATCAACCATATCATATGGAAATGCGAGAAGTACGAACAAAATCGAAATAGATACGGGAATTATTAAAATACAAACACACACTTCCTCTAAATATAGAATCAATAGTAAACGAAGATAAAATTATATATAAGTTTATAGTCCAGAATAACATACAAGTACCATAAGCCAACTATTATAGCTTAAAACAAGAAAACCAATGTAGTATAGATGGTCGAAGCGACCAATGGTACAGGCCAAAAAAAAAAAAGTTATAGTTTAAATTCATATATTAAAGTAATATCGATATGTTATTTTAAAACGCAATAAAGATGTTAATTATATTTTAAAACATTTATTGATATTATCTATTTACATATATATATATATTTATATCGTATATATAAGATATATATATAAAACGTATATATATATATATATATATATATGTGTGTGTGTCACATTCTAATAATGAAAGGATATTTAAATGCACGTTGCTTTAACGTCATTTGAAACCGTTACTAACGATAATGCGATGATACTTTCTGTCTGGCCAGATGAGAAAGACGAAATATCTAACTTCTCAGACAATATCCATCCGTCATACTCGGAAAATGTTTTCATATAACCAGGGTGACAATAATCTAGGAGGAAAACCAGTTCCACGTACTCCCTATTTCTAGGTTCCTTTGAAATTTTCGAAGACACACATATACATTAACTCATTATAATAAATATAGTTGTACTTTTTGGATGTGTGCCCACTACGTCGTTAATGTAATTCTTCGGTTTATCCGTCATTGTTCGTTTCTATACGAATTGTCTGCGAGGATGGACACAGTAATATGTCATCATCAAATATTGAATTGTCTTCTCCGGCATTTTTAGGACATTCGTTCGTCTATCTGCGTAAAAAGACCGGCTGTTTTTTTGTTACATCGCACTACTATCTAAAGAAATTTTCTACAAAAGCCGGTAGTCAGACTTAATATATAATGCGTATGTATATGCATACATATATATATATACATAAACGAAACTACCAGGTGGATATTTATCTACGTAAGATAGTAATGTATGGAACTAAACGTAAATATTCTTGTAGATTTTGAACACCTAAGTTATCGTTAGCTTGTTTCGAACGTATTTTTGTGTCTACTCTAACATGAAAAAAAAAAGGTCATTGACGTCTGTTAAGGGTGAGAAAATTAATACATAAAGTTAGTTAAAAAATACGAATATTGTGATTTTCAACATTTAATTCAAATTTTTATTTATTTGCTATTAATAAACTCCGCCCTACGGGGTATTAGGTTTAATCGGGTTTTTAAAAAATAGAATTATTAATGAATGAATGAATTAAATAAATATATGTATCATACATATCGCGATGGCATAGTTAGCGCTTGATTTTTAACTCTACGGTCGGTGGTTCCAAACCAACTCGCGACATAAATGTTTATAAAGTTTTTCATCATTACGTAACCCTTAATTCACAAGGAGAATACGCGCTGCATTTAGTGCCTCGAATGCCGTAAAAATAAACGTTACGACGATTGCGATTTACTTTTTTTTAATACAAAAAGATAGAATCTTAATTAAATAAAAATAATATAAAGTGAAAAGTGTCACTGACAAAATGTAGCTTAATCTAAGTCGAACTTTACCTTATTAGTTAAGCTTGAGCGTATATAATCCCGCGACTAATACCATTTATACGCTATATATTATCATCGCGGTACCGTGTCTCCGTTACCGAACGTCGGCTAACATCTATCGGGTGCATCCCGGAAGAGTTCAATGGTGGACACTTCGTACCAGTGCGTCAAATTTTAAATCCACGTTATTCTTTTTATTCTTGGTGGTCTCTTTCTAGCAGCGATCTTATCATGAGGTGAAGCATACTATATTGTCGCTGATGGCGCATTATATGGCCAAAAAATATTTTAGTTTTCGGTGTTTGATTTCTTTGATTATTTCTTTGCACTAGTTTAACCGATTTAGCAAATTTCGTATTTTGTCAGTTCATTTTATTTTAAGTATTCTACGATATATCCACATCTGAAAAGCATCCAGCCTTCTTTCTGTCGCCTTCGTTAATGTCCAGCTTTCAACACGGTATAGTAACACCGAAAATACATAACATCTTACCGATTTTCATACATTTATATCATTACTGCGCAATATTGATTTTAATTTTAAAAATGCATTACGAGCTTTTCCCATTCGTGTATTTTGATTTCGCGCGATCTGATTGCGCGTCTACATTTTACTCACACCGTAGGAATCGATTTTCATTTTCCTTTCCTATTAATTTTGTACGCGAGTAACATGTGACTTTCATAATACGCCCCGAGTATTGTAATTATCTCCTTTAGATAGTTTCCATAATTTTTACGTTTTTTCACCAATCTACTAAGCACTTCGATGTTCTGACTTTTTTTTGTACCCATGGTACTTTCGATATCCGGCGGTCATCTCGAACGCGTTAATATTTTTTTGAAATTTAGTGTCCAACATTCACATCTATAATAGCAGAATAGAGAAGATATAACGTCTCAGAAGTACAATTTTTAGTTCCAATTTTAATTCTTGACGTATTCTTATTAATGTATAGGTTGTTCAATTTTACTATGTATCTCGCGTTTGTTCGAGTATGCTTCCTAAATATCGGACTTGTTCAATGTTTTTTTTACCTTTTATTTTGATTGCACATGTAATTGAAAATACAGTTACTTTTGTTTTTGACGCATTCAGTTCCAATCCATATTCAAAACTTTTTTCTTACTATCTGCTGCAATTGTATATACAATCATTTGCCTATCGTAGGTTATTCAATGTAACATCGTTTATTTTTAGTTTTCCGTCACATTCAACTAACGCTTCTTCGAATATATCTTCCGCATATATATTGGACAGTAGGGGGAGATAGGTTGGCCTACTGCTCTCTTGACGGCTGCTTCTGCCGATGACGCATTATCTACACGAACTATTGCTGTTTTGGAATATATACCACTAACATCGCGACAACCCCCGTGTACGCGTCCGCATTAGAAATAATATAAAATTAGATATAATATTAATAAAATGATACATATTCTCGTTATTTTTGTCCGGTTCTGAAAGTTGCGTCATCACTGTTTCCATACCACAAGAACTAAACCTAACAGTGGTTAGCTAATATGGCTATCATTAAAGTGATAAAATATTTTGGTCATATCGTACGTAGTGAACGGAACTTGGAGCTATTAATAGTACAGGGGGAGATTCATCAAGGAAACAGACCGAAGGGCCGATTACCGCAGAGGTGGACAGATATAATAAGAATCTGGAGCGGATTTTACATCAGTGCGTGCGACGTGCAAACGACAGAGAAGCATGGCGCAAAATGACACAGTTACTTTATGATCACGATGCCCCCCCTTGGGTTAACCGATTAAGAAGAATATATATATATATATATATAAAGATTATTATTTAGTCTCAATACGAGTAAAAAAAATCGTCTTCGGTTACAGACAAAAATAACAGGAAATATTATTGCGATTAAAATAAGTTTTCGACGAACGGTCGTCTGGTCTCAAAACGGATAAAAAAAACCCCAAAACGCGATATGCACCGTTAGTGGTAATTAAGTAATTTTGCACTACATTTACGTTACTTTTATTTTTTTGGACATTTTTTTTTTGTGTTTAACAAACGCCCGAAGATAATAACGCAATATATATATACTAACGTGTAAAATTCGTTGTTACGATAACTACATTTACGTACGATTACATCGATAATTTTCTCTATATAATTATTATACATTATCGTTATTACAAATAGTGACGTAAGTAGAATAAAACTAGTGAAAAAAGAAATAGTAAATGCTCCTAATGCGTATATTACGGGGAAGGCCAAAAAGCGATCTAGATCTAACCTAATGATGTTACAAACGATAACATATATATACAGAATATCGTTTAACAATGGGTGAATTAAACAATTAACAGTTCCCGGCCACACTCTGGAATCAGCGGTAAATTTCTCGTTGACTCACTCTCCTCCCTTTCTTGGTACACCGCACATTGATCTTTTCTCCCCGTTGTTAAAACTGCCCACGAGCAATACTGGAAAGCTGTCTGGAATAACCCTTATAATGACTTACATTATAAATTAGACCGATCTTGCATGCTTACCAATATACGGATGCCAGTTAAATAAATTCGTCCATTCACAATCTCCATATGCGGACCACGATTCGGAAAAGGTCGTCTCCCTTCTTCACTAAATGAACCTCCTCTCGCACTCTGCAGATGCCGACCTTATGGCCGACGCATATCACAAAGTTCTTCGGATATTCTCATTACCTCTCTTTTCGTAATGCAATCGAATCAAATCGTTATCTACTCCTTTCCACATAAACACGTCTCTCTTACTTGCTACTCGTAACGTGTTTAAATCTGTTCGCGCATTATGTACGGATATGTCCTGAGCAGTCGAACATCGATATGTATAGCGTTATTTTTCACGCGCTTGCCAGATCTTCATTAGAAGACTGACGATTATCGTAACTTGGATGCTTATTGAAGTACCGATGTCGATTCATCTTCTGACGTCTAAATCTAAGGAAAGCTTGAACTATCACGTGTTCTGTCCCCAGTAATTCTTTAAAAAAACCATTTTCATAGATAATATTAAATAGTAATCCGTATGTGTGTGATTCACATATATTTTGAATCCTCATTTATGGATTTACACATTATAAATTATATATATGAAAAACACGGAGTTCGAGGACATTGTAACCAGAACGTCAAGAAACAAATTGAATTGGGGCGAAGCGTGTAAGAAGGCAGACGGAAGATGAACGAAGAAAATTCTGTACTGGCGGCCATCGTAAATAAGGACGGACATCAAGAAGATGGTTAGATGACATCATAAAACAGGTACGTCATACATGAATGCGCAAGATTCCTATGTCAAATACAGGTGTTAAAAAGCTTAAGAAGAACAATAATAAAATAGGAATATATATATACGAGCGTTCATATCTACGTATGGTCGGTGCCCTTATATGGAAGCGAGACCTGGACTATAAAAGATGAACAAGCGGATATCATCATTTGAAATGTGGTGCTACCGAAGAATGTGGAAAATACCTTGGACTAAAAAGATCAGAAATGAGGAGGTTCTAAAATTAATGGGAACCGACAGAATATTAATGGCAGTAGTGAAAAAACGGAAGATACGTTCGTCTAGAATTATTTTCGGTGAAAACCACGTCCTGATTATTCAAAAAACTTAACGTTTCGAATGGGCTTACACCACTCATCATCAGAAACAAACTAAACCACAAACCCTTGAGTTATTTCCTTTTATAGGCACTTCTCAATCGGAACTTAATATTTCCAGGGCTGTGATTGGTCCTACCGTCAGCTGATACATCACCTGATATTACTGTATGGTGATTGGTCAATTCTTCTGTAGTCATTATATTTCCAAGGCTATGATTGGTCCTACTATCAGATGATATTCCTGTATTGTGATTGGTTAATTTGTCAGTAGTAATTATATTTTCAGGGCTATGATTGGTCCTACCATCGGCTGATTCATCACCTGATATTCCTGTATTGTGATTGGTTGGTACTTCTGTAATCAATGGTTGGTTGGCCACTTCAGTAGGGTAATTTTAATTTTTCTCTATTGTTAAGTAATACTGGTTTCCAAGCATCAGGTAGCCGAAATCCATCTTCTCTGTTGAAATTATTATGCTTTTCTATTTCAATAGCCTCTCGGACAATTCGCTTCCCATATTTTTGCTCCTTTACCAATACCTTCCTCTCCTCGAAGTCTATAGAGTGACCCGCTGTAATTAGATGTTCTGCTACTGCTGATTTACTTATGCGTTTATATTTACAATCTGCAGCATGCTCTTTAATGCGTGTATTACGTTTTTTCGGTCATTTTATGAGAGAAAAGTATACTACAAACGATAGCAATGAGCATGATTGAAGGAAATCAGAAAATGTATATCTCGATAACATAAAAAAATGGACCGGAATCAATGAGACAGAAGAATCGGTCAAAATAGCGAGAAATAAGAACCGGCTACAACAGATTTTCGATGCATGCTAATGGTTAAACAATTAATCGGGTTGTACGAGAAGAAAAAGAGGACGTTCATATTAACCTCATAAAGACTCTATTAAATTAAAGGCTCTAAGCGTAACGAAATTAGCAATGATCAAAGCTAATGATAATGATGATGATTACGACACTAAAAAAAAAAAGACAAATATGAAGCGGCGGATAAGGTTGAATACAATGCGGGGATAATTTAGAACGGCGTGGATGATTTAAAGGCAACCTGAATTGGCGATAAATTATTATTATTATGGTTATTATCGGGGAAGTGGCTTTTGTGAAAGAAAATATATAAGAAGGCGTACGAATGATTTCTATGGAAGTTCTTAAGAAAGAAAAGATGGTAGGAAAGGTCTTTTAATTTCTTGCGACACGCCGATAGTGTGCGACGTATTCATCCTGGACAATAAGAAATATCTAGTCTGCAAAAGAGAAAGCTACCAATATAAATGTATCCCGAAGCTAAAAGAAAACGATTTGTACGCATATTGGACTTACACGGGGGGTATAATATACGCACTTGAGTTTTGTATATGTATATATGACTATTACCCTACTTCACTAACAATATTGTAGCTTGCACATGTCTAGAAGATAGGCAGGATATTTACTTATATATAATACATATACATATGCGAGTGTGGCTAAGTATGAAAGTTTAACTTATGAGAAAGAGGCGAGCTATTCGTATTATCGCGTCGTTATTTGGAAAGAGGATCAATTCTTCATTTTCTCGTGCTTTCTTATTTTCATCGATAGAGATTAGGCGCACTTTCTTAAAGCGCAAATCCGGTCGCCGCTGAAAAAGACAACGAACCACGGGTTCGGTTCTACTGTCGATTGTCGGTCGTTTCTTATTTGTGTACAATTGTACTTTTTCAATCACTATTTAATCCTTTCTACCTCTTTTTTCGCGGGAGCTTTTCGCGCGACGGTAATCTGTCGATTTGTTCGGTTTAAGACTTCTATCGCTTCCATTCGTCGATCATCGTCTTTATTTATATTTTATCCGCACGTTTTACAAGTGGTAATATATAAAATTCGAAGTTTATCACAAAAAATCATCTTCGGCATTAAGCCGTCGTGAGCCTTAGTCACATTCGTCGACGAAGATAAAGCCGTATTGATACAAATAATGTTGAACGGCTGGTTTTTTTTTACGAATAATTTCGTTTTATTTTCAATAATAGGCCCGGAACGGCGTTAGTTTATATTTTTTCATCGTTCGCTAATGACCATTTCGATACCGGAGTTTTAGTTACGAATAGGTTCAAGTGGCAACTTTTTGATTCAATATGTATTATCTCGTCAAATACATTAGAAAGACGTAATTATGCGATCGAAAAGGAATTGGAAAAAAATCCCGCCGGATAATTCGGTTGCATATGATACTTTTCAAATGTACGCGAATTTTTGTATGACGTTAAAAAAGACGAAACAGGATAAGCGGCGAACGGTCAATGCGATGAATTTAATATTACGGTGAAGCGGAAGTGTGAATTTTCGCCTGACGCTATACTGGACTTCTAACGCGAGCGTAATAATAGACGAACTTATTGCGTCAACGAGACCTAACTGCGGAGATGAGATTTAGAATGATTTCGAAAAATACCGATAAACCGTAGATATTGTATACTAAATTGAACGATCCGAATCTTTAAATGATTGGACGTAATGTTGGATGGCTACTGCACTCGTAAACTGTTCGATCGAGTTTTTTCGATTGCGTTAAAATCTAATTATGTCTTTCGTCTACTATTATATGGAGACGAAATATAGACGATAACGAAGTAATAAAGCAGAAATTATTGCCGATGCTGTTCGGAAGATAAAAAATGTCTTCTTCTTCTTCAGCGGCAATTTCCGGTTGGTGCGGGTCTGCCATAAAAAATAGATCGTTTTCATCAAATTCGGTTGTTTGCTAGTGCTGCTGATATATCCGCATGTCTGGGATCCTTCGTTATAACATCGTGCCATCTTTGTTTTAGTCTTCCTACATGCCTTTTACCAGGAATCGTATGATATCAGTGAGCCAGTTCCAGCGTCCTGAGCTCGTAAGGAACTGTGATAATATGTAACTTTATTATTTACTCGTTTTACGATAATTAATCATTTCAGGGATATACGATTTCTAGACAAAATTATAAATTTTATACAGGCGATACCGCTTTTCGTGTGAATTGTAGTAGATAATTTTCACCGTATTTATTATAAATATTTTTGATATTAAAACATTTCACGTTAACTAATAAAGAATTTTAATAAAAAATTCGCGACTGAAAGGATTTGTACCCATCGTGTTTCCGAAAAAGTTATTATTTCCCATTTAAGTAGCCCATAATAGTGTAGAATAGCTTTATTCTATATCTCGTTTTAAAACAGAACTATACACTACTTTGTATCTATCTTAACATAGTCACTTTTTTTTCTCATTACGAATATCGTGGAAAGATTACCTATAACCAATGAGGAGGTGTTGAGGAAACAAAATTTATCGAACGACTCACTTTGTAAGAACGTCAAAGAACTCTTTATGGACGATACAAATCGAAAGATATGAGTGGAAATGTTTGCAGTCTCCTGATGATGATATATAGATTTTTATATAATGCGTTCGTCAAAGCAACGTAAATATAGTAATAATAAACAAATACCATTAGAAGGTTCCTAAGGAAAATATATCAGGAGTTACGAAGAAATGAACTATATGAACTTAAAGTGCGAGCTGTAAATCTGTATTAAACGTAATGCACTATAAATCCGAGATAGATATTATTTTAATTTTCATAATCATAATGCGGATCTTTCGATTCTAGTTGTATTAATTAATTCTTCATATTTATTAATTTTTTTGTTTTTATTAGTATGGTAATTGCCACATTATATATACATATATTAAAATACCTAGGATCAAATATTACCTCAGAGGGAGACACACAATGCGACATAGACTCCCGGGTCCAAATAGCGTGGATGAAATGGAAGCAATTAACTGGGATACTCTGCGATAAAAGGATTCCGATACATCTTAAAAGGAAGATTTATAAAACAGTTATTAGACCTGCTATGTTATATGGGGTCGAATGCTGGTAGACGACTGCAAAAATGAAACAAAAGCTCCACGTGGATGAAATGAAAATGCTACGCTGGTCACTCGGCTACACACACTTTGTTTTCGGCCAGGTCATTCTACAGCTCATCAAATTGCCAGAATAGCAGAGCATATTACTGACAACTTTAATTGTAATAAACACACGGGGATGGTTCTATTTGACGTGGCCAAAGCATTTGATACTACTTGGCACAATGGCATTGTATATAAAATGATTGAATGTAAATTTCCAAAATATCTTATTATGCTCGTTCTAAGCTATTTAAGTAATAGATCATTCTATGTGTTAGTAAACGATATATTATCCTCCCGTCGAACATGCTTAGCAGGAGTACCTCAAGGTAGTGTACTTGGTCCATTCCTATTTACTTTTTATTTATATGATATTCCTATAATAAATAACACAGAGGTAGCTTTGTATGCAGATGATACCGCATTACTCTGTAGTTCTTATATTCCAAGAGCTGTTACGAATAAATTACAATTAGGGGTAGATAGGTTGTTTCGATAAGTGTATACTGTTTACTCGTAGGAGACCACTCTTACCCCCCACCTTAGTGGTTAACGGTGTAAATGTAGAATGGTCAGATCAAATAAAATACTTAGGTGTTATTTTAGATAAAAGATTGACTTCTTTCAAACATTTAGATTACGCGTCAATCAAAACGCAACGTGCCATTTGTTCTATTTATCCTTTGTTTAAACGCAAATCCGTCCTAAATGTCAATAATAAATTAATAATATATAAATCGCTCATTAGACCAGTTTTAACGTATGCCTGTCCAGTGTGGAGTTCTATTAGCAATTCTAGTTATAAGAGGTTTCAGTTGATTCAGAACAGGTGCGTTAGATGTATACTCAACGCTCCAATATATAGTAATTTGGTGAAAATGCATGAGAAATTGGAACTAGCTATGTTAAAAGATCATGCGTTAAAAGTGTCTACCAATTTTTTTAAACAGTGTGTTACACATGATAATGATTTGATAACGGTGATTGGATGATTCCAAGCAGTTAAGAATAAAATATACTAAATATAAGCATCGCAGGCTGAAACATAATTTGGTTTAGCCCGTTAAATATCAATAATTGTTAATATTTGTTTTAATAGTATTAAGTATTTTTGTTTATTATCATTATCATTTTATTTATCGCTAATTTAAACGGTATTGCTTTGTATATTTTCGCAGGTTTTTAAGCATTAATTTTTCCTGCATTTATACTTAAGTTGAATCTTCATTCGTTAAAAATCATGTTTCTTCTCTAACGTTTATTGTTACTGTGGTAAGTTTTTATTTGTAACGGTACACAGTTTAAAAAAAAAAAATTTTTGTTTGTTTTAATTTGTAATTTATGTGAAATATACGTTTTTCTTCTTTTTCTTCTTCACTTTGACCATGTCATAAATGATGACATAAGGGAGCGTATCGGCGTTGCACCTATACAGTCCAAAATTGCGGGAAGCGCACAACCGATGGTATGATCATATTATGAGGAAAGATGACAGAAGCCAAATAAAGACGTTATTGGAGTACGACCCCGGAGGAAAGCGGCCACGAGATCGACCAAGAAGACGATCGATAGACTCTGTCAACAACGACATGGTGGAAGTTGGTGCCAATATTGAGGACGTCAATCGGGCCCCTTAAAGGGAAGGTGCTAGGAAAGAATAATAATAATAATAATATATATATATATATATATATATATATATATAATACATGTATATACCGCGAAATACCGTGTCATTGGTCATAATTAAATAAGTATTGCAATAGTGAAAAAACATTAAATATAAATTTTATTCAGTTTAAAGTAGAGAATTCATTAAATTCACCGGTAAAACGACAGTAAATATCTGAAATTCTCCAAGGCTTATTTTTCTTCTTAGATGTGTGACCGTTTCTTTCGAAATTAATTGTTTCTAGATTATATAGATCGATAACAATGTCACCAACGTTTTCTATCGTTTATAGTTCTAAAAATAGCGCTCATTTTCTGTGAAAGTGATAGATAAAAAGTGTATTTACAAAACAAATATATGTTATAAAAAAAACAACAGAATTAGTAATATAACGCGTACGCAGTTCTTACTACGTATACTAGTTTTAAAAAGTATGCCCAGTTGCTCAGTTAACTAAACTTAAAATACAAGAAAAACCATCAACATAACCTGAGTACTAATTATAAAGCTGCACCTATATATGATAAATTTATAAATATTTAAATAGGATAAACAATAATTTTTTATGCGTATACACAAAAATGAATTTGGAAAAAAATGTCAGCTGTACATCGTAATAGCGTGGTTTAATGCTTTTTTATATTTTAAAACTTGTACGTGTGTAATTCCCTATGTTTATAAACGAATACCGACTGCAGGCACATCTATCAAAAAATATTTTTTTTTTTGAACATCGTGTGTACATGGGTAATTTCACTTGTGAATGTGTTCAATCTTTACATAGACTGGAAGGTTCAAAATTATGACTTCGCTAAGTTAAAACGGCTAGTTTATATGACCGTGCGGGACAAGCATAAAGCATAATTGTTCTCATTATAGAGTTTTGTAGATTATTAATTTATATGCCGAGCTGACGTAACATCGTTCATTAAATATTATAGCTTAAACTGAGATTCCTGAGTTTTATTGTAGACATGTTCTAGTAAATGCGAGACCTCCGATCAAATATTACACTTAAATATTTAATATCGCTTTCACAAACCAATGGTGTACTGTTCTCTAGCACAGGTGGTAAGAAATACGGTCTTCTTTTCGTGAATAGGGTCTTCTTTTCGTGAATAGAAAATAGATTGAGTTTTATCGGAATTTACGTTGATTCTCCATTTATTAAAATAAGTCTTCTTTGTATAGTGTCAATTCGGTAGGATGTGCCGTATATATAGTGCTATCATCAGCATATAATGCCATCCGTAAATGTTTAATTTTGGAAATGTCATTAATAAAAAGAAGGAATAAGTGAGGGCTCGTTTGGGGAATTCCCTGTAATGCGTATTTCATGTAGAAATTATCATTGTTAACTTTAACTCTGAAATTTCGGTTACTTAAATAATTTTGAAATAAACCGAACTGAGTAATTGGGGAATTTAAGTCGAAAAATTAAACCAAGTTGCCAAGTGGTGTAAGGCTTTCTCTATGTCTAATAACGGTAATCCTGTATGCTTATTTTTATTATAAGCCTCAGTTACCGGCTTCACTAATTCTTGCTAATTGCGTGACAGTAGATAAATTAAATCCAAATTGTTGTTCTTTAAGAATATCATTATTATTTGTAAATTTTTTTTAGTCTACCCGAAAAATAATTTTTTCTGCTATTTTACTCGACAATGGCGGCAGATTTCTGGGAGCAGAAATGTTCTTACCTGATTTAGGGTATATAGGAATAACTGTCGACACTTTCCAGCAGTTGGGAAAATAAGAAAGTAATAAAGTTGAATTTATTATGACTGTGAACTTTAAGTTTTTGATCAATATTGTAGGTATATTATCTAGACCTACTGATTTTTAATTTTTAAGTTTCTTTATGACGCGATGTACCTCTATGACCGTTGTTAAATCAGCCGGGAAAATTCTAACAGACGAATCTTTTAAGTAATTTTTAATGGAAGATAAAATTTTACGAATTACGATATGTTCAAATGAGAATTTTGTGTATGAATATCGTAATACATCTTTGCTAAAGAATTACTTTCATCTTTATTAATAACACCTTACGAAAAATTTTATACACTACCGACAATTACGGATATTCCCCTAATTATTATTGACATCTGACTTATCACGTTTTTATTAATCGGAATTTCCATTCCAGCGGTATGTTCTCAGTTCCACTAAGAGTTTTGTTAATTTTATATCCATTAGTTCGGCAGTTATTATTATTATTGTTTTATACGCTATTTCGAGAGTTAAAGAAAAATCAAATTCGTTCGTCATATTTCGGAAGACTATTTCGTCGTCTGGTGAAAATGTTCCCAATTATACGTTCGACTTAAATTCGATTTATATCCCTTCATAAGCAACGTCTGCTGTAGGGTTAGCAGTTTTGAATACACCCCAATATTATTTTATCGTCGTTAATAACGTAATTTCGACTCTCGTGAACACATATTATATATATATATATATATATATATATATATATATATATATATATATACACACGCATATACATATATATGTATGGTTAGTACACTTTTTTTTTCGGTTGGGTGCGTGTATGTTTGTAACATGTACAAGCAAACACAGACGTAATCCTGTTTTATACGACGATAAACAATTTCAATTTCCTTTTGACGAATTTGAAAATCTGTATTTTCCACCTCTTCGTTCTTAACTTTATATACGAGCCAAACAAACATTTTCAATTTCCCGTATTTCTTATTATTAATTATCGTACCTACCCCAACCGATTTCAATATCGTTCCATCGTTCATCACACTTCCTACATCCTTTTGTCCCCTTCCAGGCACGCAACTCTTCTTCGCATTATCCGATCAACCAGACCAATTTATTTTACTTTTCTTATTTCCTGGTTCATCGCGTTTATGCGTGTGTTTGTTTTTGTATTTTATACGTTTCCTTTTTATTTTTAATCGGTCTGTACATTTTTCTTTCCGAACGGTTAAAAATTATTTTAGTATTTAATTCCCCTATATTGGGCTTTTTTTTTTGTCCACTTTTTCCGAGATAAATTAATTAACTCCAACTAGATTTTTAATATAGGAACTTCCATTTACGTTTCATATGAACAAATATATATATATAGTATATGTAACTAATATATATTTCATTGTATGTATTCCACCCACATAAACTTTGTATATGATAATTAAACAGTAAAGCTTTAATCTTTGCGGCATTATATAAGTATATATATATGTGTGTGTATGAATACGTAAAAAATCGGATGGGAAGTGCGTAAAATATAGTTAGAATAATGCTATATAGAGCACTTGAAAAATGGAGAGAATAAATCGTAAGATTGCGCATACATCTGTGAGAAAAGGCTAAAGTTGGTTGATCATTGAAGACGGATTGAGTGCTAGTTCTAGTTCCGGGTTAGTTCTGATCGTGGTCTAATGAGTGAAGAAACGGGAAACAGATGGTTAAGATCAGAAGAGAAAGACTGAAAATGAATTAAAGTTGCAACGTTTGTGGTAAATTACGCAAAAGGCCAAAAAATGTTGATTAAGTACGACACATTATTATAATTTGCGCGCACATTGCAATTTCTATTTGATCATTAAGTTAACAATTTTTATTTTTATTTTCATATTAAAATGATCATATTTCTTTATGTAAATATATATATATATATATTTTAACACGTACGCAAATAACGATACGGTAAATAAAATAAATTTTGAATAATATATCGCTTGAAGTTTATTTAAATTAAATAATTCGGTATAAAGTATATTGTATAATTATAATGCGAATATTTTAAGTTATACTGGTTGCCCCTCCTAAAAACACAAAACAAGGTCCGAATATATTCAATAGCTTTATCAGTAGTTATATATATATATTTATTTAATTTAATAAATCGATAAATCAAAATTTCATCTTCAATTTATAATATCCGCTATCAAATACATACGAATAAATTAGATGGCTTTTTCTTTTAGCCCAACTCTGAATAAAAAGCTATTGCACAGCTCAGGGTCGGCCAATTTATTTTGTTTTATTCATTAGGTTAAATCTGTATTTACTTAACTGTTAGGATAATTTGTAACGATACATATATATATATATTATAAATAAATAAATAAATAAAAAATATATGTATAAATTAATTAAGAATTCCAAAAGTAAACGTAAGTAGTACATCGATATAGTTTGAAATAAGTAGGAATTTTCCGAACTTGCTGTCTCTGTTACTCCTGGTATCTTTCTATACATTCCATTCCATTCAACTGCTAATACTGATGCAACTATTGTGTCAGATATCTTAACAGTATTATATGTTCTACAGACCGAGAGTTCCGTTAGCTTTATATGACTTTTAAGCGGTTACTTTCAAATATCAGATAGATCTATGAAAGAATAATAAAACATAAAATCTACAAGCTGTTGCAGAAGTAAATGAACAACAATATCGATATATCAGAAATAAATCAATGGAAAAAGCTTTATTGAAATGTATGGAAATCATTACAAATTACAAAAGTCATTATAAATTAATGTTATTAGCAAGCTTTGACGTCAGCGGTGCCTTTGATAGTATAAAGTTTAGAGCGTTTACAACTAAGTTTGAGTTAAATTTAATTGAAATAATCAAAAATTTCTTAATAGACGCAGAAATTATTTTTCAAAATAAAAATAACGAAGCGGTAAAGAACACCCACTGCAGGTGTTCCATAAGGATCTTTTCTGTCACCTACTCTATTTAAGATCGACACAGCTAATATGCAGAATAATACCGGACATTATGAAAATATGAATGTGGTGTAAGTTAGGCGGACGACATTTTACTAATTGCACGAATAAATAATATAGATAAATCAGAAAATTAATATTACGAAGCTCGGTCTCAGTTTAAATACGGAGAAAACAAATTCGATAATTAATAACGGGGAAACGGATGAAATTAAAAGTAGAATAGAGTCAGAATTGAAACTCATTAATAAGCCACTTGAAATAAGTAAGGAAATGAAATATTTATAACGTTGATGAAAATCTTAATATCGGTAAACACGTTGATTACATTATGGACAAAATTATAAAATATTACCGGTTACTAATAGGTTTCAACAATAAGAAGCTTTGATTTAAAATTTCTGGATAGGAAAATTCTTTACTGGGCGTTGTTCAGATCGATTACGGAATACGATTCCTTGATTTATTATCAGCCCAATATTTCGGTGAAAAAAAAACAATATCAAAATGAAAATTATCTTAAACATAATATCTGCATACAGAACATTATCCTATACCTGCTACGTTATATCGGCAATTATGCCTGGGGAATTACACTTGGAAATGATAAAATGACAAACGAAATTTAAAAAACGTATAAAAAGTAATAGAATAATTTTGTATACAGGAAATGAAGGAAGTTGAACACCAATTCCTAGAGGACAAATGGCAAAACGTTTATGAGGAAGAACTAACGGGAATACGTACGTACAGTAAATTTTGATATTTACCTGGAAGGCCCTCCACCTTCCCCGAGCCGGGTGTTCCTCAACGCCGGGACAAGTCCCGTTAAGTTTATACCACCGACCCGTTCCTTCCAGAGACCGTCAAGACAGCTTCCAGCCTGATGTATTCAGTGGCGCGACTGAGGTATCGCGGCAGCCGTCACTGTCTAACTCTTCACCTACCGGCATGTTCCCCGGGTCAGAAGTCTGGGCCGGTAAAAATGATTACAATTGTTTAGTGAAACTCGAGAGACCGAGCTACTGTCCCCCAACAAGAAGCGTAAGCGCGACTTGTCAGGTACTAGACGAGTTCATCTCGGGTGTCGAGATTGCGGCCCCATAGGGCTGTACAGCGCAAACTTCGTTTCCGCTTTCTAGCGCTATTCTATAAAGAATGCGCACAAGCAAATCTCTCCAGCTCTCGGCCGGCACGCCCATAATTTGACGATACCGACCGAATGCATTTTCCCTGGCCGAAGTTGCTCGGCGGCAAGTTTCTCTAGGCACATCTGTAAGTGCGTTCAACAAGTGGGCGACCGTGCACGCACCGGCACCGCACATACACTGCCGAGGCGTTTCCCGCAAGGAGAAACGTTGCTCGTAGCACGCGAACGGGCCGTGCCGCGTACCGAAACATGTTAGGTACGTAAGAATAGTAACAAGAATCCAGGATAGAACTAATCAGTCCAGATTACTCTCTAACGTAGTTTCAATCGGGACACGGAAATTTCGCTGACTACCTAAAAAAAAAAAATAGGTTTAACAAATAATGATAAATGCGGAGAATGTAAAATCGAAATTGATTTACACATTTCTATACCAAATTCAAGTAAACAAAAGTTAGATACAATATCGAAGAAAACAGCAACTGGTTCAAGAATCATCATCATTTATCAATTAACCGAGTATGGAGTACCATCCATTATTTATAAGTCCTGAGGTGGTTAACCGATTTTCGCGGCGCATTCTTTTCCGCATGCATCGCACGTAAAAACGCCAGTATTAATATTATCTACTCGAACCGTTTCAATTTCCTTTGTTCTGCAGCTCCGGCGCTTTGATCCGCTTGACGATCGGGAAAGAACAACGGTTCGAGGCTCGAGAGCTTATACGGTTAGTAGCTCAGTATGTGCGTCTATAATAAGCAAGCGTACTGAGTTTGCTAGGGTTGACGTTTTTATTAAGGGCCGCAAAATAAGCAGGTCCCTGCGTAATAAAGTATACAACGTCGCTCTCGCGAGATGGCAAAGGGCTTGGATGGAATATGACGGCGCCGTTAAGTCCTTACTGCCTGAGGTGGTCGACCGGAAAACATGTGAATGGTTTGTGCCCTCGCGGGCGCTAACATGTTTCGGTACACGGCACGGTCCGTTTGCATGCTACGAGCAACGTTTCTCTTTACGAGAAGTGCCTCGTCAGTGTGTGTGCGGTGCTGGTGCGTGCACGGTTGATCATCTGTTGAACGCACAAGCAGATGAACTTAGAGGTACTTGTCGCCTAGCAACTTCGGCCAGGGAAACAGCTTTCGGTCGGTATCGCCAAATTATTGGCGTGCCGGCTGATAGCTGGACAGATTTCTTCCGTCAGAAGTCTACCTGGTCCATTGGCCTAGATCTCCTGCGCATTCTTTATAGAATCGCATTAGAAAGTGGAGAGGAAGTTTGCTATATACAGGCCGCAGTAGGGCCGCCAAACTCTTCACCCGAGATGATAACATCTAGTACCTGACAAGTCGCGGAGGCGATTTGTTGGGGGCAGTGGCTCGGTCTCTCGAGTTCACTATTTGTTAGTAGTCGTTTTTATCGGCTCGGCTTCGGACACCGAGAACTATACCGGTAGGTGAAGTAGTTGGACGACGACGGCTGCTGCGACTCCTCAATCGCGCCACCAGATTAACTGGCTGAAAGTCGTCTAGGTCTTTGGAAGGATCGGGTCGGTGGTATAAGCATAATGAGACTTGTCTCGCGCTGAGGAACACCGGCTCGGGGAGGTCGGAGGGCCTTTCAAATTCAACATACACTGTAATCACGTATTGTTTGTCTCCAGATGTTGAGATCCATCGCTAGTTTTTCCCAATTCCTGCGATCCATTTCGCATTCCTTCAGTATTTGACACAAATAGTCTTTATATCGCCAACGAGGACATGTCATCGTTCATTCTGATTACATGTCCGGTCCATCTCAGACTTATAAAGCAGCATCCGAATAGGCTTGCATTTAGCCCGCATTAAAATTTCGTGATTCGTCAGTCGGTCCTGCCAACGAACACGTAGCAATCTGCGCAGTGCTCTCAGGTGGAAAGCTTCCAGCGACCGTATGTTCTTCCTGTATGGGGCCCATGTTTCTGAGCCATAGAGAAGCGTCGGTAAAACAATGGACTTATACATTATCAGTTTTATTGACAAATGCGTATTATTAAAGATCCTTCTATCAAGCTTATTCATTGCAGCTGAAGCAGCTTGCATTCTACAAACGATAGAATTAATACATTAAGAGATACATAACTGTAGTACCAAAGGAAAATAAAAAAATATGATATTTTCAGCTTTTCTGTTTTGGATATGTTGTAGAATACAAGGGATACAATTAATACATTAAGAGATACATAACCGCAGTACCGAAGGTAAATAAAAAAATATGATATTTTCAGCTTCTCTGTTTTGGATATGTTGTAAGTGGGGGAGATACGGATAAACCATCGGTCAAACGGTCTTTATCTACAAGAATGTTTAAACTTTATGTTTTATCTGTACTTATTTATCAAGGTTATTGTAATTTTATTTATATAAATATCTATACTTTTTTTTTTTTTTTTTTTTTTTTTTTTTTTTAATGGGCACAGGATTTTTCACCCAGATTGATATAAAATTATTAAAATGGATATGTTAAACATTAATATTAGTTGATGTAATATAATTATAAATAGCTAAATATACATGAATGCGATTAATAGTAAGTAAGTAAGACATATTTATTGGCAATGGTACTTGGAGAGATATAATTTGATTATATAATAAAGATTGATGAGAACTGTAGTAAGAACATTCAAAAAATACATGATCCGCATCTGCTATTTTGTTGTCATCGGAAGGATGAGGGCAAAAAGGAGAATTTATAAGATTGCATCGGTATAGGGACGATGGAAGACGATTTTTTCCAAAACGTAATCTACATAAAGTAGTAATGAAACATCGAAGTATGTTACTTGGTACTTTTATATCAGTAAACCATGATTTTATGGGTATTAGAGGTTGAATCGATCTGTAATATGGAGCTAGATAAGGATTGGACCAAATATTATTCCAATATTCTTTATGAGCAAATTTAATGAGACACAAAAGATCTGTTAAAGGTGTATAAGGAATAAGCACACCGCTATTCGAAGCGGACTTGGCTTCCGCATCAGCAACAGTATTGCCAAATATGCCAGAATGTCCAGGAATCCAGGAGAACCTAACAGAAATACCAGATTCTAACAGTGAGGAAACCAAAATTCGGATTTTATATAAATAAGGCGATGCACGGGGATTAAATGAGAGAGATTTTAGAGCGGTTAAACAGGTTTTCGAATCGGTAAGAATAAGAACTGATGAAGCTGGACGTTGTTGATAAACGTATCTTAACGCTTGGTATATTGCCATAGCTTCAGCTGTAAAAATCGAAGAAAAACGTAATAAAACGAATTTCTTAATAATGTTTAAAGAAGGAACTACGAATGCTGCACCAACTTTATTATTAGCCTTGGAACCATCTGTATAAATCGGAAGGAAGCCCGTCCAGTGAGTTGTCAGTAAATTATTTAAAATAGAAGTATTAAAACCAGTAGGAGGATATTTAGACCTATGAAAGGTTTCTAAATTTATTTCTAATTTTATATTATTAATAGAGAATGGATCGGAAAAATAAGGAGAGGGTGACAAAGGAATAATTAAGTTGCGATAATTGGAGAATCGTTTAGAAGATTTACAGAGAATAGGAAGTTTATATGGTGAGAACCTCCATTTGTTATAAATAAATAAGAAGTTATTATATGCTGACTGATATGTAGTTGTGAAACTTTTTACAACAAACTGGTCTGCTAAGAGGTTTCTGCGGATGTGAAGAGGAGGGGTATTAGATTCCACCTCTAAAGCAGCAATTGGAGTAGTGAGAAATGCTCCCAAACAGTAACGGAGGCAAGAATTTTGCAATTTATTTAGAGGATCCAAAGAATTTGACGAAGCATTACCATAAAAGAAACTACCATACTCAAACACCGAACGAATAAAGGATTTATAAAGTAAAATTAACGTTAATGGATCTCCTCCCCAAATAGTATGACTAAGCGACTTAATAAGACCTATGCGTTTAAAAGCTTTTGCGTAAGTATATTGTATATGTAAATTCCAGTTAAGCGTTCTATCCAAAATTATACCTAAATACCGATGCGAAGTACAGAAAGGAATAGTATGGCTAGCGTGAGATAATCCTGTAATAGCGGGGCTTGGTTGTTTATAAGAAAAAACTACAGAGGAGCATTTATTAAGCGCGAGAGAAAGTCCCAAATCAGCTAGAGCCATAGAAAAACAATATAAAAAATTGTTCAGTAAACTGACACCCTCAGCATGGCAGTGGTGATCACAGTATATGACGAAGTCATCAGCGTACGATAAGATATGAAGATTTGATGCTCGTTGAAGTTGAAATAACGGAAGAATGTATATATTAAAAAGAACTGGACTGAGTATAGAACCTTGTGGAAGTCCAACATATGCATGTCGAACTATAGGTTCAGAGGAAGGATGCACGAAAAGTAGTGTACGATTTGTAAACAACCTGCAGCAAACATTGGCGAAACCCAAAGGAATTCCCAAATCTGTTAATCTGTTATGTAAGATGGGAATAGAAATGGAATCAAAGGCCTTATTAATATCTAAGAAACACGAGATTAAATATTTTTTTGATAAAAAGGATTTATAAATGTCTGATAATAAATGAGCTATACAGTTTAATGAACTTAGGTTGTTTCGGAAGCCAAATATTCCTAATGGAAATAGATTGCGGTTTTCAAGCCACCATACTAATCTATTTTTAAGTATCCTTTCAAAGGTTTTACGTAAACACGAGGCAAGAGAAATTGGGCGGTAAGAAGGTGATTCTGAAGATATTGAATGAGATTTTTTAATAGGAATTATAAGGAACTTGGTCCATTCATCTGGAAAGTTTGCAGTCTGGAAGAAATTATTAAAACAGTTTAACAAAATTGTAGTTGCAGAAGAGGGGAGATGGTTGAGTATAGTATATGTGATTCCGTCACAACCAGGAGAGGATTTTTTATTAAAGGAAAGTGAACTCATAAGTTCGGGTAAAGTAATTGCATCAGATAGTATAGTTTGAGTATTATTATGACTGGGTGAATAAGAAGGAGAAAGTTCGTGCAAGTTTGGAACATAACTCGGGGCTACTGTATTGACAAATTCTTCATACCAGTCAAAATTGTATGATTTGCATGTGTTATTTGTGGAGAGGTGTTCAGCAAATGATTTTGCCTTATTCCAAACATAAGATACAGAAGTGTTACGATTAATCGAACTTACAAATTGCTTCCAAGATTCCCTTTTTTTAGATCTATACTTAAATACTGGATATATATATATATATAATATACATAGACTAAAAATAACATGGCGGAACTGAATATTATGCCTGAAGATGTAGAACAGCGAGTTATATTAAAGAAGAAACTATTTAATTGTAAAGAATTCGCGGAAAAGCAAGGAAGAAGAACTGACACTTTGTGGACCGAAGAACGAAAAAAAAAGACACAGTGAAAGGATGAAAGCAGTATGGAAAAAAAGGAAGAAAAATGGCAGGACCAGTTGACAACGTAGTCCATTAGTGGCTCATTCGAAATAATAATAATAATATACATATAATATATATGATAAAAAAAAAATTGGTATATCGGTGCACGTCAGTACTAATTCTACTAATATACATATGTATCATATTATTCTTTCTGATTCTGAATGTGTCAGACTATATATTAAAATATATACGAAGTTTTGCAAACAATCAGGTTTACACGATTTCCCAATGGTAGCTTTTCGAATTCTCATTTTTTACCGCCAGATTGGCTAATTAAGATATCTCCTGTTCGATAAATGCGTATCAACCTGCTGAAAACGCGTATCGGCTTGCACTGACTCCGTCGTTTGATCGGTTCTTTTTCAATATTCCATGTCTAAATTTTGAATTGAGACGATTTTATCGCAAGATCGAATTCCGATATTTTTCCGACTACGAAATAAAAGAACTCTTCTCTATCGGAAATCTCTTTAGTCGAATATAATCCGTTTAGCTTAATTAATTTCTCTATATAATTTCGTCTACTTTCCATCCTATCTTATCGTTCTGCGGCTCGATCAATTTCTTCTTCCAACTAGCGGCGATATAAAAGTTTATCCCCGTTGTCGTATAAAACTAGTTATATTTTCGATTTAAATGCGCGCGAAGATTTTAATCCTAATTGCTGTTTAAATAAAACCCTGGCCGTAACAATCGGAATTCTCATCCTACTAAAACTGTTCAAAGAGAACTTAGCGTCTGATTAAAAGAATTCGTAAAGTTTAATTCGATAAAACAGAAGTAAAGATATCATATAGACTGGTTGCGCCGGTTTAAAGAGTTACACAGACGGTTAATTGCTTTAGTTACGGTAGGTAGACTGAGGGTAGTCGTAAGTAAATAATCGACCTTATAATAGCGGACCAAGGGATTCGTCTCGTTCGTGTACGTTTCGGTTGTAACTTTTCAAAGAATAAGTTCCTCGTAAACGACCGAGTAGTATTAGAGTAGTAAAGTGTTAGCGTAACGGTAAAGTCGCGTAGTACGAGGAAAAACACAAAGCGACTGTTAAATATTTCGCTTTGTTCGGAGATAAAGTCGCGGAAAAACAAGACCTCAAAAGGTTCTCTTCTACCGGAGAGGCGGAATCCGTTTTGAAGAAAAACAAAAAGCCTCGTCGTACGAATAACAAAGATGACGAAGAAGACGTTACGAAATTCTAACGAAACTGAAAAGAGATAGAACGGCTGATGCGGACGAGAATGACGACGACGACGACGGGGGTTAGGAGATAATAATTTGACAACATTAAACTCATCGCTGAACAAGAGAAAAGAGCTGGTAGACTGGGTGTTCCGAAGAACGGGACGGGTTTGGTTGGGTTTATTCCGAGGGCGAACTAGATTCCTAATTCTCCGCCTTTTGTTTATTCAAAGGTTCATTCGGCTTTTATTTGTTTTCATTATTTTCAAAACGTAAGGTTTATACAAATACACGAAGATTCCGCTGAAAATGTAAAATTGGAGCAATAACCCACATAGTATATAGTTAGTAGCGGATTGGGCAGAATAGAAGCGACCAATCCCGTTAAAAGGTTTTTCTTCTCATTTCTTACTATATTATACACCATTACTCTGTTACCGATTACTATTAATACTACTAAACTATTATTATTATTATTATTATTATTATTATTATTATTATTATTCGTTCTTTACGTATTATAAACGTCAGTGTTCTTAGTTTGCGGAAATTTCAACGGCAACAAAAACTAAAGGGATACGACCGACCTTTATTACCAGTTTTGTAGTTATCATTATACTCGTCCTTTTGTATATAATATATAAACAGAAGGAAGAACAAGACATCAAAGGGACTTTCTTCGGTTGATTATTTATTATTGTCGGCTGCAAAGATCCCGAAGGGGGCTACAGACTCGTGTTTCGTCCATTACTCGCTGTAGAAAATGATACAACGCAAAAGTCGAGAACTGTTTTAAAATACAACCCTTTCTATTCTGCTCTCCGCTATTAGCGCCGCGTATATTTTTCGAATTAGCGCGAAATTTATTTGCGTTAGTTCTCTTTTATAAATATAACTCCGATCGAATACACTTTATTCGGCTCCTTTTTTCTCTATGGTCCCTTAATTGTTTATTTTTTTAGTATGTAGTTCTTCATCGTGATAAGGACGTCCTTTTACATTCGGGGTTTTTATTTTCTATCGAACGATTCAAAGTAGGGTCATTTATCGTCGTATGAAAAAGAAAAAATCAATTTTCATCGCGAATTACGATAATTTGATAGTTTATAACAAAAAAATATGAAAGAGTCGCGCAAAATTTTTACTTATATACATCGTAATGTCTAAAGAAGAAGGTTATTTTGGCAATATGAGGTAGTTTCTTGAACTATTTCTTTAACAATAATAGCGTGTTGCTTCTGATTGTGTAACAATCAGAGACGGTTTTTCCCGAATCTGAGCAAATCAGCGCTCGGTTGATATTCTCCTGATCAGAAATATATATCGGACAGCTAACATTGCCTTTAAGCCGATAGAATTGAGAATATCTCAGGTGTTAAGTCACCTTTTACCACTGAATGCCCGACGACTGGATCTATGCATCGGTGGAAAAAATCGACCAGATTCGGATCCGCTAAATCATCGTGACAAAAATGGAATTGAAGTTATTGACTTTTATATTCAGGCTGCTTAATATATTGCGGTATAGTTAGAAAAATATGTACATTCGTTTAAAATTTTCTCATTTTTAGTAGATTTAGGCGTTACTACACGCTCAAGTGGTTCATCTTTTACGCATAAGACCGAAAATACGTTTGACGTTTTGTGTACACTGTGCTCTCATATTTAATTTATCAGAGGGTGGTTTTACGTTAAAAGAATACGACGCGCTATTTCAATTTGTATTTAAAATTAGAAATTTCAGCAAATCGGCTTTTAGTCGTTTGCTCCGGATGCAGATTCTTCGAGTTTACCATAGTAGCTGAATAAAATCAAAAGTTAAACGAATGATGACTTATGTAATATTTTTACGCATATAACATTCCAAATTTACCTGAATCAATCCATCGATCTGCAACGAATCTTAGTGGTAAATCCAGAAACAGTCGTTGGAATATCAGTGTACTGAAAGACATCGAAGTAGAAGTTCCTATTCTTTATCATTATCAGAAGTTAAAAGAAATTAAAGCGATAACTAATTTTTAGAAATGTTACACGATTAATAAAAATTATGCTAAACGGAAGAATTATAAATCCAAAAAAATGTCCATTTAAGTAACGGTATGGAAGTTCCGGTAAATCGCGGTTTACGCCGTGGAGACGGGGAAACAGTAAACAGCACGATCGAACCCCGCTAGATTTATTCGATAAGATATAAACCCGAAAATTGTTGTTGTTAGTCTGAGAAGTCTAGAAAATTATTAACCGAACGAGAAAAGACCGGGTAAAGTTATAATTAATTTTCATCGAGAATAATCGAAGTATATATTCATTCCTTCTCTTTAAAGCAAGAATAATAGTTCATTAAACTAGAGGGTGTGTTCTCACAATGTAGTTATTATCGTTTATTTACTACTACTACTATGCTACTGTTATTACTACTTCTAATAGTAATAATAATAATAATAATAATAATAATAATAAATATTATTATTATTACGTAGGGTCGTATAGCTCGATCGAAAACAATAATACAGAAATAATTCTCTCTTCCCGGACCTTATATATTACATTACGTGCGATAATATATCTTCGCGAATGATGGTCCGACGATAATTTTATACAACGCTCGCTTATATATCCAGAACTTTTCTAATTTTCATCATTATCAGCGACTATTTTAATGAAGACGATACGAACAAGTTCGTGAAAAATTCGATTAGTCCTTAATCAATCGGATAGATAATTTACAAGTTTTCGTCCGTATTATATTTGACCGTTAATTCCAAAAATTATTTAAGAAATCTAAAAAAGAATTAATTTTGTTAATAAGTGAATTTTCGTAATTTGTACAATGTGGAATGTGTAGTGATTTAAAAAAAGATAAAATCGCTAAATTATTACGCTATTTAAAAAGATAAAATATAAAAACATATAAAATTTATACAAAATATAAATTAAAAAATAAAAATGAAATAATTTAGATGTACGATAAAAAAACAAAAAAATAGAAATAAAGTACTCGGATGTACGATATTATAACGAATAGAAAAAAATAATTATAAATCTGATCGAGCGAATAAAGAAGTAAAAACAGAAAATAAGTAAAAGTAGGACAGTCGAGAAATATAGCGAAGTTGCTAAATTCAGTAGCGCCAAATGGTACAATTGAATCGACTGAGGAAAATGAGAATATCGATAAAATTCTACAAAAAAGTAGACTACTTAACAGACAAGCGGGAAAAAAGATTTCATACAATTTTCGAACCATTTAATAAGTTGGAAAATAAATCGTGTAATAACGAGAATAATGTATATAATAAAAACTGCGACATGTAGCGCGAATGAATTATAGACGACGAGAAATAGAATTATTGATAATCCGACATCAAATAGATGTATCATTTATTACTGAAAAACAAATAAAAACTGAAAACTTTTCTATTTCAGCACACCAGGAAAATAATTAATCGCTGGTGGCGATTACAGTGAGAGACATACATATTAGGAGGGATAGTGGGAAAATTCTGTCCAGGGGCAAGCAACTACTACAATAAACATAATTGCGAGCTTTGCTCGGGTGGTGAACTTACATATTGGTCGTCAGGATAAAATATCAGATCTACTGGACTTTTTTTTATAACTAAAGGAGTACCTCAAGGCAATATGCAAGTTGAGAATAATTATAATTTTGTAACCGATCATTCTCCTATATATGTATATATATATATTTAAGTCGTAATTTTAAATAAAGAAAGTTCAGCTCCTACTAGTAAAAGAACTGATTAGGAAATTTTCAGAGAAGAATAAGACGAACGACTGAATTTAGCTTATTTGAGATATGCAAGTTTTCAGTTATTTAATGATTATTATTATTGTTATATTAAAAAATTTAAATAAATTTAATGCGTCGAATTATGAAAGCAATACGCGGTTGGCTGGTGAGATTAGAGCGGTGTTACAACAAAAGTAGAATGCGTATGCAAGCTGTGTATGCTGGTGCCGTTAAGTTCAACAAGTTACCTAAAGAATTAAAAACTGATCTTATTAATTATAAACGTAGACGTAGAAAATTATTAATCGAATACTTACTAGCTAAGATTTGTTAATTGTAAATGAATTAGATTCGTAATATTTTTAAGTTTTGTAATACAAATACTTGTCAATTTAACGCACACATCATTGTACTATCGACAGTCTGATTTCCTATGGCTCGTGTGCATACCTATTATATCTCATATATTTTTACTTAGTTTTTTTAACAAAAAATGTACTACATAATAAAGTAGCAATTTCGTTTTGAACATTACTACCTTATGTTTCAACCTTTAACTTAATTGCAGTTTCAATGTGTGTAAATAATTTTTAAATACCCAAGAAGTCAAATGAGAGTGGATGAGACTGTTTGAATGTTTATCGGCAAATGTGTATATAATTTGAGTGATAAAACTTATTATTAATCTATTTAATGTAGACAGTCGCTTATTATACAATATCTTTGTGGACCTGGTACACGTGCAGAATTATAACCGGGTTATATGTTTACATAAATATAGTCTAATCTATTAAGTTCTCTATTACATATAAGGTTCGTTTAAATATAAGTTCACATTATTATTTATTTTTAAATTTTTTGTTTTACTCCTTTGAAGAATGCCCCATATGTTATGTTTCGAACTGGTTTCTTTAATAGTATATTTTATGTTTGTATATATTCAAATGTACTGAACAAAAATCAAATAAATTTAAATTGAAATTGAAATTATTATTGTTATTATTATTTTTTGTTGAAAGTGTTAATCTTTTTAGTTTGTTAAATTCAATAGATTTCTTTTATACTTTTCGCGATATTAATTAATAGAGCGCGAATATTTTTCTAATAAATTGTACGCGTTCATCGTTGTCCGTATATATACGTAGTAGCGTGCCTTTATCTTCGAAATTCCCGCAACCGTTCATCTTATCTCCTGTGTTATCTTACTTCGTGAATAATGAATCAAAATTGTGAAATCTGTTGTATACCGTTAAATGGGGAATTCGTAACGTGCGGATTGCGCAACGCCGCTCTACATTTTAGCTGTACCGGTGTTAAACCTGGAAAGCAAAATCAGCGATAAAGAAGAAAGAGTGCAATTGTTTATCGTGTAGAAAAAAGCAGGACGTTGTCAGATAATGACGAAGTCGCATTATCATCTATAAAAGATGAATTAGTGAAATTAAACGCTAACTACACGCCATTACAACAATGTGTCGTAGCTACGCAACAGCAACTAGGGGATGCGGAATAGATATACCTTAGTTGCGGAAAATGCTTCTTTAAAACAAGAGAACGCAAGTTTAGTTACTAGGCTCAATGGTATGGAACAATATTCCGGAAGGAACAATTTAATTATTAGTACTGTTCCGGTTGTGAAAAATTAAAATGTCCCCGACATAGTCGAAAAGATCGGTAAGTTAGCTGGGGTAGAAATTACGCACCGAGACATTGATGTTTGTCATCGGCTGCCGAAATTATTGCCGAAACAAACGTATCCAAATATTATTGTAAAATTTTGCAGAAGAACGGATAAGCAGAATTTTCTGAAGAATAAACGTAGCCGAGATCTAGTAGTAGGCAAGTTTCGTAGGTTCGCCAGCAGCTAAAATTTACCTAAATCAACATTTAATTCATTCTAACGCGAAGCTGTTGGTTGCGGCGAAAGCATTGCGAAACCACAATTTCAAATATATGTTTGGTCGCGAGAGGGACAAATTTATGCCAGGAAGGACGAATTTGGAAAGCTATATTGCGTAATGAAACTGATATTGTTCGGCTGATTGAAAAATGACTGGTATATGTAACTTTTTATAAAATTAATTTTGATTTTTGTTTATTGTTAGGGTCATTAGTCTTGGTTTTACGCATGCTAATAAACTGAATTACTTGCGAGTATATGTGGTGCTTGCGAGAGCGAAGAATTGTAAAGTTTATATTTATAGAGGATTTTTTTGTTATAGCGTGTATCAGTGTTGTGTTAATCACTCTCGAAATACTAATCTTGTGGCTCGGGTTAGTTCGAAATCCACAATCTACAATGTTATATACCTTTAGATTTCTCCTCGTGTATGCTTACCAACTTTTTGGATAATTTGGTAAGAATACTGTTTAAAGGCAGTTTTCTCAGATTGACATCAGTACTGTTATGGTACGTGATTGCCATTTTTGGACGCGTCATCTGTTCTGGTTGAGTTATATGCAAATTTATATTTTGTTTAAATCTAAATCAATACCTGACAGAACGGCATCTCCGTCATTTATACGTTGCAATTTATCAGCCGGCTCTGGCATATGGAATTGTTCATTGGGGAGGAGCGGCCCGAATGTATATTTCCCCATTGCAGACTCTACAGAATATTTTATCTAAGAATTTATTTAAAAATAGTTCAATTTTGACGGTGGAGCAGTTGTGCGTGATGCAGTTGCTGTATTTTGTATTTAAAAATAGAAACACATTTAAAATATCGGTTAAAGTAACTCGGAGTGCGTTTTCGGAATATGCTAAACTGCCAAATTACAATAAATACCATACAAGAATGCAGGCAGTTTTCATAGGCGCTATGTTATTCAATAAACTGCCTGCATCTCTTAAAGTTGATTTGAAAAATTATAAAAAATTGTTAATAAAATATGTTACAACGACAGGTGAGTTAGCCTAATTGTTTCAGTGAGTTTATTAATTGTTAGCGTTTTATTAAAAGTTGGGTGCTTTGTTTACTTTGTTTATTGATAACGTGTGTTGTGACATTGAAGATGTTTTTTGTATATAGGTATTCGAAGTTTTTTTTCCATTTCAGAGTAATATCTCAAGAATTAGTTTTTTTTTTTTTTTTTAATGATTTATAATACTGCGAGCTGTCCACCAAGGACATTTAGCAGTACGTTTAAAAGAATTGAGCATGAGGGGACAAGTATCCAGCGATACCTACCCGATTACGACGACCCTAAACGAGATCCTGCGGTTTCTGACGTTTTAGTCTCCTTATGTCACCGGTGGTATCAAGCAATCCCCTAGCAAAAGTATTCGGGTGGCTATCAAGTCTTTTTGCGTGTCTTTTAGCGTGAACTTTTATGACCTCGGCCACATAATCTATACGTAAATCTCGATGCAACGTTAGATTCGTTACATAAAAGGGTGCCTTGCTTATCATCCGAAGAATTTTATTTTGTGACGTTTGTATTATTTTCCGGTTTGATGGTCTAGCACAACCCCAAAGTTGCACCCCATAGGTCCAGACAGGCCTTAGAACCACCGTATATATTAAACGTTTATTATCTGTCGTTAGTACACTGTTTCTCCCTATCAGCCAGTACATTTTTTTAACACGAATATCTAATTCTTTTTTCTTCATCTGTATGTGATGTTTCCATGTTAATCGGCTATCCAGGTGTAATCCTAAGTACTTGACCGTTAATCGCACTGACAGGTCGGTGCTATTAATCCTGACGGGTGGGGGTGTAACTTTTCTGTTGGTAAAATGGATATTGACAGATTTGTTTTCATTAATTCCAATTTTCCATTTTTTAAACCATATCTCCGCCTTAGTAAGAGCTTTCTGTAGGTTACTGCTAGCTATGTCTTAAAAAAAAATTTAGGTATCCCGTACTTCCAGTTTATTCTGCAAGTCTTTATGTCTGCGTATTTTATGTTGAATTATCAGTATTTTAAGCAGGTTAAGGTTGTTATTACGAGTTTAGTTTATCCCCAGTTTAAGTTCGTCCAACTTGTAAACCGAAACTTCTTGTAGCAGCCAATTAAGTAAATTTAATATTTTATTTTTGGTTTATACGGCATTGTAAATGTTACTAAATATAAATAATTTTATTTTTGGCTTATACAACATTGTCAATGAATCAGTGTACATTCTTATTTCATAATTAATAACTTGCATGTGCAGAACTAGACTAATGATTCAGCACTCAACAATGTGTGTTACTATCATATTTAATATTGCAATTCTTAATTTGCATAAGGTAGTTTGCACGCTGCTATTCATGTTGAAATTTCCCGCTACTCGCGCAGGTATGCGCATAGCGGACATTATATTATATCTATGTATTGTATTTACGGTGTAATGGAATTATTATAATTAGTACTCATTATCTATATATTACTTGTGCGTATGTATCTAAAATGTTTATGCATATTCATAGGCATGTAGGTATATATTTTTGTATATGAATGTGCGCGTATGTTTTATATCTATGTGTGTATATAAGTATAATGTACGTATGTATGTATATGTATACGTATGTAAAGATATGTAGCACTTAAGTATCATGTATATTTTTCCATTCTATCTGCTATTAAATAAATAAATTTGAATTTGAATTATTATTATTGTTATTATTATTATTATTGCTACTATTATATTATTATTATTATTATTGTTATTGTTATTGTGTTATAAACCAGGTCAGCGACGACCGTCTCTTACCGTGGATACACTGTTGCCAGATACTAATTATGCCGCCTTGTTCTTTTCCAATAAAAGAAATTTCGATGGGATGCGAGATATTAATTATATCGGTATCCGCGCCTACTTGCCTATTTCTAACGTTGATTTCTCTAGTTCTGCGAGATTAATAACCGATACACGTACGTGCGTGTGTATGTTGGAAGAAAATAAACGCGAAAATATTATAAGGTATGGCAGAAAATCGAATATTATATATATATATATATATATATATATATATATATATATAAATATATAAATAAACTAGAAATGAAAATAAGGAAAAAAATAAATTAAATAAAAAAATAAATCCGGACTAGATCGGAACGAAGCAGAGGAGTTTTGACGTCGGGAAATTCACTACCGTTTTGAACGGGGTCATTTTTGAGAAGAACGAAACCGATTCAATCTCCATAACCCATCATTAAGAAAGCCGGTAGTATAGATTCATAGAACTTTATTTCTTCATCTCTTCCATCGGTAGTAAATCTCACGACATATTATCATGGAGAATCTCCGGCGAATGCGCTTATTGCGTGAGAGCGCCGTTTACGCTACTAGAACATAATAGACGGTTCGCGTGTTTCGAGAAGTTTAAACAACCATCATTCCGGACGAATACTATTGTATTTATCCGGTTTCACTCGGATTAAACAAAATTCCAGCAGTTGAAAAGCGACGTCCAAACATGTATACATACATATATATATATATATATATATATATATATATATATATAATATATATGTGTTGCCTCATTTAATTCGAAACGCGTACAAATTATGTGCTTTCAAAAGGAAATTTGAAACTATTAGAATCAACGATATCGACAATTCGAAATTGGTGTTTTTATAGTAACTATTGACTATTAAAATCTAGTTATCATCTTCTTCTCTTCTGGTTTGGCTTTCTATAGAAAAACAATAAAGTCTTTCTTTTGGGTTTTTTCCCAGTCGGTATTTCTTCATCTTTCCTTTCTATAATCCGTCCATCCGGTTTTATTAATTTCGGTTGTTTAAATCCGTCCATTTTGTCTAAATTCTATTCTATTGCATTATCTATTCGCATTTCATCGAGATCCTTTATCGTGTTCGAGAACCACCTAAGGGCTCTGGTTTGGTTTTTTGACTTATAATCAAAGTGATGAAAGATTCGTTTTGTCTGAATATTATGCTCGTAAAATGCTTATAATTTTTCTGTTTATACAAATAAATAATATAAGTAGATAAAAAAAAAAATGGTGTACATCTCGAAAGGAACTAAGTAAAAATGTTAATATAATATACATTAAGGGAATGAATAATATCAAGTAACTAGTTCGTAGATATAAATATCGGTCCATAAAAAGACAAACATCATAACTTTATTTACCGAAAATTATGAATTTCGGTACGACTGAAGAGATAAAAACAGGGTCGGATTAATGCTTTCAGAGCCACGAGGCTAATTACTTATCAGGGCCCTTTCCACAAGAAAAAACTGTAAACCCAAAGACTGTAAACTCCAATACGTTAAACCCGCATAACCCGGCTCGTCATTAATACAAAAACCGCCATTAATTAAAACCGTAATACCTTTTCTTTTTAATTATTCAAAACACTAGAAAATTATTATCGACTAAGTACGAAAACAATTTTCACATAATACTATACTGGTCATATGGATGCCAGTTGTGGCAGTGCGGAAAGTAAAATAATACTGACATTTCAGAATCAAACTCTGAGAATACTTGCAGATGCCCCTTCGTACGTAGGCAATGAGACACTACATCGTGATCTAAATGTACCATATGTGCAAGAGATCATTAAGATATCAGCAAAGCAATTATCCTTTTGGATAATCTGGATCGCCGGCTACAACGGACGAAACCACTAGACTTACTCTAGTTAATGGCACGTAATGAAAAAGCCGCTATATGAACGCTAATTAGCTGCACCATCAATGGATGTGGCTATAAGTGATGAACTTGAATTTTCTTTGATAACATCTACTGATGGCATAGACGGGCTAGGTGTAGACCATAGAGGAAAAAGAAATAAAAAAAACATAATAACATACTTTATAATAATAATGATAACAATAATAATAATAATACATTTTAATAATAATTTTTAAACAAAATTATTTTTTCTTAATTTCATTTTCACAAAATCTTGAATAAGGTCATTGAAATCCAACGGTAAGGCGAATTAACGATGTTAATCTGTCATCCGACATAGAAGTTCGGTGTACATTTTTTATTCTCTTAAAGACCCAAAAGATCTTTCGCTTCACAATTTGCTACTGAAATTGTCACGAATATTCTGAGAGCGATAAAGTATTATGCTCTTTGGATTAATAACGAGTTGGGTCGTGTGGCTTCAACGATTTTGGAATTATGACAAGTTGGACTATATGGGTTATAACGTTTTTGGGGTATATAGCTTTCCGATTATTTCGATTTTGTTCAAATTTCGCGGCTATGTAAAGAAAAGTTTCTCAACGGTGGTGGGGCCCCGTTTGCATGGGACTCGGGATTGCAGCAGAGCCATCTGTTAAACTAGGAATGGGTGAAAATTTAAAATAGTATTTCGCGTATAGTACCGTTTTTAAATCTAGTTATATAAATTTTTTAGCATTGAAACATCTTACGTTAATTAAATAACAAAGTTTATATACGTGTATATATATATATATCTTCTTCTTTTGTCCAATTGACTGTTCTCAGTTGTTGGTAGCAACTATGATATATATATATATATATATATATATATATATATAGAGAGAGAGAGAGAGAGAGAGAGAAGAAACGTAAGTGCAAAGACAGTCATTTTACATCACGGAAGTTGTTTAAATTTTGTTTTTTCACGGGCCAATTGTAGAGGTACGAATTTTAAATCATCCGGTGGTAGATTTCTACACGTGCTATAATCGAGCTCTAAAACAAATCAAAAAATTGGGGGGTTGCCAGGATAACAGAAGTCTTCATATGTTAAAATGATTTGGAAGAAGATATCTCTGACATTGTATTCCTCTTATAAAAAACATCTGACAGTACTGGTAGCTCACCCTTACTGTGAGTTCAGATGTACATAAAAATCGTTTAAAAGTATTATTTCCACATGTAGGGTTGTTGACTTCATCAAACCAATGCGGTGAATTAAGTGCCATGGGTTTGGGTACGTATTCAAAAATGCTAGCGGATCATAAACCTGGTCATTGTCCTGCAAAAGAGCCGGATGGCAATTACCGCAAGAAGACTAGTTTTAAGATTTTCAGCTACAGAACAGATGAAATAGTAAAGAAGGCCGATTATGGACAAACTCTCAGTCTGGCGAATAAAGTTTCTTCGGATTAACCTTGGATGTAGTTGCGGAAGAGGTTGCCATCTATGTGCGCAACCAAGGTGTTCGTATTGCTTTCTTACAGGAACCTTCTGTTCATCCTGACGACCACATTTATGTTTTATGCTTTTTTAACACTTGGTGTGATTTTTGTTGTGGATCATATTCGCGACATTCTTAGGCTGGGCTCATTATCGGGTGTACGTTTCAGTAATAATCATATGCTGTTAGTGCTTATTTCAATTGTCATTCAGTGAAGACCATGCAAAGGACCCATTGTCCCTCCCAACGAAAAGTACAGGTTTCAACTGTCAGGTACTGGATAACATCGTCTCAGGTGATAAGTTTATAATGTACAATGCAAACTTCACCTACAATTTCAAGCGCAGTTCTGTGAAGGAAGCATAAGCAATCTCTGTTAATTGACAGGATAGATGTCTAAACAAGAAATATGTCCAGTTCTTAGCCGGTATAGACATGATTTTGACGACTCTCCTTGCGTTTCCTTGGCTGCAAGTACCTTCAGATATATCTGCTTGTTCGTACGTTCAACAAGTGACTGATAATACATGTCTCGCTGTCAACATACAGACTTCAGCAGTGTTATTTAAATGGACCGTGATGTATTTCGAAATATGTCACTGTTGTAAAGGGCACAAATATTTCGAAATTTACTAGCATCATCATATTCTAATCAAACGCCATAAACTATCTTATCGCAGGACAGTGTTTTGTGGTCCCTTATAAAGACATATTCTACAGCAGTTATTGGACCACACACGAAGCTGCTGACTTTATATGATGTCGAATATCGAGCTGTTATCCTGCTCCTGTCATCCAGAATGATAGTTATATTTACAGATGAATTTTCATCATGTAAGCAGAGTATCTCTCCCCCTCTCATACTTTTACTCTCTATAGAGTGATTCTTTAAACTATTTTAGATAATTGTTCGTACGACAATCTGTCGTAAAAAGATGCGACTATCAAGACATTTATTTAAGCTGCTGTTTCAGTTTGAAAGTATTCATTCTGAATAAAATATGATTTTACGCTTAAATTTGATAGTTCCGTATGTTGCAGTCTAAATTATCACTAATCGATTACATTTTTTTTTTTTTAAACTTCTCCTCGATATTTTTGAATATTTAAAATCGTGGCGTATCTTTTTCGCATGCACAATACTCGTTTGACTCATATCCTTACCAAAACCGATCCTACTTGCTCAACCTGCAATGTTCATATAGCTCATATCTTAACTGTTCTCTATATAACTCTACTCTTCATTAGATTTTCCTAACTCAATGAAATACTTTTACCTAAAAATACAAATACTCTTATAACTTTCCTCGTTCGCATTAAATTAAAAAAAAACACGCGACTTATCTTTTTTCTCTAAAAAATACACCGTACGCCTTCTACGATAGAGAAAACTTTAATGCCGACTACAAATAAATTTTATAGCAAACTAAAAATTCTCTAACGAAATTTTAATTCGAATTGTCAAGTTTGATGTTGCCAGTTAATAAAAAGATTCATTATTTCAGAAATTTCATTTGAAATAAGCTTAAAATAATGCAAGCGAATACTTTTTTTTTATCATTTTCTAATTGTTTATGGTCATATGTCTGTTCGATTAGGACTATAAGCTTTTCAAAGGTTTTTAACAAAGCTCCTCGTTTTAATGTTATTCGTTTCTTTTTATTACATTACCAAATATGAATATAGAAAAAGAGAAACTAGATAAATCGATTTATCTACTACATGTATATATATGCATAAAATAGGTATATATATATACGTATATAATATATGTTTTACATATATCATACTTGTCTTACAGTTATTGTCCCCAAATGTGTCCGGTTTTAAAATAAATCGTGATAATCTTCTAGTTTTTCAAAGTCGCTTCCTTCGCCACTCTCTTTCTTGCGGATTCTTTTGTCATTGTCCCCTTTTTAAAAGTCGCTCCTTTTAAATAGTCGAAGAAACTCTTAAACTACCGATGAACAACAAGTCCGACTCATTTAGTACGGAGAGAACTGTCGTAATACGCTCATTGCATAATAATAACAACAGCAGCACCGTTACACAACTGGCGCATTCTTCTTAAAACCAAATATCTCAATCGACTAGCGACGACGGTGACTGCGTCTATAGTCAGTCAGTCTTTCTAGTTGCGATTGCGACTGCTGTAGCTTTATTTCTATTATTATTATTATTATTACCTATACGACTTCTATTATTGTTACAACTACTAATGTTGACGTATGAGAATACGGGTATGGACTGTATAGGAGGTTATAGCGTATAAGCTATTATTTCTAATACAATCCGCTTATTCGAGTAGTAACAGTATTAGTGCCCTCTTTGAAAGTACAAAAGATTTACCACCCTATTCTGAATAATAATAATATGCTATTGTATATATATATATATATATATATATATATATATATATATATATATATATATATATATATATATATATATATATATATATATATATATATGCATGTATGCACGTAGCTTTATCTGTTACTATTGTATAAAGTTCTACTACTTCCATTGTATTGTAAATCTTATCCGTATACAAAATTCTACGTAATCAATTCTTTTGTAGCGATTACGCAACAGCATATCGCTAAAATTACGAATCTCCCGATCTTGAACAAAGGCACCAAAAAAAAAATAAAGTAATGAGAAAGTTCGATGGTCCTTTGAAGTCCGAAATATTAATCACACTATATCGGAACGCAGCCATAAATGAAAATGACCTCGTACGAACGCCAAAAAATTATTGATTAGAAAACGGCGGAAATGTTCCGGGTGAAAGTAATTTGATAATGAAGAAAAATCTCTTGGAAAAAAAATAATAAAGAAGCGGTTTTTAGGTAAATATTATTATTATCAATTTTATGTTTGGCACAACTCGCAAGTTGTTCGTCAGATACAAGAAAATAATTTAAACAAATCTTGTACACTGAAAAAATCAGAAAAAAAATCAGAAAAAAAATCAGGAATACGAATAATAGAATTATATTCAAAGTAAAAAAAAAATATATAGGGAATTCCTATCTAAATCGAAAGTTTCTAAGTGACGTCACTGGTGTAGTTTGCCATTGCCCACCTCGACTATTTTACTTTTTTTTTCTGTAAGCTGGTACTCATTTACCGACCAATTAGATAACTGAATTGGAGACTTTTTTATCATAAAAAAATCCTCGTCTCCGATGAGACTCGAACTCGAGGAAGGATAATTTGTTTACGGCGGGAAAACCATTAAAAAACTTCTTCTTCTTCTTCTTTTTTGATTTGTGACCGTACCGTATCCTGCTACTTAGGCCAGAGACACGGAAGGAAAGGTGTAAGAAACTAGATTAGAGGAAAGATGTTTGTGATTTTGAGGAAGAGGAGAAGTTTAGTCTCGGCGGATGAAGTGCGTTGTAATATGTTGGGAAGGTTGAGAGGAAGGGCAGCAAGCTGACGTTGAAAGGTATATGCTGGACAGGAAACTAGGATGTGATTGATGGTAAGAGGAGTATTGCATAGGACAGGTAGGCCGATTTTCCCTGGTGAACAGGAACTGGTGCGTAAGACGTGTGTGTCCGGACCGAACGCGAAAGAGGACCACATCTTTCCGTCTGGATGTTGACATTATCGGGTTTGCGATGCTACGATCGTAATAAGGAAGGATGGAGAATCGTTCCATTGCTATCGACTTTATCTTGTTCCAGATACGGATCGTCATATCTTTACATGTCGTTGGTATGACCGGGACCGGCGTTATATTACATGAATCTGCTGCCGCTGTGTCAGCTTCATTGTTTGCACCTATATTGCGATGTCCGGGTATCCACGCAAGTACAATTTGTCGCTTATAGGTAAACGATTTTTCTAGTATAGTTTTCGCGAACAGATGCTGATGTTTCGAATTGAACTGAGAGAATCTGTACAAATTAATATGTCACGCTTTAGCTCCGATTCTGCAATAACAATTGCGCAGGAGATTGCATATAACTCTGACGACAATACAGAGAATGTAGATGGTAGTGGACATCGGATTGTCCCATGTTTGTATATGACGGCGCAACCAGTGAAGTTTCCTTTTTTGGCTCCATCCGTGTATAGTAGTTCATGGCCACCATACATTTTTAGTAGATTTTGGAAGGAGGCCTCGATAATGGATTGTGGCAATGAGAGGCAGTTGAGGAGAGACGTGTCAAAGATTATGGGAATGGAAATCGAAGGAGGAATAGACAGATTGAACGAATAGAAAAGAAGTTTTAGCATACAAAGGTTTATCGATCAGAAACCGGGAAATAAATGTGTTATACAAAAGTAACGTTGAAAGTAAAAAAAGAAAAAAGAAAAAAAATAATAAACACGATTTAGGCGAAATAGCTAATAAGCGTCGAATTTAATAGATGTAAGTTAATTAGGTACGAACTAAGTCCATAGTTCAGTTAGTCACGATTATTGATATCGATTGGTAATTAGAAAACGGGATTTTTCATTTGGCTAACGTAATTTGGAACTTGGCCAGTAAATCCTCTCTTGCATATTGAGACGTCTAAATTTGACTATATTTGTTAACTTCAGTCGTGTCAAAGAGGTGGACTGGGGCTGTACCGCTTACTGTCAAAGAATCTATAATAGAAAATGAAATAAAAATATATTGGAATAAGGAATGGATAGACGAGACCTTTCCCTCGGACCTTCGATAGTATCGTCAGTATTTCTAAATTCCGCCAGATGGCGAATGATGTATCCGAAATATTATATCAGCTAACTGTTGTGTGAGATTCAACTGACGCACTATGGATTCATACGGTATTTGAAACAATCTTCTCCAGCGCAATTTCAAAACTGTTGAGTCCGGTTATAACTAAAGTCCATGATTGTAATCATATTTATAATGATACTTAAATACACCATGTTCAATACTGCAGTAGATGACAGTATAATATGGATGCTTATTTAAAAAAGAAAATTAACCGGACACCACCGCAATTTTTACATCATTTATAGAAGTATTCAGAAAAACTTTAAATAAACTGACGGAAGTAAGCCACGAATTTGGATTACGTATAAACATAAATAAAAGAAAAATTATGATAGTGGATCGTGATGATAAAAACGTATCTATTACAAAAAACTTAGACGGATATTAAATCGTCAATGAATTTGAATATCCAGATATCCGGATTAACGATAAAAGACAATCGAACAAAGAAATAAACAGACGATCTGCGATGAGTTTAAATACTATGAATAAACTACAACGTATTTGCCCGGATGGAAATATTACCAATTGTACAAAAATACGACTTATTCGTTCCTCGGTGTTCTCCATCTTTACCTATGGATACAAAACGTCAACATCTTGACACTTTAGAAATGAAATGCTGGCGCATAATGTTGAGAATAAAGTGGTACGATAAACAAAAGAATAAACGGCTTTCACAGGGCATACGCGAAAAAATGCGCAATATAATGCGTGCACGCGACTTAGACAGGACAGTTGTATTAGGAAGAACGAACAGACATAGAAGAAAAGGTCGGCAATGACCCGATGGACTTGAAAAATACGTCAGCGTGTAAAATTATCAATATCAGACTTGGTACACTAAACGGATGATCGACAATTATGGAAAAATTTTATTACAACATAATGGTCACGATGGTTAATTATGACCAATATACGACTGTATATATATATATATATATAATAATACCGACACTCGTATCCGAGTTAAGTCGTCTGCATAAGAAAAAGAATAAAGGAAAGGGAAGGAGGTAAGAAGTGAAAGGAAAGAAAGGAAAGAATGGAACGAATAGAAATATGCAGAAGTTGTGCGTGAATTGATAATGTAGAAGCAGGAGCACAAAACCGTGCAACCACATTACAGCAATCACACATTTTTTATCCAGTGGTAACCAGAGGAAGACGAGCAGAAACATAATGTGGCTTATGCTGAGAAATAAGGAAAGGGAATAAAAAAAGGGACAAAAAGAAAGAAGGAAGGAAAAAAGAAAAAGGAAATATTACTAGCCTTTGGATCAATATCTACCAGCAAGGCAGCGGTTTCTTACTGAGGAGGTAACGGTGTATACGGCAATCCAAACTCGCCGAGGGAGAGACAGTCATAGGATGCAGACTTTTAGTAGACAGTTCCTCAAGCTGTCCATCTGCATCTTCGTGTCTCCTTACCCTGCCACTACTGGAATTACCTACATGAAGCTTTCCGCCAGTAGCTGCTGTTGGTCTGCGATTGCTTATTCGATTCGCAGCTAACCTACATATCTGTAGGCCGTTTCATTATCCGCAACCTGTGGACGCACCCCGTTCCGGTTTCAGCTCCGGATCCTTGAGAGCACCTGTACAAGTACACGTGCCATCAAGGGGCTGTGTATATATATACATGTATATAACTAAAACAAAATAAAACCACACTAATTTTTTGGGCGATGTTTTTCGACAATTACGTGTTTTTTTTGTGTACGCTTGATAATGACATCAATTGTCGAAAGCTTTCCGCAAATAATTTTTTTTTTTATAGTGATTAAATTGTGTATTTATTTTGTTTTTTTATAAATCATAAAATCACCACTCTACGATTTATCAACATGTAACTGTATATATATATATATATATATATATATATATATATATATATATATATATATATATAAATATTACACACCCATTTTCAAATTAATATAAAAAGTATAAAAATGTAATATACTATATTTGAAAGTTTAGCTTTGTCAGAGTTTATTACTACGTACGTTTGGTATACTATTTTTTTTTTTTTTATCAATGGAGATGTCTTTATGACCCACACAACGTGACACTGTGGGGACTATATTTTAATCAAATATGCCGATTTCTCTAGAAATGTTGATATATGGTGGAATAATTGTAGATTATCCAGATGGGGAAGCGACGATACATTATACGGAGGTGTAATACATGAAGAATGTAGCAAGATAAGGTAAAGCTCAGAACGTACGGTGTCACAGCAGAGCATTAAAAAAAACAACAAAAACATGATCGATATTGTAAATTGCCTGTCACGAATGGAGGGAATGAAAGGGATTTTCTCTAAGCTGCATACGGAATAATAAATGATGTCCAAATCGTAATCTACTGATGAGTACAATTCCTTGCGATTAATCTTAAATAAATTGAACGACGGAAGTTTGAGGAAAGAAGTTCGAAGTTGATAGTAATAAGTGAGAGGTGATTGACTAATGCTCTCAGTGTATATCAGTTCGGAATGATCCTGAATAGAGTGAATGGTATACAACTAATGGTTCTAGATTGTTATTATGTGGTGGGTGTTTGGTATATGTGTTCCTTTACTAATGTACATGTAGTATATACGTTAAATATTGTATTTATTAATTTGTTCAAGATTATTCGTCCGTTTATTTCGAGTAAGATTGTGTCAATGATGTATGTTTTAATGAGTGTGAGACTTTTGAATGCGTGTAGTTTTTCTTGCGTGTTTAATAGGTGTGAGGCTGGTGAATGTGTTTAATGTATTTTTTTTGTATTTTATTCTTATTATTTTTAATTTTGATAATTCAGAAAAAATTATTCATTGTATTATTTTATTTATTAGCCTACACTATAATTGGCTTTTAACTGTTGTGTGGCTTCATTAAGTAAATAAATAAATAAACTATGCAACCGTAATAGATATTTCGCATTAATTGAACAAATCGAATTGTTCGTTATTTCAAACTAGGGGCTACCGATTAAGTAAAATAGCTTATCATTTAAAAAAATATATTTTACAGTATAGGCGGTAACAGCATATGCGTGGGATTATATATATATATATATGTCGCTAATAAATTTTAGAAATTTTTATGTATTTTCCTATCCAATGAACCATTTTCTTATAGATTTTTCATAGGATAAAACCACCATCTTAATTTTATAATTCATAAAAAATTATTCATTGTATTATTTTATTTATTAGCCTACACTATAATTAGCTTTTACCTATTGTGTAAACCGTTCGCTTTATTCGTGATTTATTTATACACGAAATTCTTGCTCTAGTGATCTCGTTTTGCTATCGAATGAAATTTCAAATTTTAACCTATGCATGATTTTTGGCAAACATTTTCAGCATCGCACATTGACGAACTGCTACGTAATCAATAAGGTATTTTTAGCCATGTCGCGTATCCCATACGACATAAAGTACGGAGTAAAGAGACCTCTTGTATAAACTGAAGAGCTATCTTGAATAGTGCAATAGGTAATTTAACTAAGTTTTTTCCGATAAATAAAGCGTGTAATAGTAATAATAATAATAATAATATAAATTACTCGATAGAATAAATTTTTAAATATATTCGAATCGAATCATTTTTCGACATCTTCGAATGTTCTCGGATATATGTTCCTTTGATTCGGATCATTTTATCGTGTACGCGCGTATAATATTTTCCCTTAATTAACGCGTTTGGCGTTACTTAAAATAATAATTAGATATAAATAATGCGTTCTAAGAATTTCGTATACAGCGAATAACGTTAGATATCGAATTAATCATTGCTTAATATATATATATTATATATGCGTACATTACGAACGGTGTGTAGATAGCGTACGTTGACGGGTAATGGGATTTGAATTAGTATAAGACGATTCGTTATAGAATCTTCTAGAAAAATCTAATCAGCATTAAGGATACAATTATTATCAGAGGTGTAATTGGAACAGATAGGAGAGAAGATTATGAAATATTGTTGAAAGATGGAGCTGAAAAGATGGTTTGTATCAAAACTCGCTCTAATAAATAGTCGCGATAAAACCACAAATTAATCTATCATCTCTATTTTCGAACGACAGAACCAGATGATTACGGTGATATTAGTTTGTAGTCATTAAATAAATGAATAAACTGTGCGACCGTAATACATATTTTGCAGTAATTGAACAAATCGAATTGTTCATTATTTCAAACTTTAAAAACATCCGGCTTTGCCAGGTATTCTTCGTGCATGAACTGAAATAAAAAATTCAAACTGTTTTCAAGCCAATAAAGAAAGATATAACGATAATTTTTATTTATTTTTTTTTTTTTTTAATTTTTACCAAAACGGGCTATTATAGTTAAACCGTTACTCCGTCACCGCTTTTAGCAGTAGGACGTATTTGGAGAAATTGTTAAAAATTCCAGGGAAGAACGATGCCATTATGTCTTTTTTATTTATTATCGGACAGCAGAGTTATGGTTCGAATTCTATTTCAAAGACGATAACCGAATTCGACAAATACAATCGACGAAATTAAAGGGAATTCTCCGCTTTTCATCTTATTTTCCGAAAATAAAGAAAAGTCGGAACATAATCAAAACACGATCGTGCCGGGCCAGGGTTTTCCGGAATGTTCCTTATAATCGTACTCGCGTGTTGCATTCGTAAATGAGTGAAAACGTTTGTACGTAACACAAGAATAATAATAATAATAATAAATAATAATGATAATAATAGAGTCGTCAAACAATAGACGGTTGATGATGCTTTATTTATAACGTTCGGTCGGTTGGTTGGTCAAATCTAAACTTATCTTCTATCCAATTTATAGGTTGTGAAAGAGAAAAGACGAAGTCAGAGACAGACAATTACCGAAAGTCTGCCGAAGTTAGTTCGCAATTCACGATTCCCTCGGGATGTGGATCAACTACCACCACACTGTGTGTAATCACTTTTGCTAAACCGATATTTACTTTATAATTCTTTTCGCTTAAGATTATTTCATTCTATAGTACGTCGAAAATTAATTTTCCGCAGATTTTCCTAAACCGAGTTCTATGTAACGCACTTCTAACGATCGCTTTGTATATATTTTCACCATTCGCCGATTAAGAAATTACTGTTTTTAATTTTTAATTTTTAATTTTTTTTTCTTTATGATAAAAGAACGATCGTTGTACTTTAGTTCGTAAAATATTATATACGCGAGCCTATTCGTTCCGATATATTTGAATTCGGTTTATCTCGTTTGAAAAAAAAAACACAAAAATCTAAAAGACATCGAATTTATCGAAGTTTTGTATAATTTGAACCTTTTAAGTAGAATTCTACAATATCATTTTGTCGTAAGCTCTTATATTACACGATTATATATAATTGAAATAATATTAATAATAATAATAATTCAAATTCATATTTATTTCAACGTTCTGTTTGATTCAAAGTAATTTGGATACATCAAATAAAACGCCTCTATAATGCTTGAATGGCAAAATACAATCTTTCGTTCACTCACGACACACAAACGCAATTCACATACATACGCGCTTGCAAACCCCATCTACACATAACGCAATATTTTCCTAGAATATTATTAATAATAATAATTTCAATTTATTTCAATATTTTCTACAATATAAAATTATAATAGTAATAATAAAATCAAATGTTATTCGTAAAACAGCACACGATAAATACGGAATAAAGTAAAATAATCTTATATATATATATATTATATATACATTCATTCATCAAAACTTTCTATGAGCACAAAACTCTTGTCAAATTATTTCGCGGGGTAACGGTAATTATGTATTTATTTTGAGAAGAACTTAGATCACGATAAATTCGGACTATCCTCCATCACGCAATATACATATATTTGAATTAACGATGACAATATTACTGTTTATTATTTATAAAATTAAACCGAATAAATGTTTCGATTAAAAAATTATAATAATAAACATAAACATATCGATATAACTTCGGATTAACGTAAATATAATCCAAGTTTCTCGTAAAAAAAATTAATTAAAAATAATAAATAGAAATAATAGAAATGACGACGAAAATAAAAATAAATGAAAAAAAAATAATTCGCGTACATCGAGTATGCGAACACTCGCATATACTTTCACATATGTACGAGATCAAAAAATAAGCGAGTGTATTATGTTTTACGATTCTGATATATATATATATATATATATATATATATATATATATATATATATATATATATTTAAAATTTAAACTTTCTGTTCGATTCAAAATAATTCAGATAAAATAAAAAGCCTATAATGCGCGAATGATAACACATCACTTACATTCACACACACATACACACTTGCCAAACCCCATCTATTCGTAAGACAATATTTTGATACGAATAAAACTCTATCATTCAATAAAAACGTGTAAAAATAACCGATAAGGCTTATTATATCAAGAAAAAGTTCGATGCATTTTATTCAAATATTAACGCGACAATACTGTACAAGGAGATTTATATCGATTGTATAAAAAAATAAATGTTTAAAGTTCGATACAAGTTATTCGAGTTAATTACTGGTGGACAGAATGTTCCTTAAGATACAATCGTGAAAGCTGAATATTATTAACAATTTCCTAGGTCGGTATTTATAATTCGTTATAAATAGATTTTTAAAATCCTCTACTTAATATTCGATCGGACCAGCGTACAAAAACCTGTCGTTTTATTCGTGATTTATTTATACACGAAATTCTTGCTCTAGCGATGTCGTTTTGCTATCGAATGAAATTTTAAATTTTAACCTATGCATGATTTTTGGCAAACATTTTCAGCATCGCACATTGACGAACTGCTACAGAATCAATAAGGTATTTTTAGCCATGCCGCGTATCCCATACGACATAAAGTACGAAGTACAGAGACCTCTTGTATAAACTGAAGAGAAGAGCTATCTTGAATAGTACAATAGGTAATTTAACTTTTTCCGATAAATAAAGCGCGTAATAGTTAATAATAATAATAATAATAATATAAATTACTCGATAGAGTAAATTTTTAAATATATTCGAATCGAATCATTTTTCGACATCTTCGAATGTTCTCGGATATATGTTCCTTTGATTCGAATCATTTTATCGTGTACGCGCGTATAATATTTTCCCTTACGCGTTTGGCGTTACTTAAAATAATAATTAGATATAAATAATGCGTTCTAAGAATTTCGTATACAGCGAATAACGTTAGATATCGAATTAATCATTGCTTAATATATATATTATATATGCGTACATTACGAACGGTGTGTAGATAGCGTACGTTGACGGGGAATGGGATTTGAATTAGTATAAGACGTTTCGTTATAGAATCCTCTAGAAAAATCTAATCAGCATTAAGGATACAATTATTATCAGAGGTGTAATTGGAACAGATAGGAGAGAAGATTATGAAATATTGTTGAAAGATGGAGCTGAAAAGATGGTTTGTATCAAAACTCGCTCTAATAAATAGTCGCGATAAAACCACAAATTAATCTATCATCTCTATTTTCGAACGACAGAACCGGACGATTACGGAGGTATTAGTTTGTATAGATTTGTATGTTTGACGTATAAATGGGTTTCGACCACCACCGGGTATCGTAGTAATTTTCTAGGAAAGATAGGCAATGCCCGTTCCGATGCAGTATTTTTGCAGACGAATCAGCTGGAGGATCGATATCATAGCGAGTCACGAGAATTCTATATGTGTTCAAGATGACAAGCAGGTTATAAATTTAACAACTTGCCTTTCACCCTTACAATCATTCCCCCTATAATCCCCCCTATAATTCTTAAATAGAATTCTGAAATATGAAGTTCCCCATAAACATGCGCAAAATTGTAAAATATTCTCGAATTCTTGTTGAATAATAAATCCAGGAAAGACGAATTCGTTGTAATAATATAATCACTATTGATTTATCGATGGCGAGGTCCATCCACGATTTTGATCAAAGTTCAAAATTTCGATCTTTTTATTTAGAATCCAGCACAACCTTTCTCCTTCCTTACTACAAACTGTTATCTGAATCTGCCGACCACATTCATAATGTTTTTCTGTTGCTGGATTCTTTGAACCTTTTAAATCAGATCTAGGACCATAGTAGATCAATAGGTGCATATGGCCCGCTAGTGCAGCCGGCGCCCTTATTATCAAATAATAATAATAAAGATCTTTTTTTCTTCCTCCTAAAAATTGTTTATATATTATTATTGATATTTCAAATTTGTAGTAAAATTTCGTACAAATACAGCGAACGTTAAATTCGATATTCGGTACTACGAGAAGAAATTTGAGTGGTGAAGTGGACAATGATTTCAGTTCACATCGCGTTCATTCAGAGCGCCGACAACCGTAATAATATCGTAGTAGTACGATGTTTTATTAAGGGTTCTTATATACGTGTATGTACTTGTGCGGAACTATTCCATTCTTGCGGAACAAAAGAAGCTATAGTTCCTAATATAACATCGGCGCGATGATTATTACGTGTTTTCGACAAGGGGTGAAAGTTTGTTTCTGTAGAAGCGTTCGGTCGGGGCATAATCAGCATAAGGAAATTACCGACGACTAACCGCTCCCCCTATTCGTCTGTCAGTCGTCTACCGCACTTGGAATTCCGAAATTGTTCTTCGAATTCGAACAATTTAATTATCGACTCGTGGCTCTCACTTCAAAACTCCCTCCACCCGATACATCTTTCTGTCTGCAATTGTTCCCTCGATATTCGGCACACGTTTATCGCCTTTTCTTATAACTCTCGACTTCGATCGATCTCGACGAATATTATTGCCGTATTCGAAAATTTAGGCCGTCGTTCGCGTCGAGTGTATTTGTCTTCCGACTTTTAAAAAGACCACCGAGTGGTTTTTTACGCCTTTAGTAAAAAAAATCCACCCGTCACGCTATAATTATAATATCCGACCGAATTATTACCACCTCCTCTCGGTCGATTAGCAGTTCCTAATAATTCTAGCGTCTTATTAATATATAAACCACTCTTCGAGAACGAACCTTCGAACCGTGAACAAGTACTAACTAGGGTGTTTTTTGTTGGGAATAATTTGGAAAGACGAATTTTGTCTTAATTAATCGGCGAAAAGCGATATTTATATTGATATTTATATTGATATTTATATTGATATTTATATTGATATTTTTATTAAAACACGCGAATTTACGCTCTTACAGCTACATAAGAATACGGACTGCTTTTAAAGCCAGCATATACAAAGAAGTATGCTATGAAGGATGACTTCACTGTGCCATGTTTTACATAAAGACATCGGTGACAACATGCTGTGTAACTTTCCTCTAAAATTTACACCCAGTATTACCGATCCAGCCTCCTGCGAAACGCTATTTTTTACCGCAGAATATTTTACCGTTGGACGTTTACCATCGGTATTTTCCTTCGCATTATCGTCCGTACGATGCAATCCGTGTTTTTCTTACTATAATGGTGAAATACACGATTTTCGTTTACTATGATTAGTGTAGTAGTGAGAAATCTATTACCGATAAATTAAATGTATCTGCTTGGGATTTGGAATGAACGTATACTTTTTATATATAATTTTTGGTATCGTTATTGTTAATAATTTATACCGTTTAAGTTGTTTATGAAAATGGAGTAGCTGCCGATAAGCTATGCTAGTTTATTATTATTAACTACGGATGCAAAGTTTACATAAATATTTCCTCTGCCATTCACGCAATGTTGCTCATAGGTGATTTTATATTTCCTTGTAATATGAATAAATGTGATTTGATATACGTAAATTGCTCTGTGTTTGTTGGTCTCGTGTTAAGTGCTAATAACAGTAAGAGTTTTTTAAATATACAAATCTATTATAAATTTTATCGAAGAGATTTCGATTCTAAAATTATTTTTTGAAAATTTTTTATCCGGTCGCGATTTATGTACAATTTTCGAAACACGTCAACTCAATTCATTTAACGTGTTGCTTTGTCCAGCGTTCGCACTGATAACGATTTATTTCATGGCGCATTTTTATATAAATTTTTTTTTTTTTTAATGGTTCCCCAATCCGCACTTACGCGGTGGGGCCTATTTATTAAATAATTTGTCGTTACAAAGGCGCAACTAGTGTACTTAATAAATAAACGCGTGTAACAGTTGAAGAAAAACAATCAATATAGTATAAAAAATAAATACGAGTGTGTGAAAGTTCCGTGCAATGTGTACTTGGAAAAAAAATAGGATGGAATAAGGGATGAGAAACATATTAGACCATCAATAGTGTGTGTAAAATAAGTTTATGAAAATGAGCATATAAATATTAAAGTGTATATTATACAAAAAAAAAAGATATACACATATAATTTAGAGAGATTAAAATTTAAGATAATGAAAAAAAAACAAAAATGAAAATATATATACATCATAGTATGGGGGAGGATAATTAAATATAAACATAATCAAAAATATTTTTAAAGATACTAATTGAAAAACAAATATATATTAAGTATACAAATGGAAAAGAACATATATGTCATGAGAAAGAATATACATATAAATAATTATAAAAACAGCTTTATGCAATATTATTAAGTATTAATATTGGTAATAAAGTGAAAGGAGGCAATATGCAAAAGCTGCGGATTCACGGTTGAATTAATATTATGAAGCATAAAAAAAAGAACAAAAAATTATTTAATAAAAAACAAACAAAAAAAACATACCAGCCACTTTTAAACTTCCTTCGCATTGACAACGTACAACAGGAGACTGACATGGTTCTGTTTAGAGAATACAAGAGGCTGTCCTCTATGTATTTTAAATTTATTTCTAAGGTCCTCAAATAGGGGACAATCAAACATTAAATGCTCAATATCATCAACGATGCCACAGGAGTCATAAAAGGAAGTGCAAAACGACACTTTCGTTCTTTATCTTGTATCTTATCGTTGGCGTTGAATTATCAGTTGTACTTTGTACTATATAAACAATAAATACTTCTTGTCATACGTGTACTCGTGTAGAAAAGCGCTGCCCCGAATGGGGATTTTGTTGCGTGCGGCGGATGCCAGGTCGGTTTACATTTCGATTGTACCGGAATTCAGGCAGCTACGTGTGGAAACGTAAAAGTGTTGATGTAAAGACGGCTTGGAGATGTTTATCATGTAAAATTCGCAGACATTCGTCAGCCTCACCATTATCTGAAGAAGCGGTAGGCATAACGAATGTCATTAAATTCGAATTGTCTCCGTTACAAATAAAATTTGACGAGGTTCTTGAAACCATTGCGCACAATGGTGATAAATTTGACGAGCTTTTTGCTGAAGTGAGACGATGCAAAAAGAAGAAATGATCGCCTTAAAGAACGAAGTTACTAAGTTAAAAAAAAAAAGATAACGAAGATGTAATTATATTTTTCCGATATTATTATTATTATATGTTTTATAATTAAATTGTTAATATTGTAAAAACACTTCTGAAATAAATTTGATTTGATTTGATTTGATCACTCTCTGAGACCACATCGAAGTCTAGGTCAAATAAATTATTAAAACGACTGATCAATGATGCGCAAGCGCACATCGTCGCTCTGTTGCGCAGAATATTCAAGATTTGGAGTGACCATTTGTGACTACTTTTCCTTATGGGCTCCCTTTCGACTCATTTCTGAGTTCTGATTCTTCAGACCAGAACTCTGACAACTCGTCGGCCTCATCTTGCAGCACGTGCAGCAGCTTTACCTGTTCGACTACATCGTCTTCCGTACGGTGGATATATCGAGACAGGAAGTTTCTACCGTTTCAAAACGTCGAAACATTAGCGGACGCACACTGTCATCCGATACCGAAATGATCTTGAAATTCGTAAGTTAGCTTATACACATAGTTGCTCATTTTCTTTTTTTTATTCAAATCTATTTAAATTTCTTTGGTTTGTCCATCCAGTTTTCTTATTCGTCTTCAAATTTTCTAGGATATAGGCGCCGATATTTGCACTCTCCATTTCATCTCGTACGGTCCTATGTAGAAGAGATCGAATTTTCTACTTTTCCTATTTCCTCGGTTTGATAAAGTATTATTTCTCAGTATAAATCATCAAATCCGGTGTTGCCGTTCGGAAGATTATTTAAAATATTTTCCACTTTCGGGAGATATTTCACCCAAGTCGTATGCTTGTTCTGGCATAATCCTAATAGTACGCCTGCTTTTTTTAATACACTATCTGCCGGATTTGTTCGTGTAGTTTATATTTTTTCTTTCAAATAATCATACCGTCCAGAACTGATGAATGTCGAGCCATTATCCGCGATCGCTCTTTTTTCCCGCTGGTCTTATAAAATTTTCCGGTTATAGTTTGGTTATTTGCATTCCGAATGGGATCGAATCGAACATATATTTTGTGAGTGAGCATACTTTCCCACTGGCGCTAATTTAACGTCTATCGCAACTACTTCTAATGGGTATGAGATTCTTGATTGCTCGATTTTATTTCCGCACACGTTTGACACAACGTTTTAGCATGTTTGTAGCGATTTTTCTTAAATTAATATTTACACTTTTCTATATTAATAAAACATTTTTTTTTTTTTTTATTCCTGGGTGACATCATGTTTTGATGTATATGATATTCTCTGCTAAGTTATCAGCTCACCACCATATTTCTTAATTTTCGTAATTATTATACCATCGTATATTTTGTAGACATTCTTAAATTTATCGTCACGGTTTTCACCTCAAATTTCGTCATTTCTTTCTCGCTTCGAGAGATTATCCCGATAATGTTCTTCCTTATTTAATTTTGCCAAATTGATTTTAAAAACATTAGGCTAAATAAATAACGAAAAATAACTTAAAAACATTAAAATTTTTTCTTATGAAAAATCACAAAGTTTTTCGACCGTTAGGACATTATCGAGTGAATATTAAGAGAAAATAAAAATATAAAATGAAAAATATTAATTTTGGATTACAATTCCTAAAAATCAGCAAAATTAAAAACAGTATTAATAAAACAATCCGATATCATCTTACGTAAGAAAATAAAATGAAATTTACAAGTACGGCGTTTATTGCATTAGTAAAAGACTCAATGCTATTTATTAGCGCGAAACGGGTACTACATTTTACAAATAAAAGCTGTACATTTTCGTGACTCTTTGTATAGAGGACCTTGCAAAAAACTTTGTATCGGATTTATATCTTTTAAACTTGCGAATCTGAATAGGATCGCGCCTATCTGTTCAGTTTGCATGCATTCTTTAATTATTATCTGATTTATCTTACACGAATCTATACATATCCGTACTCACCCGGCCTTTTTATTCACTACCACTAAAAGAGAACAATCTAACGATTGACTCGGAGATGTGATACCCTCATTTAACAATTATGATATATCAGTCGGTGAAAGGATGCTGCAGGAAACAATAGATAGGCTCGTAGAGTGGTCAAACAAGAATGGTCTCTCTTTCTCAACGTCAAAAACGAAAGCAATGCATTTTCGTCGAGTACGGAAGTGCCAACAGGAACTGAACGTTACCCCCGCGAATGTCCATCTTCAAAACTAAAGTTCTCTTGTTTACTGGTATAGGATAGATTTTATTATTACTCTCAAAGGGTTCACGGTTCTTAACTTTAATCTCATATATTCGTTACATAACCCAGCTCGATCTGGGAAAACTTCCTTATGTTTCTGAAATATTTCCTTTAAGCTAATTTTTTCCTTACTGACGTAAGTCTAGAATTATCGGTTTTCTCTCAGCTTTATCATCTTTCAGAATGTTCTTTATATCTTTCTCTATTACTTGAATTGTCTTGGACTTAGTCAATTTACATTCTTAGTTTATCTATCAATATATGATTAGGGTGTGAGATAATTAATCTTGCATTTTCGTTTACAACGTCGTTTCCAAGAATAATTGATACATTTAACTTATTTTAAAAAAGTAGGGTAGTTTGTTGTAAAATAAACTCTCATATTGTGGAGGTGCTACATACAGCGTGATTATTTTCATTTATAACTGGGATTTTTGGAAGTTTTAGATCATACGACTTCTGTATTTTTCTCCCAGTTTTTTTTTATATTATCCGCTCCCGTTAAATAAACGAATAGTTATATTTAGATTCAGGTTCTCAGTTTCGGGATGAATACTTGTTTCGCATATTTGATGCGATCTTTAACGATTAATTTAAATATCGGAGAAAAAACTGGAATTAACGAAAAATAAAATATTTCGGGAATATAAAAACGCCTACAGGTCTTTGGCAACACTGACTAGCGGAAGAATTGCTATTGTAATATTAAATAAAAATAATGGCTCTGTTTGTTTTTTTCGATTTATTTAATTTTTTCTTTTTTTTTGTACGCGAGATTCGTGTTGTATACACGCCTCTATAGAATTGGAGTCAGATAGAATTACATAACCACGTTAATGAACAGAAAAAAAAATGCAATAATAATAATAATAATAATAATAATAAAAAGTAAAAAAGGCCGAACAAAAAATGGATCGCACGCATTGTTGTATTTCCTCGTTTACCGAGTCTTGTCCTGTTGCGAGATTCAGATTTTCATTTTTATCGTAATCACACAATAGGATGAGCAAATCTTCCTATCATCTGTTGTAAGGATAATTCCCCAAAAGGGACTACTACCGCAGATGTTTTTCTAACAATATTACGTTCATCTTTTCTACATTCGATGGAGGTAAGTCTAAGTTGTCTATAAAACCTATATATACTAACGCGCTGCTAGTTTAAACTTCTTGTAAGTTATGTCAGGAGGCTGGCCGACTATAGCCGACGTTGACTACATTAAAGATTTCCTTATCGAATTTCGTAATTTGTCTCCGACGATATCGGACGATTTAAAGAGCGACATATATAACATACATATATATATATATATATATATATATATATATATATATATATATATATATATATATAAATAGACCTTCGTATAAGTCTATGTTCGTGAGTATCGTATGGTTCGTGTCTAAGCATAATGACGTATTTACACAAAGAACGAAATAATACACCTCCCAATTTCGAAATCTTTTTATTCAGTTCACGTTAACGAACAATGAGTATTGTAGTAAATAGTAGAGAGAAAACGGGAAGTTCAGACATAGTTGAACATTTGCGAAATCATTCTTAAGAATTATGTAACACGTTCATTATCGATATATATGAATAAATAAATAAATAAATATATACATATATATATATATATATATATATATATAATATACATATCGGTAACGATTTTGACAGGAAATTTAGGCAAGTCGGCAATTTTTAGGAAATTGAATAGTTGTTCTAAACTTTTATTACGGTAAGCAGGAGGTAATATTTAATTTTTATACAAATAAATTATAGGATCTATATAATAATTCTAAGGTATAAAATTGAGATTTTTCTAAATATATATAAGGTTAACTGTATAATCACGGTGTACGTATATAGCACCGAGTTCATGAGCTCGTTGCAACCACGATTATACAGTCCATTAAGTTTGGACTACGTCAAATAGCAACACGTTTATTATATACGGGGCAGTTTTATTTTTTTTTTAGAAAAGGTAAATAAAACGGTAGTGCATAACACCCGTGCTGTTGACGACTTCGAGCATTTTGTATTCTATTGTTCGGAACTTTCTGATCTCAGGTATAAGATTGATAACTGTAATTCGCTTATCTTCAATAAAGAAAATTTCAACAACTTTTTACTATATATAAGGAGTCGCCAATGTAAAGGAAATTCAGGAATAGCCATTGAAAACTGACTTAATTCTTACATCTTAATCATTAATTCAAACGTCATCATCATCACATCATGTGTATTATGGACTGAATCGTTATTTTGTATTGTTAGTTGATAATTTTATATAAAAATAATATTTTAATATTTCTTTTTGCCTAGTAATTCAATTTGGTTAGTTCGGGAGGTGTTAAAAAATAAAATTCTTTATAAAGTAGCGATCACGACCGAAGCTAAAATTAACGAAATAAAAAATAAATATAATTAAATCGATTATAAATATTATTCTACCAGATTCGTTATAAATCGGCGTCCTTAGATAGAGTGGGAAAAGATTTTTAATCACTTAACTCGACCGATTTATTATAACGACAAAAAACTAGTTGAAATCGTTAAATTTGTTTTATATTAAAAAAGCCGCAAAGCTTTTCGGCTATTATCATGCGCATCGCAAAAAATATATAACATATATAATAAAAAAAAAATGATAAAAATGATAAAAATATATAGAAGAAAAAAAAATAAAATGTAAGAAAATACTTAATTTAGATGTACTGCGAAAAATGGCAAAGTGAAAAAATAGATTTGATTATAAAATAATTAAATAGCGAATGTGATAAACAACATAATAGACGAATTAGCGATATATATAAAATTTGTACAGAAACAATTACGCTAAATAAAAAAACGTTCCGTCTCTGATATAAAACTTTATTAAATTAAAATTTTACCCATATAAAAAAACATTATAAAGAAAGAAGAACACTACTAGAAAAGATGGAGATATTAAAATAAAGAGATAAAAATAATTATTAAATTCGACGAAGGATGTAATTGTCGCGGAAATGTGTAAATTAGTAACATCAAATATTATTGAAAAACCGCATAAAATATTTGAACAAATTTTGCAAACGGAAATGATACCAGAGGATTGGAAAACCACGTTAATACATCTACTTCATTAAGGAGACAGAACAGATGTTAACAATTATAGAGGAATATCGCTCCTGCCAGTAACTTATATGAGAATTTTTTCAAAAATAGTTCACAGAAAAGATTAGAAGAACAATCAACTAGGAGAATATATCAAGCTGGATTGGCGAAAGGAAGATGTTTGTGTGAAACAAGTGTTGAATCTTTAATAATAAATTATCGAAAACTAAGATCGAATAATATGGTTATTGCCTTCGTAGATTTGGAAAAAGAATACGACTCAATAGATACGCTCTGTTCAGGGGTTTAGAAGAGTTCGAAGTGGATGACAAGCTGTTAGGACTGGTACAAGAAACGTTAAGAAATACACGGTCAAAAATAAAATTCCAAGGTCTAATCTCAGAACCGTTCGAAATAAGAACTGGAGTTAGACAGGAAGATGGGCTATCGCCGCTTCTGTTCAAGTGTGTTTTAGAAAAAGTAATACGGGAATGAAGAAAATGCACGGAACAAGAGAAAATAAAAAAAAAGTAATCTAGAAGTAGACTGTCTTGCCTTTGCAGATGACTTAACTAGCAGAAAACGTAGAAGATGCGAAACGACAATTAGAAATACTAAATAACGTGGCAAAAAAAGTGGAATTGAAAATCTCTTTTAAAAAAACCAAATTTACGGCCAGTCAATAAATTTTGTTTTTTTTTTTTTGTCCCCGGGCGTAATTAAAGTATGTAGTGGAAAAATAGAAAGAGTAATAAAGTTTAAATATCCCGGGGAATTAACATCTATGGACAAAAGATCAATCGAAGAACGATTACAGAAAATGGAAAGGGCCTAATTAATCAGGAACATTTGTAATAAAAAATTAATCTCAGTTAATGCAACAATTAGACATTACAGCACAGTTATTAAAACACACAGTTTATACGCGGCGGAATGTCTCACAATGGATTGCCGTAAGGAAATGGACCAATTAGTAAAAAAAGGAATGATACGGAAGATACTAGGTCCTCGAGAAAAGATGAAGAACATTGGAAATTGAGAAACAATATGACGGAGATATACAAAAGAATCGAGAAAATTAGCGACACGATGAAGAAAAGAAGATCAATATTTTATGATCATCTCTAACGAATGGATAAAGGCCGTCTTACGAAACGAATTTTCGACTTCTTCGATGGGAACCCTATGGATTATACAAGTGAAAAAATATACGGAACACATGAGGATTTCTAAGGAAGATATCATCACTGGTGTATCAGCCCGTCGGGCTGGTTCGTTCCATGCACGAACAGCTTCCATGTAAGCCGGTAAGTTGCTTTTCTTTTTATCTCAGCGTATGTCGACGTTTTGGAATCTTCCAGTATCGTATCGACCACGGTTATTCTCGGTCGCCCACGTGATTTCTACCCGATAATCTTCCCTTCAATTACTTCTTTTAGGATATTTTGATCCGGCCGTTATATATGACCGATCCATTTGAGCCTCGTCTGTGTAATCTTCTTCAGTATGTTTCTTTGTTCATCAATTCTGTCCAGTACCGAGTTATTGCTGACTTTGTCAGTCCATTTACTTTTCTGTAACTTTCTCTACACCACAACTCGAATGCCTGTACTTTATTTAGATATAAGAGACCGAAATAAATTTAAACTCGATGGGTTTGTAGAAACCACAGTGAAGAGGACTGGGCAAACATGGACGGAGGAAAGGAAGCAGAAACATTCCGAGAAAATGGAAGAATACCGGGTAGAAAAAAAAAAAGGAAATATAAATTGAAGTTATGTGTGTAATGTATCCGTGGTCTTTAGCCGGCCAAATTCGAAAAAGAAAAAAAAAAGAGAAAGAAATAATAATAATAATAATAATTTATTTCAAAATTACACTTCTATATTTAAAAATTTACATAATAAACAAAACACTCGGTGTGTAATATATATATACGTTGTCATTGTTGAAATAAACAAATAAACGAACAAAAATGTATTATAACCACTTCGTTAAAATAAAAATATCCATTTAATGAAATACGCCATTTTAAACTATGCAATCGAGATTCTAAACAATAATTAATAAAAAATAAACTAATAACATGTTCAGTTCATGCACGTATATAAATATAAAACAGAGTTGATATAACGAACATATAAAAAATACATAAAACTACTTTGCATATAATCTTAATCTAACGAAACACATTGTTTTAAAGTGTATGATCAAGAACAATAATAAGACACAATAGAAATAAATAAACGAAATAGCGATCACACATGCGAACAGTCTATTTTAATATAGAGCAAACATTTCGGACACGCGTTCCTGTACACCGGTTCAATTATTTTCTCGATATAATGTAAACCAAACAAAAAATATAACATCGTACTAAAAGTTTTTTATTTTTCAAAAAATTTTAGTGATTAAACGGTGTTATGATTTTGTTTGGTTTATAATTTATAAAATCACTATATCCAATATATTCAACATAATAATGTACTTATAACGTTATTTATAGTCACACACATATAGGCATATTATTTCGAACATAAAATTGTACACACTACTGAACACGCTTTCTCACGTACTTAAAAATCTACGTCACAACATTAAGGAAATATAGAACGCGAATTTTAAATAATCGCACATGATCAAGTCTTCCATGAACGGATATTTCAATAGGAACCGAGAGATTCTACAACAGACCCTCAACAACTTACATCGATGGGTATTTAACGTGATTTGCGGATGACACAGTTTTCTCATCAAAAAGCCTGTACACGTAGCTGAAGCATCCGACTAGTTGCATTAGACTCTTCCCGGGACTGGACCCGCGAGTAGAGAATTAAGATACCTCTAAATCGGTGCCGGTAACTTTGACGACTAGACGCGACACTTGTCCTCCTGTATAGTTTGACGGACCTCTACTACGAGACGGAAAATTCAGGTACCTCGGAATGTGGTTAGACCTCCGCTTGTGCTGGAAAGATGAAGAAAATTAACGAACTAAAATTCGAGTTGAACAAGATGTCTTTTAGGAAGGAAATCTGAGCATTGTCCGAGTTCTTAGTACTTTATAACATCATGCTCAAATCGGTGTATGGACTTAGGGACTACAATTATGGGGAACTGCTTGCAGTTCAAGAATTGAAATTATTCAGCGATTCCAATGAGATCTCTAGTTAATGCATCCTGCTACATTCGAAGTGATCATCTTCACAGAGAACATAAGGTACCACAGAGGTCAAAGATGAAATAGGAACGTAAAGCGCTCGGTACCTACAATACACTCGCATTTGCCCGAATTGTGTATTATTGCTACAATTACACTCGTACGTATTAGATATTTAATTTAACACTGCCAAAGGGTTTGTCAACTTTATTTTACTCCGCGCTTGGATATCGTAACGTGTTTACGGAATTATTATTATTATAATACTTCCGCGGCAGAATTAGACCGAAAACTGTCGGTAGGGATGGGCGATATACATCGATGTATAAAGAACACTCGATGTATAAAGAACACTCGATGTATAAAGAACACTCGATGTATAAAGAACACTCGATGTATAAAGAACACTCGATGTAAAGTATCGATGCATCGTAATCGATGTATTTTTGACGTCTCGATATATTCGATACATCGATGTTTTTCATTTGATATTTTAAATCGATAAAGCTGATTTTACGATGTGGTTTATTTATTTAGATTTTATATTTTTAAATATTTTATCTCGGTCGATATTTACAAACTAATTACCTTCATAATAATAAAGTAATTAAATAAATAATAATAACAATAAAAATAATAATAATAATAACTGCGATAGGCATTTTATTATAGTTTTAGAGTTTTTACAGATTTTATCATCCTTCAGTTGCAATATTTCTCTAGAACTATGTTGGTTACACTGGCAGTCGATTTCGGTGATCGCTTAGGCTGTAGAAAAAATAAAAAATTTATTGGAGACTCAGTTATGTCCGAATGAAGATACCGAATCCGACTCTGATAAATCTGAAAAATGCGAGGAGACTTTTTCACTATGGAGCGATCATTACAATGCACATCGTAATTGGAAAAGTAATAAATCAGAAGAAAGCGTGTCTGATGAACTTTCCATCTATTTAAGAACGTCTGTAGGGAGATTGAATGAAAACCCATTGGAAATATGGAAAGATTATAAAATACAATTTCCTAAATTATATAAAATTCCATTCATATATTTAACGATGGTTGGCACATCTGTTCCATCAGAGAGATTGTTTTCAAAGGCAGCGCAAATATTAAACCAACAAATAAATCGATTGAAGGGCAAGAGATTAAACAAAATTTTAGTTTTACAAAGCATCGACAAAAAATATTGGAATTTTTGAAGTTTTTGTAATATTATTTTTAATAAGTACTGCGTAATCTATTATTGCGTATTTAATTTGTTTAGACGGTCATTTTTTTAAATTTTTGTCGATTAATAATAAACATTTTTAACGTAACACATCTATTCCCTTTTATTTTCCGACATTTTTTATAACATTATGTATAATAGAATAAAAAAATAATGATGCATCGCATAACATCGATGTATTCTATGATACATCCGTCCTACATCGATGTCGCCAATTGATATATTACATCGAAAAAAAACATCGATGTATTTTTTTTTGTCCATCTCTAACTGTCGGGGTACACTACATTATTGGGCCACGACCCTTTTTGAACTCCAGCTATGAGCTGTCGTGTAAATGTCAAAATAAACGATTAGGCGGTTAGGGATAAGATTCTACGGTGGCCTTTTATGATTATTATTATTTCTGGTGATTCGTTCCACCCAAAAGACGTTACTACACGCTGCGTGTGAATGAAAAAAAGCGAAATATATAAAGGACTCATACTAGCGTGTGATGAAAAAATCCATACAAAATGTGATGAAGAGAATATCCCGTTCTTGCCTAAAGAATAACAATAATAATTATAAAGAGAATAACAAATATAATAATAATAATACTTTTTCTGCCATAAGAATAACACGTATATTTAAGTAATAATAATGATAATTCAAATTTAAATTTTAACTAATTTCAAATGTAGGTTTTATTCACAATAAATTATGATAAATAAAATTAAACATGTGCGCGTAATGCGTAAGTGGTAAAATATATAATCATACCTATTCACGACACAAATACGTCAATTTAACCATTTCATTGGATATAATGACCTGATATTTAAGTATACTATATTAATATTAATTTTGCAGCGAACATTTTTTCTCGTTTATTATTTGTATACTTCTTGTATTTTCCATTAATTTTAATTTTATTTTATATATTTTGCTTTTCAAAATTAAATTTTATTTTGATGTTACGTCTATTACGTTATTCTAGCCCAGTAAATTGGTAAAAATGTTGCTTTTGATGTACGATTTGGAAATGTCACTCCTCGGCGATATACACTCCCAATGGTCTTGTGATGCTAAGTGTTTCGTAATCAGGAAGTTTATATTAGGTCGCGTACCTAATTTCAGAATTTTAGGATAAAAATTAACAAAGTTCCAATGAAAGGGTTAAATTTTCAATATCGAATTATTTTTCGATATCAACGAAACCGACAACCGAGTACTTCGCACTACAGAAAAAACTGCAGTTTCATGCCGCTTTTCGAAAACTAGCGTAATTTTTCGAATATTTCAGTCTATATTCATCGACGATTTGGAAGAGGAACGTCTACATTGCGGTATACGTTATCTGTCTTTTTTTCGTGGTAGGAAGCAATAAACCAACAGAACGTATAAATGATTTTTATATCCCTGAATTGTATAAAGTTGTTGGAAAAATTTCGGTCGATACCTAAATGTACCATCGGCGAAATTATCTGCTGTAGAATCAGCGAGAACACTAATATTTGAATGACAAGTCACCACGGCAATTTGATGAATATCGTCAACGTACAAGTCACTTTCTTTAATTTTGTAACTTCCAAATGTTTCTTTTATATTACATAAATGATATATCGCTTACATGTACTAAGTTTTATTTTTATTCACATTGTTTCTCTACGATTTTTCAACATTGACAAACACGCAAGTTTATATGAGGATTAATAATAAACCGAACAAAATGTAACACAATCACTAAAAGTTTTTTAATCGCGAAGCTTTTCGACAGTTACGTCATTTTCAAGCACGCACCAAAATTATTACATCTTTTTTTATATATGAATTACCAGAAATGTTTATATAACGACAACTTAAAATTTGATATACATATTTCATTAGCCAGACATAATTTCAAATTTATATTTATTTACAATAAATTTTATTTATAAAACAGATTTTGAAAAATTCTTCATCAAAATTGTTAAATATCTCCAAACCGGGTCAGGTTCCATTAAATGTTGAATATATTGGAGAGTAGTGATTTTATTAATTAATAATAAACCGAACAAAATGTAACACAATCACTAAAAGTTTTTTAATCGCGAAGCTTTTCGACAGTTACGTCATTTTTATATATATATATATATATATATATATATATATATATATATATATATATATATATATTTATATATATATATTTATATATATATATATATATTTATATTTATATATATATTTTTTGTACTTTGTGGTATAGATAACTTAGCACATACGTAAAACTCCAAATTTTTTTCAAAATTCGCAGTCCAATATTTTTCGTACGCATCTCTACTAGCTATTTATTTTTTATAACCCAAATCGTAAAAATTACGTTTTGAATAAAACAAAAGAATTTTTAATTTTAAAATAACATATTCCCCTTATACAAAGTAGCTAATATGTATGTTAATTCTATTATATTAATTCGAGATTTACGCAAACGTAAAAATCATTGAATAATATTTCCAGGCATGATAATGTTGAAATAAATCAATCAGGACACCTTCGATTATCAAGATCAGAAATATTTATAAACACAGGTCACCACCGAGTCATGTGGATCTGTATTTGACTAACTTCGCCCGCCTGCTCTCTTTGATATTGATTCAGACAGAACGTTTGCCTTTCTATTTATTTGGATCCACTTCCATTGGTCTCAATTCTCTGATTTTTATTTCCGATTCGGAATGTATCTCCTTTATCACTTCGAGAATAGATGTAACGTTAGGAGAAACATTATAAAACTGTGGATTATAATCTGAATGGAAAGATTCAGGCCCATTCGTTGTTCTCGGACTGGTGGATGATGGTGTAGCAGCCCACATCTGAGGAAGAAAATGCGACGTGTACGCAACATAATTTTCAAATATATAATCTGCAAATTCCTTAGATAAAGGATTTGGTGGTTATCTAGCAATTTGCCAAAAATTGTAGTAAACCGAATCTGGAGGCAAAAATGCTAGTCCGAAAAATCGTTTTAACCACCGTCCCACATCTGAATCCGTTGTATAATCTCTTCTTAAATTCCCGATACTAATTATTTTTCGATACCAGGATTGACCCAAGTGCGACAACCCAATACTTCGCTCTCTGGAGAAACTGCAGTGACGGTATTTGTGCCGCGTTTTCGAAATCTAGCGTAATCTTGCTAATATTTTGGTTTATACTCATCGACGATGCAATTCTGACGAGGAATGTTCACATTGCGGTGTACGTTGCCTGCCTATTTGCTGGTAGGAGCAATAAACCAAAGGAAATATAAATGACTTTTATATCCGTAAATTGTATAGAGTTGTTGAAAGAATTTCGGCCGATAATTAAATGTACCATCGGTGAAAGTATCTACCGTAGAATCTGCGAGAACTGTCACATTTGAATGGCACGTTACGACGGCAATTTAATTATTCTCGTTAACGTACATAAAACCTTGATTTTTGTACGTTCTAAATGTTTCTTGTATACGGCATAAATGATGTATCGTTTTTCATTTATTTAAATGGCTATACTAATATGAATAATAATGAATTAATATAATTTATTGTCATGTTTTACTTAAGCTCCATTGTTCATTTTTAGATTTATGTATATATCTACAAATAGATGCATTTAATATGATTTTAAATTATCATCGATTTGCTATTATGATTTCTAACCAATTTATTTTCAACGTATTTTAATTTTTTCCCTACTACGTTGCTCGAATATGTAATATCAAATGTTTACGCTGGTTTAATAATTAAATTGATTGTTATATTATGTAAAAAGATGCTTTGAATTTCTCCTATCGTATCTGTTTTTTTTACATAAATGTGCAACTTATGTTATTTTAAGATTTTTGTTTCTCCTATCATGTTTACTTTATTTGAAGGTTTACTAAATGTATAACTTATGGAATTTTATGTAATATATATGCACTGGATTATTGGGGAAATAATTTAAATACATGATAAGAAGAAGATAAAAATTATTTGAGTTTTTAAACATTTAGTGTTATGCTGCATAGGAGTAAAAGTTAACATCGCATCAAAACATGGCGAGAAAAGTTGCATTAATTACGAACATATACTTTCAAAATAAGTATTTTCATATTAATTTCTTAGGTTTTAAAAAACATATTTTAGTTTATATTCCGTAATTTTATTTTCGTTAGAGAAGGATTATAAAAATATAAAAGTAGATGGAATACTAATTGTCATTCACATATTCTGCTCAAATAAAGACATATCTATGGTTTGTACGTAAATGGCTGTGCTTTATCTAATTTAATAATTTAATTCCGTTATACAAGTTAATTTTTTATCACTGCTTTCTCGAAATTATTAGACATTTTTGAAAATATCATACCAAATTTAGTACTTTAAATTATATACTTTATAGCTAAAAAAAGACTAGTGATCTGAATATATACTTCTATAATTTCAGCATCTCAGAAACAGTTTTTTTTTGTACATATATGTAATATATTGAGTAATTGAAAAAGGTCTAAATGGAATTTACAAATTTCGAAATATTTTATTATCATCGTCTTTATTGATACTTATTAAAAATTTCAACTCAAACGCATTAACCACTCAAATATCAAAAGTTTAGAAATTTATATTTTGCTGTTTGTGTTGGCAAATATAATTATAATTTTATATCTGGGTCACTGTTTCCATTTAAGATATCGGATCTCCGAAAAATTATTTTTTAATCAATGAACCGATTATTTCGAATAAAATATCTTTAACGGATAAACCGGTTAACAGACAAAATTCCGATGGTGGTCTTTTATATGATTATTATTATTTCTGGTGAACCGTTCCACCCTCAGGATTCAACGTATGTGTGAAAAAAGGTTAACGTACAATACGTTTATTATTATACTCGTATGGACCAGACCGGAATACACGTTGTGTGTGTGAATTGAAAAAAGTGAAATATATAAGGCACTTATGGTACTAGAGAGTGTTGAAAAAATCAATCCCATATATATATAGCAAATAATAATAAAGAGAAAAACAAATATAATAACAATAATAATAGTTTTTCTATTAACACATATAGTAAAGTAATAATAATAATAATATAACAATAATAATAAAGAGAATAACAAATCTGTGATGAGAAGAACACGTATAGTAATGTAATAATAATAATAATTCAATTTAAAATTATAATTTATTTTAAATTTAGGTTTTATTCGTAATAAATTATGATAATTAAAATTAAACGCCGATGCGCAATTAAGTAGCGAAATATATACTGTTGCTTATTCACGACACAAATACGTAAATTCGTGTGCACATCACATCAAATATTTTTTACGTTAACTTACTATACAGGTGATAATTATTACACATGTACATTTATAATATCTATATGTGCAATATTTAACGAATAATTCCGAAATTTTTTTTGTATATGCATTTATATATGAAAGTATATATATGAGTTTTTAAAAGTTTCTTTACATAATTTTTTCATACCCGTAAAAACAAAATTAATAATTTCGTATATTTAATTCCTATACACGATATGAACGATCTTCTTGGCAACAACATTTTTCTAAACGAAAAGAAAATATTTAATATTTAGCTATGCGCAAAATAAACAAAGTTCGAATAGTAAATCAAATTGGGGGACAGAAATGTTAGTCGGAAAAATCGTTCCGAATCCGTCGTATAATCTCTTCTTAAATTTCCGATATCACTTAAATAATAAAATATGTAGGAAATATATATATGTATGTATGTATAGTGGAGACACTAACACAACGAGTGCGTTAAGGAAGATGTTCATTTTAACGAAACAAGGGGCTACCGATTAAATAAAATTGCCTATCTAACGGACTAGTGGGAAGTCTGTATACTTTAAAAAAATATTATGCAGTATATATATACATGTTACACGCGCTGTTGTGCGCAAAAGTATATACATATATAATATCCGCAGTAAAAGAATGGGGTACTAAAGCATATATATATATATATACAGGAAGCATCCCGGCCAGTCCAAAAACCAATCAAGGGACATATTGAAAATCCAAAATTCAACTTATAATCGGCGAGATCTCTCCTTAACGATTAACTCTTATAGGGTAAATGTTACAAACAAAATGATAGATCTCCACGTCAGTTTTCAATCGATCGTAATGAAAAAAGGTTTTCTATTTTTTTAATATCTATCAAATCGGTTCTATAAAAATTTTTCAAAAATCGAAATTCAAAAAGGTCACCACCCCAACACCACAGTTTTTTTTCGAATTTCGACGACGACTTTATTAATAGGTTTTTCTATTTACACCTAATTAGGTAATAACGATCTTTTCGTATCCCTAAACATAAGCAATTTATAGTTCGAAAACCGATTTTTCTATAGTCGTATATATATATGTATATAACGATATATAGGCATATAATTAACATTGCCTATGCTAAAAGCATTGTAGTATCGGCCGACCAAAAATGGGTCGAAAAATTTTTCAAAATCGAAAATCAAATTTTAAACTCGCGATTTTTCGTTACCAGTTAATTTGGAAAACTTTACGTTATTACATAAATGACAGATCTCCACGTCTACTTTCGTCTAACGTTAACCCGAACCCCCTATCTATCATAAGGGCCCTAAAAACGGTCCAAAACCCCTAAACCCTTATACACCCATTTTCTGTATGAGTATTTGCTATAAAAATACGACAATACCATTGTTAGACGCCTATTTTAATGCCACATAACTTTCATTTGAACAATTTTTCCAAATTTCAAACCGTTCGAGAACTATTGCGAAAAAATTGAAATTAAAAAAAAATTGTGTCCCCTTTCGAAATTTTCGGGTTCGGTTTGAAATTTTTTTCGCGGTTTTTTCGCTTCATACGATAGATTTTATAACAGTCCTGGCAACTCTCGATAAAAAATATATATATAACTCACATTGCCTATGCTAAAAGCATTGTAGAAAGGGTTGACAAAAAAGGCTTCCAGAATTTTTAAAAAACGAAAACGGAATTTTAATTTCGCGATTTCTCGCTACCTGTTAATCTAGATAAAATGTACGTTATTATATTAATGATAGACCTCGACGTCTACTTTCGTCTAACGTTAACCCAACACAACGAGTGCGTTAAGGAAGATGTTCATTTTAACGAAAAGAAAACATATACGCGTCGATGTGATATTCATATATTCGTTTTCCGCGTTAATTTTTTTAGTAAATCGTTCCTGAAAAGGTTAAACGCAATCCATCATACAGCTTTAAGACTATCAACATGTTGCTTTTCAAATTCCAATACCGAGCTTATTATGAGATGCAGTGGAGTGATCAATCGTTTTACGGCGGAATTATTTAACCATCTTAGCTTTTGCAAACCTAAAATGTACAAATAAGACGTTTGGAGAGGACGACGAATCATCGAGCTACTACATGATCTCTATTACCAACATTGGTCAGAAGCTCGATCTCTGCTGTACCGCCATGGTCTTACACAATGCAGTGCGACGTACAGTGTTCCGAAAGAACGATCAATACATTCACTAAAAAAACTAAGGTCTTATAATGCCGTAAATAAATAAATAATAATAATAATAATTTTAAATATGCATTACGTGCTAATAATCAGCAGTTTTAAAAATACTCTAATAATAATAATCAAATATAAATGTAGTCAATCTTGCGATATTTTAACAAAAACCAAAAAATGAAGCAAATATAAGTTAAAAATTCCATCTCGTCAAAGACATCGATTCCTTCAAAAACGGTATACCGTCTAATTTATATATATACGTTAGAATTTTATTCATATTGTGAAATCTTCTTACGTGAGAATAATAATAAGAAATAAGGAATTTAAAAGTTATTTACTTACAAAACAAATATGAAATAGTAACATATAGGTTGATTACTAGAATAATGGCCTGCATATATAGATGTCCTCCTCTGTTTAAATAATAAAGTTTTGAGAGATACGATCGTGTTGATGTACATGTAAATAATTAAAGTTGACCACAATTATTTAAATAATTTAAATAAATAATATATCCTACGAACGTAAAAAATATAATAATAAACATTTAAATTTTACATTAAAAACTTTAAAAAAAAAACAAAAAACAATTCAATATAAATTAGCGTACCATAATGCGTATATATTTATTTATATATATACATATATATATATATATATATATATATATATATATATATATATATATATTATAAAGGGAGCGAGAGAGGAAGAGAAAAAGGTAAAAGATTTCATTTTCTATCAAAAACAGCCAACGAGCACACACACATATATATATACATGTGAAAAAAAAGGTTGTTTTATCTAAGAGTAGAGCTAGCTGCTAATATATATATATATATATATATACATGTTGAAAAAAAGGTAGTTTTATCTAAGGGTAGAGCTAGCTAAAAGGAAAAAATATCGTTGGATCGTCGTATCGATCGATGGGTGGTCCGTAGGCAATAAATTACTCAAACTATCGATGTAAGTGTGGTCTTTCGTTCGGACCAATATTGTCCGACAACGAACTGTCGGCGCTATGAGTTTATAATTTCAATCATAAATTCTCGTCAGTCCGTCTTCGAACGTTGTCGGACTGTCCCCGGCCAGGATCCTTCGAAGACCCTTTTCGATCGAAGAATAATTTATGACTTTACCCCAAAACCATAAACAATCTAGAAGACCCACTAACCTTTCGACGTTCGAATGATAATACCTATCCGAGCACTGATCCTGTTTCATATACCAACCCCCCAGATCGACCACCTACTATCGACTGTCTCGGCTGTCACTGCTATCAAAGTACCAATTATAAGGCAATAAACGGATTCACGAACAATGAGACCTTTCCAGGGTAAATTTTTTGTTCGATTTTTTCTGATAAATGTACGATTGCGTTGTGTACCTGTTCTGACCTTTCCGATGAACTCGATAAAAACGGTATATATATAATATGGGTGTGTATGTGTATATGTATATATGCACATACATACACCGGTATAGCACGTATATATATTACGTATATGTATATACATTTGATTATCTAAAAACGAAAGTACATATTCATTCAAAATTCTATTCACATTTTTGTGTAATTAGGACAATACAAACTATTTTTAATATTTCACCGAAATAGATGCGGTTCTTTTGTTGGGTCGTTATAATTTAAAAATTAAATTTTTACTTTCGCTTAAAATACTCGACATTACAAATTATTTAAATTTATTATTAGTTGTCTTACGAAAATTGTTAAACTGGTTTTATAAATATCTCTGGGAATGAAAATAAATGTAAGCGAAATTGGAAACAGCAAAAATCATTATGAATAAAGCATAATCAAAACTAAAAGTTTAATGCCGATTTTTAGAAAATGGCTTTACCAACAAGTTTAGTTTCTATACATCTAAAGACAAGCACTAACGATATGAAATTAAGAACAAAGCAAATCAGTAAAATTGTATAAAACATTTGGGGATCAAGTTGCAAATGGGAGGTTCTTTACTGATTCTCAAATTTCTTTTTCGATACAAACCGGTACCAAATAATCAGAAACGACACCAATTTTGAGATTAAAATCCGAAATAGAAGACTTATGAAACGAACTTCGTAATATAAAAATTAAATTAAATTAATTATTAATACGACTTGTCGACGTATCGATCTTGAGACAATGTGGTTTATCATATCCTTGCTATTGCGATTCATATTTCCATTCCTGGATGCAGTGTATATCCGATGGTTATACACATATTAAATGGATTATTAATTTCTGACTAGAAATTATTTCAAATTTAAAGATCGTCAATCTTATTTCATTATTGTCTTAATGTAGCAATAAACGTGTAATAATATAGTCCTAACAATAATGATATGAAAACGACGAATATTAAGAAGTATTTTACTACATTACAATAATTAAGCATTTTAAAAAAATTATCTTAATTTTTCAGGTATCACATTCATTTAGAATAGGAACACGCGCATATATATATATATATATATATATATATATATATATATATATGTGTGTGTGTTTGTGTGTGTGTATCTGCGATTAATATTTGGGAGGAAATTAAACTCATTCATTATTTTATATATATATATATAATATATATAAATCTTTTTAAAGTGATATTAAACTCTTATAATGTTAATATAATTAATGCTAAAAGTGATTGTGAAGGTAACCAAAACGTGAAAATAAAGTTTAACTATTTTCGTTAGACAACAAAATAGAAATGGCAGCACACTCACGTACTTTGAATCCAGATATTATATATATAGAGTATAGTGTGAAAAATTATTTAGCACTGTTGATACTTATTTTTGTTGCAAATGTACATACAGACATATATAATGTGAAGGATGTCTTTTATCAGAAGGTTAAGATTATAAGAAGTTTTAATGTGTCAGAGGAGGACAATAAATTTACGATTCATTTTGTATTCCTTGTTAACTATTTTTATCAAAATTAAAACGTACACAGGGGACAATAACACGTTTATAATGGCTATATTGGCTATACAAAATTTTGTTCCGACAAATGTACAAATTTTTACCATGTCTCTTGTGAGTAACCTATAAATCTATTGCTTCGTATTCTATAGAAGACTCTAAATATTTAAAATGAGAATAGAGGTGTGGTGCCATAGCACACAACAGGCCTGTTTAAAATGAAAAAGTTTGTATTGTAACTAAAAATGTTTTATCTATACACTTTGACAATTGAGTTCGTTAATTTAAAACAGCAGGTGTATTAACGGAGATGTCCCAGTTTTTAAAATGTTGGAGTGTGTAGAATAAATGTGTTTGCAGACGGGTTATTCGCTAAAGGTAATTCATTTCCAACGTTAATTCTCCAAGCTTAGTCCTTTTTTGATTTTTCATTGGTTTTTTCAGTGTTCAAGTTTTCGCGTTCAATTTTTAAAATGTCGTTAATTGTCACAAAGTGTCGTACAGGTGAGTGAAAAATGTATTATTTATAATAATTTTAAATATTTATTACGTCGTACACGCTGCATGCAGTCACGTTTATCATGGGTGTCCGTTAATGCTGGATGTTATGTTAGTATAAAAACGAATTTGGATATAACGGAAGTATTGGATACCAGCCAAATACTACAACGAACCATTATCTGAACACAGTGTAGAAAAAATAACGGTAAGTAAATTACACACTTGTTCGATTAATATTTAATTTATTTATAAGTTACCGCAACAATTTTTTACTATCGTTGTAGGTGTAATTTTTCTTATTATATTTCATCATAAATATCATTCTGTAATAATAAATTAAATGTATTTAATATTTTTAAAGATAAATTAAACGCAAAGTTCATTTTATAAAGTAGAAAATTTCTTTCATTTTTATTAATCGAGATTGATTTCATAAATTTATAAGAGGAGCGAATAATTTAAGGATGAGAGATATAAAAAATCTGCGGAATACAGTTTCTCGAGCTCGCACATCTCAAATGGGAAACAAACCGTCGTCATTGCTTGAAGCCATTAATTATTTATGCAACGTACAAGAAAGTTTTAAAACGTATAAAGATCAAGGATTCTTGTACGCTGATGATAGTCATAAAATTGCCATAGTGACGTGTCAATTAAATATGACGGTTCTTGCGGATCCGACTGTACACATTTTCGCCGACGGCACGTTTAAATATAGGCCAAAATATTTTCACCAACTATATACCATTCATGGTTATAAAAATCATTTATACATGTCGTTAGCTTATTGCTTCCTGCCTGGAAAAAGCCAAGGAATGTATACTGCCATGTGACGTTCTTATTCCGAATTGCATTATCAATGAATATTGATTTAAACATTAGGAAAATTACATTGGATTTTGAAAAGGCGGCGCAAAATGCTGTTGTAGCAATTTTCCCGGAATGCGAAATATTCGGTTGTAGGTTCCAAAAAATAATTAGTATCGGGCATTTAAGAACGGATTATATAACAAATTCAGATCTGGGACGATGGTTAAAGCGATTTTTTGGCCTAGCATTTCTGCCTTCAAATTTAGTTTATTACAACTTCTGGCAGATTGCTAGGGATCCACCAAATCCATCAACTAAGGAATTTTCCGATTATGTATTCGCTAACTATGTTGCTCATACGTCGCCTTTTCCTCCTCAAATGTGGGCTTCAATACCATCCGTGAGTCCAAGAACGACGAATGGGCCGGAATCCTTCCAATCAGATTATAACAGACAGTTTTACGGTATTTCATCTTGAATTACGTCTGTTCTTCAAATAATAAAAGAGATACAGTCAGAAACGGAAATAAAGATCCGAGATTTTGGAAAAATGGAATCGGATCCAAATTATCTGGCGCTACCACAGAGAAGATCCGAAATTGAAAGACAAGCTTTCTGCCTGCATCAATATCAGAGATGGCAAACAGGCGAAATCAGCCCTTTGCAATATTTGGAAATTATGGGGCAAAGATTCTCCGGTCGTGATACAAATGATGATTAATGTAATCAGGTACATTTTGCTTATATATTGATTGGGGGCTTCGGGTAGATAGTGTTTATACAGAGTTTTTTAAAGCATTTGATTAGGTCAGTTACACTGTCTTTTTAAATAAACTTAAGCTTTACGGTTTGTCTAATGAGTATATTTATCTTTCTCGTTCGTATTTAACATCTAGAATATGTTATGTACGTTACAATGGTTATTGCTCGTATGAGTATACTCCAGTTGCTTCCTCAAGGATCTAATCTCGCACCTCTATTATTTATTACTTTTATTAATAATATAGGCAATAGCTTAAATTCTAATTTTCTATTATTCGCGGATGACTTAAAAATCTATAGGCCAGTATGCTTATTGTGTGATTACTTAGCTCTTCAGAGAAACTTGGATAACCTTACTATGTGCTGTAGGCGGAATGGGCTCTCCGTCAATTATACTTAATGTGTTACACTATCTTTTGGTCGTAATATAAAGTTACGTTTGATTACAATCTTGATAATAACATTGTGAATAGGGTCGTTTATGTTCGTGGTCTTGGAGTATACCTTGATAAAACTTCGAGTTTCTCAGTGCACATCGACAGGCTAACTCAATTCTTGGGTTCGTATTGAGAAACTCGAATTTATTCAGTGATCCAAGAACATTAAATGCACTATATAAAACTCTTGTTCGTTCTCAGTTAGAGTTTTGTTCCATAATTTGGGATACATCTTACAGTAAGTATATTACAGATGTGAAAAGGATTCAGACTAGGTTTTTGAAATATTTATTTTTTCGTATAACGGGTTACTTATCACATGGATAGTGATCTCTTATGCGACGTGGTGCTTCACATACCATTGTATAAAAGACGTAGAATTTCTAAAGTTTTACATAATTTGTGCAATGGTCGTGTGAATGATGAATATTTGATTTTGCAAATTGGTTACGTAGTGCCCGGATGAATACTAGAGTGAACCGCAGTTTCTTCCAGCCGCGTGCACGTACTAATATTCGTTTTAATCCACCGTTGGTGTCTACTTTCCGTCTTTATTACTTAAAAATCATTCGCGTTTGGATATACATTTTCAAAACAGAGACTTATATGAGATTCCTCGGTTTAGTCAAACTTCGGCTCTGTGTACTCGTTATTACTGTAAGAAGGATGTTGGCGTGGGTTCGTGGATACTTGTTAGAGTAGTTGATTTTATAATTTTAAATTGTTGTAATACGTATGATGCATAAATTTGTTTGAAATTTTCATTACCATGTACTGGTGTACATATGTATTCGTGTTCATATGTAGAATCATGTAAGCTCTTTCCAGTGTAGCAAGTGTGTGTATATGTGGACATTTGTTTATTTTTCCCTTTATGTATATTTATTGTGAGTTAATATGTTTATGTTTTGTTGTGTGTGCAATTGTATAAATGTTTTATATATGTGTATATATGTATATTGTGTATATGTGTGTATATATGGATGTATACATATGTTTTATTCATTTTTTGTTGTTGATTTGTATAATTTTAGTTAATTATTTAATTCTAGTGTTCGCATTGTAATTAGCATTAGCTGTTATGTGAACCGTATCATAAATAAATAAATAAATAAATATTAGTATTAGTTTAGCATTAAAAAATTATACATATTAATACTAGTTTAGCGTTAAGAACATAATGTAAATTTTAATTTAAAATGGGAAATACAGGCTATTGTATTGTATTTGTAATATATATATATATATATATATATATATATATATATATTATATATATATATATATTATATATATATATATATATGGTATAAAATAAGTTAAGAAAATATATAGGCATAGCCGAAAACACACATATAGATGTACACATGCATACGTAAAAATACAGAACAGAGGGAACGGATTTATATATATACATGTGTGTGTGCGTGTAATGTAAATATATCTATATATATACGCACACACATATTATATATATATATATATATATATACGTAAGAATCTTTGGTTAAGAAAAAGGAGAGTTTGGATAAAAAAAAAGGTTTCTATTAAAAGGTAAGAAAAGGGACAAAAACGAGGGTTGGGATAAAAAAAAAATGGTGTTTAAAAGGTACAAAAAAGGGACGAATGGTTGAGATTTACAGCTTTTAGGACGAAGCAATAAATTATTGCCTATTGTATTTCTTCCAGTAGTAACTTGGTACATGAAACGAGTGCGCCTCTATCTGAGAGACAATTTAGAAGCTATAAAATGGAAACGAATAATAAACCGAACATACACGGTAGCATCCTATTAAAATGGCGTTTAATTTTTTATTGTCCATCTCCTAGTTTTAAAAAGAATAAAAAAAAAAATTGTTTAACTATTATAATTTTATATTTGTTTTTATTTTTCGTATTATTTATTAATATATCGGAATAAAAATTACGCTTATTTTAATCTACGTCCGTTTATCTTTTCTGCTTAGGTAAAAATATAATAAAAATTCCTTATGCCGGGTATTTCTTTCTCTGTCCGCGCTACATTAATTTTTCTTTAATTAGAAAAGGAACAAGCAGATATATATATATATATATATATATATATATATATATATATAATAAATAATAGTCGTTTCATTATAAATCTTTTCGGTTAATATTATCATGCTTTGCTGCTTGTGTTCTTCTCGCTGTTTTAGCAGAACAGCGTTGTTACCAGTTAAAAGCGTTTTAAATCTTCGTGGACAGTTTGGGTGTCTATGATGAATGTTTTCGACCGGGATAAATTATTATGCCCGACTGGGTTTATTTATTTTTAAGAAAAAAATAAACAGTCGAATACAGGCGCCTGTATTCCACATTAAAAAATAAAAAAAAGTTTATTTACTATTACTATTATTATTATTACCCGTAATTTGCGTAGGACAGAATAAATTCGTTTTCCAGATTGTACGATAGTATTGTCGAAAAAATGGAAAAAAAAACAAAACAAACGCGAAAATAATTCGTCCGAGGGAAATAAAATAAAACTAGAAGTACGGAATTAATTTTTTTAAAAAATTATTTCTCTTTTAAAAAATATTCTTTATTTACTAATACCATCAGTTAAACAATATTAACAACAAACGAAATGAAAATTGCCTAACATTTTACGAGACTTTAAAATTTGATCAGCGTGGAATTTAGTGATTTTATAAAAATAAACAAAAAAAAAACTAGTTAAAATTGCTAAATTTTTATACATAAAACGACCGAAGCTATTGTATCGAGTGGACCTAAAAAATAAAATATAAAAATATAAAAAATATAAAAATATAAAAAATATAAAAATATAAAAAATATAAAAGAAAAAACAAAAAATATAAAAATAAAACGTTAAAAATACTTAATTTAGATGTACATTATTAGTAAATAATAATGAATTGAAAATATTTGTTTGCTTTTTTTTTATATTTTTTTTTTATAAATTGTATATATTTTTATATTTTATTTTCTACGTCCACTTGATAATGGCTTAATAGTCAAAAAGCTTTCTGATCTTTTTATATTAAAATGATAATAATAATAATAATAGTCGTGTATCTGATTTCAGTTGTTGTGACTATCGCATGCAGTGAAAAAACAAACTTCCTTCACGTTTGCCGAAAACCTTAATCTTCATTAACCGTAATTTTGTTATCCGTCCGATACAGTCCATGTAACGTGTTGGCACTTCTTCCGGTTCACTCACCTTCTACTACGACGTGAATAATTTATTTCTCTAAATATGACCAAAAAATTTAAGACATTGCCATTGTATTGTGTTTACTAACCTCCGATGCGATTTAATGTTTAATTCTTGTAAAATGGAATTATTTATTCGAAATGATTTCCACGAATTTATAAGCCGTTATTTCAAAGGGTATTTATTTTACATACAGACGATGCCTTCAGTGTCCAGTCGCTATTGGGAATACTAATGTTTTCATGACATTTTCGATCTCTATCGATATATTGTGGTCCCTTTATTACCATGTTCGTCATTCCCGTCTTCTTTTGAATTAAAGACTGTTGGGAGCTTTTGGATCTCGTCAATCAATATCAATGTACATTTTGATCTGTTCAGTTTTAAGTTTACTTGTGCCTTTATTGTTGTTTCTACTCTATTTAAAAATGTCTTCATTTTTTTCTTCCGTATTTACAAAGAGCGCTCTCATGTGATAATGTACAAACTGGATGCTTAAAACACATGGCTTTACTAAAGTTCCTTGTTCATTGATGACAACAACATATCTTCATTATCTTATCATCCACAATATGCTTAAAACATACTGTAATTTTGGTCAAAATACAATAGTCTGATATTAACCGTCTGCAATACATTATAACTAATTTTCTGTAGATGGTGATAAACAATATCATAAATATATCACGAAAGCGTTTCAATTACAGACCTTTCGTTAAACCAAATGCCAATTTCCTTGGTCTCCTATTTCACTAAATATTACCGTGATAATTTCATGTGACCAATTTTCAAATAACGAGACGTCTGAAATCCATGACTGTACTAAGATACCTTAGCCATAAAAGATACTATTTCCGAACAAAATTACTGTTTTATATATAGAAAGCCATAAACTTATCAGGAATTGACAATGGTGCCATGATGATATGTCTGCGAAACAAAACTGTTTTAAATTCCCCAGATTCTATTCTTCACACTGCACTCAGTAAAATTTTCAGAGCTCACTGAATTTCACATATGCTGTTACATGTGTCTTATCTGGTGACTTATATCAGTCTTCTTACAGAACTTACAATTCATATCTGGATACATCTAATCCTGGACAAAATTCGGTAAGATGTTATGTACAGCATCATTCAGTATATCCTAGATAAATAGAATATCCTTTCTTCATCCTAATTAGTGTGTGTAATCTAAGATCTCCGGTTGATTGCTGAATATAGCTTCAAGGGTTAAAGCGAAAATCTACCAAAACCTGCAACACATACACACCGTTTTCTTTGATGTTGAAAAGTCTATTAATCATGTATGGTCGTGTTTTCTCTTAAAGAAGTCAATTTAATTCCAGTATAACCCGAATTATGGGAATATACGAATTAAAATTATTGCATGATCCTTACATTTAATGTAAAAATCGGTGCATGGATATCATGTAGTTTTGCTCTAGAAAATGAAATTTCACAAGCCTCTAGGTTGAGTGCAATTTTATTCCACCTCTACATAAACTATGTAATAGACCGCCTTAAAGCCCTTATTACAGCTAGGATATCATTGATTGCTTAAACATATATTTATCCTCTAATTTGCCACATAATACTCAAACTAAATACAAACATATGATTCATTAATTCTAATCCTGATACAATCAAAAATTGCCTGATATATAATTTCTCTAATCCTGGACGCCTATATTCCCATGCAGGGCATAAATGTAATACTAACATATCATATAAACCCTATAATTCCCACCTTTAAACAAAACAAAATATCACAATCCTCGGTATTCTATTAGATTCAAAATAATTGTGGGACTCTCATGTGATACTGTACAAACTGGATGCTTAAAACACATGGCTTTACTGAAGTTCCTTGTTCATTGATGACAACAACATATCTTCATTATCTTATCATTCACAATATGCTTAAAACATACTGTAATTTTGGTCAAAATACAATAGTCTGATATTAACCGTCTGCAATACGATATAACTAATTGTCTCCAGATGAAGCAATATCATAATTATTTTATAAAATCGTTTCAATTACCGACCTTTTGTTAAACCAAATGCCAATTTCCTTGGTCTCCTATTTCACTAAATATTACCGTGATAGTTTCATGTGACCAATTTTCAAATAACGAGACGTCTGAAATCCATGACTGTACTGAGATACCTTAGCCATAAAAGATACTATTTCCGAACAAAATTCCTGTTTTATACATAGAAAGCCATAATCTTATCGGGAATTGACAATGGTGCCATGATGATATGTCTGCAAAACAAAACTGTTTTAAATTCCCCAGATTCTATTCTTCACACTGCACTCAGTAAAAATTTCAGAGCTCACTGAATTTCACATATGCTGTTACATGTGTCTTATCTGGTGTCTTATATCAGTCTTCTTACAGAACTTATAATTCATATCTGGATACATCTAATCCTGGACAAAATTAGGTAAGATGTTATGTACAGCATCATTCTGTATATCCTAGATAAATAGAATATCCTTTCTTCATCATAATTAGTTTGTGTAATCTAAGATCTCCGGTTGATCACTGAATATAGCTTCAAGGGTTAAAGCAAAAAGCTACCAAAACCTGCAACACATACACACCGTTTTCTTTGATGTTGGAAAGTCTATTAATCGTGTATGGTCGTGTTTTCTGTTAAAGAAGTCAATTTAATTCCAGTATAACCCAATTATGGGAATATACAAATTAAAATTGTTGCATGATCTTTACATTTAATGTAAAAATCAGTGCATGGATATCATGTAGTTTTGCCCTAGAAAATGAAATTTCACAAGCCTCTAGGTTGAGTGCAATTTTATTCCACCTCTACATAAATTATGTAATAGACTGCCTTAAACCCTTATTACAGCAAGGATATCATTGATTGCTTAAACATATATTTATCCTCTAATTTGCCACATAATACTCAACTTATATACAAACATATGATTCATTAATTTTAATCCTGATACCATCAAGAATTGCCTGATATATAATTTCTCTAATCCTGGACTCCTATATTCCCATGCAGGGCATAAATGTAATACTAACATATCATATAAACCCTATAATTCTCACCTTTAAACAAAACAAAATATCACACTCCTCGGTATTCTATTTGATTCAAAATAATTGTGGCACTCTCATGTGATACTGTACAAACTGGATGCTTAAAACACATGGCTTTACTAAAGTTCCTTGTTCATGGATGACAACAACATATCTTCATTATCTTATCATTCACAATATGCTTAAAACATACTGTAATTTTGGTCAAAATACAATAGTCTGATATTAACCGTCTGCAATACGATATAACTAATTGTCTCCAGATGAAGCAATATCATAATTATATTATAAAATCGTTTCAATTACCGACATTTTGTTAAACCAAATGCCAATTTCCTTAGTCTCTTATTTCACTAAATATTACCGTGATAATTTCATGTGACCAATTTTCAAATAACGAGACGTCTGAGATCCATGACTGTACTAAGATACCTTAGCCATAAAAGATACTATTTCCGAAAAAAATTACTGTTTTATATATATAAAGCCATCATCTTATCGGGAATTGACAATGGTGCCATGCTGATATGTCTGCGAAACAAAACTGTTTTAAATTCCCCAGATTCTATTCTTCACACTGCACTCAGTAAAATTTTCAGAGCTCACTGAATTTCACATATGCTGTTACATGTGTCTTATCTGGTGTCTTATATCAGTCTTCTTACAGAACATACAATTCCTATCTGGATACATCTAATCCTGGACAAAATTCGGTTAGATGTTATGTACAGCATCATTCTGTATATCCTAGATAAATAGAATATCCTTTCTTCATCCTAATTAGTGTGTGTAATCTAAGATCTCCAGTTGATCGTAGAATATAGTTTCAAGGGTTAAAGCAAAAAGTTACCAAAACCTGCAACACATACACACCGTTTTCTTTGATGTTGATAAGTCTATTAATCGTGTATGGTCGTGTTTTCTGTTAAAGAAGTCAATTTAATTCCAGTATAACCCAATTATGGGAATATACGAATTAAAATTATTGCATGATCTTTACATTTAATGTAAAAATCGGTGCACGGATATCATGTAGTTTTGCTCTAGAAAATGAAATTTCACAAGCCTCTAGGTTGAGCGCAATTTTATTCCACCTCTACATAAACTATGTAATAGACCGCCTTAAACCCCTTATTACAGCTAGGATATCATTGATTGTTTAAACATATATATTTATCCTCAAATTTACCAAATAATACTCAAACTATATACAAACATATGATTCATTAATTTTAATCCTGATACAATCAAAAATTGCCTGATATATAATTTCTCTAATCCTGAACGCCTATATTCTCATGCAGGGCATAAATGTATTACTAACATATCACATAAACCCTATAATTCCCACATTTAAACAAAACAAAATATCACACTCCTCGGTATTCTATTTGATTCAAAATAATTGTGGCACTCTCATGTGATAATGTACAAACTGGATGCTTAAAACACTTGGCTTTACTAAAGTTCCTTGTTCATTGATGACAACAACATATCTTCATTATCTTATCATCCACAATATGCTTAAAACATACTCCAAAAAACAATTTTTAAATTGTAATTTGGGTCAAAATACAATAGTCTGATATTAACCGTCTGCAATACAGTATAACTAATTTTCTGTAGATGGTAATAAACAATATCATAAATATATCATGAAAGCCTTTCAATTACCGACCTTTTGTTAAACCAAATGCCAATTTCCTTAGTCTCCTATTTCACTAAATATTACCGTGATAATTTCATGTGACCAATTTTCAAATAACGAGACGTCTGAAATCCATGACTGTACTAAGATACCTTAGCCATAAAAGATACTATTTCCGAAAAAAATTACTGTTTTATATATAGAAAGCCATCATCTTATCGGGAATTGACAATGGTGCCATGCTGATATGTCTGCGAAACAATACTGTTTTAAATTCCCCAGAACTTATTCTTCACACTGCACTCAGTAAAATTTTCAGAGCTCACTGAATTTCACATATGCTGTTACATGTGTCTTATCTGGTGTCTTATATCAGTCTTCTTACAGAACATACAATTCATATCTGGATACATCTAATCCTGGACAAAATTCGGTTAGATGTTATGTACAGCATCATTCTGTATATCCTAGATAAATAGAATATCCTTTCTTCATCCTAATTAGTGTGTGTAATCTAAGATCTCCAGTTGATCGTAGAATATAGTTTCAAGGGTTAAAGCAAAAAGTTACCAAAACCTGCAACACATACACACCGTTTTCTTTGATGTTGGAAAGTCTATTAATCGTGTATGGTCGTGTTTTCTGTTAAAAAATTCAATTTAATTCCAGTATAACCCGAATTTTGGGAATATACAAAATAAATTATTGCATGATCTTTACATTTAATATAAAAATCAGTGCGTGGATATCATATAGTTTTGCTCTAGAAAATGAAATTTCACAACCCTCTAGGTTGAGTGCAATTTTATTCCACCTCTACATTAACTATGTAATAGATTGCCTTAAACCCCTTATTACAGCCAGGATAGCATTGATTGTTTAAACATATATTTACCCTCTAATTTGCCACATAATACTCAAACTATATACAAACATATGATTCATTAATTTTAATCCTGATACAATCAAAAATTGCCTGATATATAATTTCTCTAATCCTGGGCGCCTATATTTCCATGCAGGGCATAAATGTATTACTAACATATCATATAAACCCTATCATTCCCTACTTTAAACAAAACAAAATATCACACTCCTCGGTATTCTATTTGATTCAAAATAATTGTGGCACTCTCATGTGATAATGTACAAACTGGATGCTTAAAACACTTGGCTTTACTAAAGTTCCTTGTTCATTGATGACAACAACATATCTTCATTATCTTATCATCCACAATATGCTTAAAACATACTCCAAAAAACAATTTTTAAATTGTAATTTTGGTCAAAATACAATAGTCTGATATTAACCGTCTGCAATACAGTATAACTAATTTTCTGTAGATGGTGATAAACAATATCATAAATATATCATGAAAGCCTTTCAATTACCGACCTTTTGTTAAACCAAATGCCAATTTCCTTAGTCTCTTATTTCACTAAATATTACCGTGATAATTTCATGTGACCAATTATCAAATAACAAGACGTCTGAAATCCATGACTGTACTAAGATACCTTAGCCATAAAAGATACTATTTCCGAAAAAAATTACTGTTTTATATATATAAAGCCATCATCTTATCGGGAATTGACAATGGTGCCATGCTGATATGTCTGCAAAACAAAACTGTTTTAAATTCCCCAGATTCTATTCTTCACACTGCACTCAGTAAAATTTTCAGAGCTCACTGAATTTCACATATGCTATTACATGCGTCTTATATCAGTCTTCTTACAGAACATATAATTCATATCTGGATACATCTAATCCTGGACAAAATTCGGTAAGATGCTATGTACAGCATCATTCTGTATATCCTAGATAAATAGAATATCCTTTCTTCATCCTAATTAGTGTGTGTAATCTAAGATCTCCGGTTGATCGCTGAATATAGCTTCAAGGGTTAAAGCGAAAAATTACCAAAACCAGCAACACATACACACCGTTTTCTTTGATGTTGAAAAGTCTATTAATCGTGTATGGTCGTGTTTTCTGTTAAAGAAGTCAATTTAATTCCAGTATAACCTGAATTATGGGAATATACGAATTAAAATTATTGCATGATCTTTACATTTAATGTAAAAATCAGTGCATGGATATCATGTAGTTTTGCTCTAGAAAATGAAATTTCACAAGCCTCTAGGTTGAGTGCAATTTTATTCCACCTCTACATAAACTATGTAATAGAATGCCTTAAACCCCTTATTACAGCCAGGATATCATTGATTGTTTAAACATATATATTTATCCTCAAATTTACCACATAATACTCAAACTATATACAAACATAGGATTCATTAATTTTAATCCTGATACAATCAAAAATTGCCTGATATATAATTTCTCTAATCCTGGGCGCCTATATTTCCATGCAGGGCATAAATGTATTACTAACATATCATATAAACCCTATCATTCCCTACTTTAAACAAAACAAAATATCACACTCCTCGGTATTCTATTTGATTCAAAATAATTGTGGCACTCTCATGTGATAATGTACAAACTGGATGCTTAAAACACTTGGCTTTACTAAAGTTCCTTGTTCATTGATGACAACAACATATCTTCATTATCTTATCATCCACAATATGCTTAAAACATACTCCAAAAAACAATTTTTAAATTGTAATTTTGGTCAAAATACAATAGTCTGATATTAACCGTCTGCAACACAGTATAACTAATTTTCTGTAGATGGTGATAAACAATATCATAAATATATCATGAAAGCCTTTCAATTACCGACCTTTTGTTAAACCAAATGCCAATTTCCTTAGTCTCTTATTTCACTAAATATTACCGTGATAATTTCATGTGACCAATTATCAAATAACAAGACGTCTGAAATCCATGACTGTACTAAGATACCTTAGCCATAAAAGATACTATTTCCGAAAAAAATTACTGTTTTATATATATAAAGCCATCATCTTATCGGGAATTGACAATGGTGCCATGCTGATATGTCTGCGAAACAAAACTGTTTTAAATTCCCCAGATTCTATTCTTCACACTGCACTCAGTAAAATTTTCAGAGCTCACTGAATTTCACTTATGCTATTACATGTGTCTTATATCAGTCTTCTTACAGAACATATAATTCATATCTGGATACATCTAATCCTGGACAAAATTCGGTAAGATGCTATGTACAGCATCATTCTGTATATCCTAGATAAATAGAATATCCTTTCTTCATCCTAATTAGTGTGTGTAATCTAAGATCTCCGGTTGATCGCTGAATATAGCTTCAAGGGTTAAAGCGAAAAATTACCAAAACCTGCAACACATATACACCGTTTTCTTTGATGTTGAAAAGTCTATTAATCGTGTATGGTCGTGTTTTCTGTTAAAGAAGTCAATTTAATTCCAGTATAACCTGAATTATGGGAATATACGAATTAAAATTATTGCATGATCTTTACATGTAATGTAAAAATCAGTGCATGGATATCATGTAGTTTTGCTCTAGAAAATGAAATTTCACAAGCCTCTAGGTTGAGTGCAATTTTATTCCACCTCTACATAAATTATGTAATAGACTGCCTTAAACCCTTATTACAGCAAGGATATCATTGATTGCTTAAACATATATTTATCCTCTAATTTGCCACATAATACTCAAACTATATACAAACATATGATTCATTAATTTTAATCCTGATACCATCAAGAATTGCCTGATATATAATTTCTCTAATCCTGGACTCCTATATTCCCATGCAGGGCATAAATGTAATACTAACATATCATATAAACCCTATAATTCTCACCTTTAAACAAAACAAAATATCACACTCCTCGGTATTCTATTTGATTCAAAATAATTGTGGCACTCTCATGTGATACTGTACAAACTGGATGCTTAAAACACTTGGCTTTACTAAAGTTCCTTGTTCATTGATGACAACAACATATCTTCATTATCTTATCATCCACAATATGCTTAAAACATACTCCAAAAAACAATTTTTAAATTGTAATTTTGGTCAAAATACAATAGTCTGATATTAACCATCTGCAATACAGTATAACTAATTTTCTGTAGATGGTGATAAACAATATCATAAATATATCATGAAAGCCTTTCAATTACCGACCTTTTGTTAAACCAAATGCCAATTTCCTTAGTCTCCTATTTCACTAAATATTACCGTGATAATTTCATGTGACCAATTTTCAAATAACGAGACGTCTGAAATCCATGAGTGTACTAAGATACCTTAGCCATAAAAGATACTATTTCCGAAAAAAATTACTGTTTTATATATAGAAAGCCATCATCTTATCGGGAATTGACAATGGTGCCATGCTGATATGTCTGCGAAACAAAACTGTTTTAAATTCCCCAGATTCTATTCTTCACACTGCACTCAGTAAAATTTTCAGAGCTCACTGAATTTCACATATGCTATTACATGTGTCTTATATCAGTCTTCTTACAGAACATATAATTCATATCTGGATACATCTAATCCTGGACAAAATTCGGTAAGATGCTATGTACAGCATCATTCTGTATATCCTAGATAAATAGAATATCCTTTCTTCATCCTAATTAGTGTGTGTAATCTAAGATCTACGGTTGATCTCTGAATATAGCTTCAAGGGTTAAAGCGAAAAATTACCAAAACCTGCAACACATACACACCGTTTTCTTTGATGTTGAAAAGTCTATTAATCATGTATGGTCGTGTTTTCTGTTAAAGAAGTCAATTTAATTCCAGTATAACCTGAATTATGGGAATATACGAATTAAAATTATTGCATGATCTTTACATTTAATGTAAAAATCAGTGCATGGATATCATGTAGTTTTGCTCTAGAAAATGAAATTTCACAAGCCTCTAGGTTGAGTGCAATTTTATTCCACCTCTACATAAATTATGTAATAGACTGCCTTAAACCCTTATTACAGCAAGGATATCATTGATTGCTTAAACATATATTTATACTCTAATTTGCCACATAATACTCAAACTATATACAAACATATGATTCATTAATTTTAATCCTGATACAATCAAAAATTGCCTGATATATAATTTCTCTAATCCTGGGCGCCTATATTTCCATGCAGGGCATAAATGTATTACTAACATATCATATAAACCCTATCATTCCCTACTTTAAACAAAACAAAATCTCACACTCCTCGGTATTCTATTTGATTCAAAATAATTGTGGCACTCTCATGTGATAATGTACAAACTGGATGCTTAAAACACTTGGCTTTACTAAAGTTCCTTGTTCATTGATGACAACAACATATCTTCATTATCTTATCATCCACAATATGCTTAAAACATACTCCAAAAAACAATTTTTAAATTGTAATTTTGGTCAAAATACAATAGTCTGATATTAACCGTCTGCAACACAGTATAACTAATTTTCTGTAGATGGTGATAAACAATATCATAAATATATCATGAAAGCCTTTCAATTACCGACCTTTTGTTAAACCAAATGCCAATTTCCTTAGTCTCTTATTTCACTAAATATTACCGTGATAATTTCATGTGACCAATTATCAAATAACAAGACGTCTGAAATCCATGACTGTACTAAGATACCTTAGCCATAAAAGATACTATTTCCGAAAAAAATTACTGTTTTATATATAGAAAGCCATCATCTTATCGGGAATTGACAATGGTGCCATGCTGATATGTCTGCGAAACAAAACTGTTTTAAATTCCCCAGATTCTATTCTTCACACTGCACTCAGTAAAATTTTCAGAGCTCACTGAATTTCACTTATGCTATTACATGTGTCTTATATCAGTCTTCTTACAGAACATATAATTCATATCTGGATACATCTAATCCTGGACAAAATTCGGTAAGATGCTATGTACAGCATCATTCTGTATATCCTAGATAAATAGAATATCCTTTCTTCATCCTAATTAGTGTGTGTAATCTAAGATCTCCGGTTGATCGCTGAATATAGCTTCAAGGGTTAAAGCGAAAAATTACCAAAACCTGCAACACATACACACCGTTTTCTTTGATGTTGAAAAGTCTATTAATCGTGTATGGTCGTGTTTTCTGTTAAAGAAGTCAATTTAATTCCAGTATAACCTGAATTATGGGAATATACGAATTAAAATTATTGCATGATCTTTACATTTAATGTAAAAATCAGTGCATGGATATCATGTAGTTTTGCTCTAGAAAATGAAATTTCACAAGCCTCTAGGTTGAGTGCAATTTTATTCCACCTCTACATAAATTATGTAATAGACTGCCTTAAACCCTTATTACAGCAAGGATATCATTGATTGCTTAAACATATATTTATCCTCTAATTTGCCACATAATACTCAAACTATATACAAACATATGATTCATTAATTTTAATCCTGATACCATCAAGAATTGCCTGATATATAATTTCTCTAATCCTGGACTCCTATATTCCCATGCAGGGCATAAATGTAATACTAACATATCATATAAACCCTATAATTCTCACCTTTAAACAAAACAAAATATCACACTCCTCGGTATTCTATTTGATTCAAAATAATTGTGGCACTCTCATGTGATACTGTACAAACTGGATGCTTAAAACACTTGGCTTTACTAAAGTTCCTTGTTCATTGATGACAACAACATATCTTCATTATCTTATCATCCACAATATGCTTAAAACATACTCCAAAAAACAATTTTTAAATTGTAATTTTGGTCAAAATACAATAGTCTGATATTAACCGTCTGCAACACAGTATAACTAATTTTCTGTAGATGGTGATAAACAATATCATAAATATATCATGAAAGCCTTTCAATTACCGACCTTTTGTTAAACCAAATGCCAATTTCCTTAGTCTCCTATTTCACTAAATATTACCGTGATAATTTCATGTGACCAATTTTCAAATAACGAGACGTCTGAAATCCATGAGTGTACTAAGATACCTTAGCCATAAAAGATACTATTTCCGAAAAAAATTACTGTTTTATATATAGAAAGCCATCATCTTATCGGGAATTGACAATGGTGCCATGCTGATATGTCTGCGAAACAAAACTGTTTTAAATTCCCCAGATTCTATTCTTCACACTGCACTCAGTAAAATTTTCAGAGCTCACTGAATTTCACATATGCTATTACATGTGTCTTATATCAGTCTTCTTACAGAACATATAATTCATATCTGGATACATCTAATCCTGGACAAAATTCGGTAAGATGCTATGTACAGCATCATTCTGTATATCCTAGATAAATAGAATATCCTTTCTTCATCCTAATTAGTGTGTGTAATCTAAGATCTCCGGTTGATCGCTGAATATAGCTTCAAGGGTTAAAGCGAAAAATTACCAAAACCTGCAACACATATACACCGTTTTCTTTGATGTTGAAAAGTCTATTAATCGTGTATGGTCGTGTTTTCTGTTAAAGAAGTCAATTTAATTCCAGTATAACCTGAATTATGGGAATATACGAATTAAAATTATTGCATGATCTTTACATTTAATGTAAAAATCAGTGCATGGATATCATGTAGTTTTGCTCTAGAAAATGAAATTTCACAAGCCTCTAGGTTGAGTGCAATTTTATTCCACCTCTACATAAATTATGTAATAGACTGCCTTAAACCCTTATTACAGCAAGGATATCATTGATTGCTTAAACATATATTTATCCTCTAATTTGCCACATAATACTCAAACTATATACAAACATATGATTCATTAATTTTAATCCTGATACCATCAAGAATTGCCTGATATATAATTTCTCTAATCCTGGACTCCTATATTCCCATGCAGGGCATAAATGTAATACTAACATATCATATAAACCCTATAATTCTCACCTTTAAACAAAACAAAATATCACACTCCTCGGTATTCTATTTGATTCAAAATAATTGTGGCACTCTCATGTGATACTGTACAAACTGGATGCTTAAAACACTTGGCTTTACTAAAGTTCCTTGTTCATTGATGACAACAACATATCTTCATTATCTTATCATCCACAATATGCTTAAAACATACTCCAAAAAACAATTTTTAAATTGTAATTTTGGTCAAAATACAATAGTCTGATATTAACCGTCTGCAATACAGTATAACTAATTTTCTGTAGATGGTGATAAACAATATCATAAATATATCATGAAAGCCTTTCAATTACCGACCTTTTGTTAAACCAAATGCCAATTTCCTTAGTCTCCTATTTCACTAAATATTACCGTGATAATTTCATGTGGCCAATTTTCAAATAACGAGACGTCTGAAATCCATGACTGTACTAAGATACCTTAGCCATAAAAGATACTATTTCCGAAAAAAATTACTGTTTTATATATAGAAAGCCATCATCTTATCGGGAATTGACAATGGTGCCATGCTGATATGTCTGCGAAACAAAACTGTTTTAAATTCCCCAGATTCTATTCTTCACACTGCACTCAGTAAAATTTTCAGCATTCACTGAATTTCACATATGCTATTACATGTGTCTTATCTGGTGTCTTATATCAGTCTTCTTACAGAACATATAATTCATATCTGGGTACATCTAATCCTGGACAAAATTCGGTAAGATGCTATGTACAGCATCATTCTGTATATCCTAGATAAATAGAATATCCTTTCTTCATCCTAATTAGTGTGTGTAATCTAAGATCTCCGGTTGATCGCTGAATATAGCTTCAAGGGTTAAAGCGAAAAATTACCAAAACCTGCAACACATACACACCGTTTTCTTTGATGTTGAAAAGTCTATTAATCGTGTATGGTCGTGTTTTCTGTTAAAAAATTCAATTTAATTCCAGTATAACCCGAATTTTGGGAATATACAAAATAAATTATTGCATGATCTTTACATTTAATATAAAAATCAGTGCGTGGATATCATATAGTTTTGCTCTAGAAAATGAAATTTCACAACCCTCTAGGCTGAGTGCAATTTTATTCCACCTCTACATTAACTATGTAATAGATTGCCTTAAACCCCTTATTACAGCCAGGATAGCATTGATTGTTTAAACATATATTTACCCTCTAATTTGCCACATAATACTCAAACTATATACAAACATATGATTCATTAATTTTAATCATGATACAATCAAAAAAAGCCTGATATATAATTTCTCAAACCCTGGGCGCCTATATTTCCATGCAGAGCATAAATGTATTACTAACATATCATATAAACCCTATCATTCCCTACTTTAAACAAAACAAAATACCACACTCCTCGGTATTCTATTTGATTCAAAATAATTGTGGCACTCTCATGTGATAATGTACAAACTGGACGCTTAAAGCACATGGCTTTACTAAAGTTCCTTGTTCATTGATGACAACAACTTATCTTCATTATTTTATCATCCACAATATGCTTAAAACATACTCCAAAAATCAATTTTTAAATTGTAATTTTGGACAAAATACAATAGTCTGATACTAACCGTCTGCAATACAGTATAACTAATTTTCTGTAGATGGTGATAAGCAATATCATAAATATATTATTAAACCGTTTTAATTACCCGCTTTTTATTAAACCAAATGCCAATTTCCTTGGTCTCCTATTTCACTAAATATTACCGCCATAATTTCATGTGACCAATTTTCAAAAACAAGATGTCTGGAATCCATGACTTTAGCCATAGAAGATACTATTTCCGAACATAATTACTGTTTTATATATAGAAAGCCATGATCTTATTGGGAATTGACAATGGTGCCATGTTGACATGTCTGCCGAACAAACTGTTCTAAATTCCACAGATTCTATTCTTCAACCTGCACTCAGTAAAATTTTCAGCATTCACTGAATTTCACATATGCTATTACATGTGTCTTATCTGGTGTCTTATATCAGTCTTCTTACAGAACATATAATTCATATCTGGATAGATCTAATCCTGGACAAAATTCGGTAAGATGCTATGTACAGCATCATTCTGTATATCCTAGATAAATAGAATATCCTTTCTTCATCCTAATTAGTGTGTGTAATCTAAGATCTGCGGTTGATCGCTGAATATAGCTTCAAGGGTTAAAGCGAAAAATTACCAAAACCTGCAACACATACACACCGTTTTCTTTGATGTTGAAAAGTCTATTAATCGTGTATGGTCGTGTTTTCTGTTAAAGAAGTCAATTTAATTCCAGTATAACCTGAATTATGGGAATATACGAATTAAAATTATTGCATGATCTTTACATTTAATGTAAAAATTAGTGCATGGATATCATGTAGTTTTGCTCTAGAAAATGAAATTTCACAAGCCTCTAGGTTGAGTGCAATTTTATTCCACCTCTACATAAACTATGTAATAGAATGCCTTAAACCCCTTATTACAGCCAGGATATCATTGATTGTTTAAACATATATATTTATCCTCAAATTTACCAAATAATACTCAAACTATATACAAACATATGATTCATTAATTTTAATCCTGATACAATCAAAAATTGCCTGATATATAATTTCTCTAATCCTGAACGCCTATATTCTCATGCAGGGCATAAATGTATTACTAACATATCACATAAACCCTATAATTCCCACATTTAAACAAAACAAAATATCACACTCCTCGGTATTCTATTTGATTCAAAATAATTGTGGCACTCTCATGTGATAATGTACAAACTGGATGCTTAAAACACTTGGCTTTACTTAAGTTCCTTGTTCATTGATGACAACAACATATCTTCATTATCTTATCATCCACAATATGCTTAAAACATACTCCAAAAAACAATTTTTAAATTGTAATTTGGGTCAAAATAAAATAGTCTGATATTAACCGTCTGCAATACAGTATAACTAATTTTCTGTAGATGGTAATAAACAATATCATAAATATATCATGAAAGCCTTTCAATTACCGACCTTTTGTTAAACCAAATGCCAATTTCCTTAGTCTCTTATTTCACTAAATATTACCGTGATAATTTCATGTGACCAATTATCAAATAACAAGACGTCTGAAATCCATGACTGTACTAAGATACCTTAGCCATAAAAGATACTATTTCCGAAAAAAATTACTGTTTTATATATATAAAGCCATCATCTTATCGGGAATTGACAATGGTGCCATGCTGATATGTCTGCAAAACAAAACTGTTTTAAATTCCCCAGATTCTATTCTTCACACTGCACTCAGTAAAATTTTCAGAGCTCACTGAATTTCACATATGCTATTACATGCGTCTTATATCAGTCTTCTTACAGAACATATAATTCATATCTGGATACATCTAATCCTGGACAAAATTCGGTAAGATGCTATGTACAGCATCATTCTGTATATCCTAGATAAATAGAATATCCTTTCTTCATCCTAATTAGTGTGTGTAATCTAAGATCTCCGGTTGATCGCTGAATATAGCTTCAAGGGTTAAAGCGAAAAATTACCAAAACCTGCAACACATACACACCGTTTTCTTTGATGTTGAAAAGTCTATTAATCGTGTATGGTCGTGTTTTCTGTTAAAAAATTCAATTTAATTCCAGTATAACCCGAATTTTGGGAATATACAAATTAAAATTATTGCATGATCTTTACATTTAATGTAAAAATCAGTGCATGGATATCATGTAGTTTTGCTCTAGAAAATGAAATTTCACAAGCCTCTAGGTTGAGTGCAATTTTATTCCACCTCTACATAAATTATGTAATAGACTGCCTTAAACCCTTATTACAGCAAGGATATCATTGATTGCTTAAACATATATTTATCCTCTAATTTGCCACATAATACTCAAACTATATACAAACATATGATTCATTAATTTTAATCCTGATACCATCAAGAATTGCCTGATATATAATTTCTCTAATCCTGGACTCCTATATTCCCATGCAGGGCATAAATGTAATACTAACATATCATATAAACCCTATAATTCTCACCTTTAAACAAAACAAAATATCACACTCCTCGGTATTCTATTTGATTCAAAATAATTGTGGCACTCTCATGTGATACTGTACAAACTGGATGCTTAAAACACTTGGCTTTACTAAAGTTCCTTGTTCATTGATGACAACAACATATCTTCATTATCTTATCATCCACAATATGCTTAAAACATACTGTAATTTTGGTCAAAATACAATAGTCTGATATTAACCGTCTGCAATACAGTATAACTAATTTTCTGTAGATGGTGATAAACAATATCATAAATATATCATGAAAGCCTTTCAATTACCGACCTTTTGTTAAACCAAATGCCAATTTCCTTAGTCTCCTATTTCACTAAATATTACCGTGATAATTTCATGTGGCCAATTTTCAAATAACGAGACGTCTGAAATCCATGACTGTACTAAGATACCTTAGCCATAAAAGATACTATTTCCGAAAAAAATTACTGTTTTATATATAGAAAGCCATCATCTTATCGGGAATTGACAATGGTGCCATGCTGATATGTCTGCGAAACAAAACTGTTTTAAATTCCCCAGATTCTATTCTTCACACTGCACTCAGTAAAATTTTCAGCATTCACTGAATTTCACATATGCTATTACATGTGTCTTATCTGGTGTCTTATATCAGTCTTCTTACAGAACATATAATTCATATCTGGGTACATCTAATCCTGGACAAAATTCGGTAAGATGCTATGTACAGCATCATTCTGTATATCCTAGATAAATAGAATATCCTTTCTTCATCCTAATTAGTGTGTGTAATCTAAGATCTCCGGTTGATCGCTGAATATAGCTTCAAGGGTTAAAGCGAAAAATTACCAAAACCTGCAACACATACACACCATTTTCTTTGATGTTGAAAAGTCTATTAATCGTGTATGGTCGTGTTTTCTGTTAAAAAATTCAATTTAATTCCAGTATAACCCGAATTTTGGGAATATACAAAATAAATTATTGCATGATCTTTACATTTAATATAAAAATCAGTGCGTGGATATCATATAGTTTTGCTCTAGAAAATGAAATTTCACAACCCTCTAGGCTGAGTGCAATTTTATTCCACCTCTACATTAACTATGTAATAGATTGCCTTAAACCCCTTATTACAGCCAGGATAGCATTGATTGTTTAAACATATATTTACCCTCTAATTTGCCACATAATACTCAAACTATATACAAACATATGATTCATTAATTTTAATCATGATACAATCAAAAAAAGCCTGATATATAATTTCTCAAACCCTGGGCGCCTATATTTCCATGCAGAGCATAAATGTATTACTAACATATCATATAAACCCTATCATTCCCTACTTTAAACAAAACAAAATACCACACTCCTCGGTATTCTATTTGATTCAAAATAATTGTGGCACTCTCATGTGATAATGTACAAACTGAATGCTTAAAGCACATGGCTTTACTAAAGTTCCTTGTTCATTGATGACAACAACTTATCTTCATTATTTTATCATCCACAATATGCTTAAAACATACTCCAAAAATCAATTTTTAAATTGTAATTTTGGACAAAATACAATAGTCTGATACTAACCGTCTGCAATACAGTATAACTAATTTTCTGTAGATGGTGATAAGCAATATCATAAATATATTATTAAACCGTTTTAATTACCCGCTTTTTATTAAACCAAATGCCAATTTCCTTGGTCTCCTATTTCACTAAATATTACCGCCATAATTTCATGTGACCAATTTTCAAAAACAAGATGTCTGGAATCCATGACTTTAGCCATAGAAGATACTATTTCCGAACATAATTACTGTTTTATATATAGAAAGCCATGATCTTATTGGGAATTGACAATGGTGCCATGTTGACATGTCTGCCGAACAAACTGTTCTAAATTCCACAGATTCTATTCTTCAACCTGCACTCAGTAAAATTTTCAGCATTCACTGAATTTCACATATGCTATTACATGTGTCTTATCTGGTGTCTTATATCAGTCTTCTTACAGAACATATAATTCATATCTGGATAGATCTAATCCTGGACAAAATTCGGTAAGATGCTATGTACAGCATCATTCTGTATATCCTAGATAAATAGAATATCCTTTCTTCATCCTAATTAGTGTGTGTAATCTAAGATCTCCGGTTGATCGCTGAATATAGCTTCAAGGGTTAAAGCGAAAAATTACCAAAACCTGCAACACATACACACCGTTTTCTTTGATGTTGAAAAGTCTATTAATCGTGTATGGTCGTGTTTTCTGTTAAAAAATTCAATTTAATTCCAGTATAACCCGAATTTTGGGAATATACAAAATAAATTATTGCATGATCTTTACATTTAATATAAAAATCAGTGCGTGGATATCATATAGTTTTGCTCTAGAAAATGAAATTTCACAACCCTCTAGGCTGAGTGCAATTTTATTCCACCTCTACATTAACTATGTAATAGATTGCCTTAAACCCCTTATTACAGCCAGGATAGCATTGATTGTTTAAACATATATTTACCCTCTAATTTGCCACATAATACTCAAACTATATACAAACATATGATTCATTAATTTTAATCATGATACAATCAAAAAAAGCCTGATATATAATTTCTCAAACCCTGGGCGCCTATATTTCCATGCAGAGCATAAATGTATTACTAACATATCATATAAACCCTATCATTCCCTACTTTAAACAAAACAAAATACCACACTCCTCGGTATTCTATTTGATTCAAAATAATTGTGGCACTCTCATGTGATAATGTACAAACTGAACGCTTAAAGCACATGGCTTTACTAAAGTTCCTTGTTCATTGATGACAACAACTTATCTTCATTATTTTATCATCCACAATATGCTTAAAACATACTCCAAAAATCAATTTTTAAATTGTAATTTTGGTCAAAATACAATAGTCTGATATTAACCGTCTGCAACACAGTATAACTAATTTTCTGTAGATGGTGATAAACAATATCATAAATATATCATGAAAGCCTTTCAATTACCGACCTTTTGTTAAACCAAATGCCAATTTCCTTAGTCTCTTATTTCACTAAATATTACCGTGATAATTTCATGTGACCAATTATCAAATAACAAGACGTCTGAAATCCATGACTGTACTAAGATACCTTAGCCATAAAAGATACTATTTCCGAAAAAAATTACTGTTTTATATATAGAAAGCCATCATCTTATCGGGAATTGACAATGGTGCCATGCTGATATGTCTGTGAAACAAAACTGTTTTAAATTCCCCAGATTCTATTCTTCACACTGCACTCAGTAAAATTTTCAGAGCTCACTGAATTTCACTTATGCTATTACATGTGTCTTATATCAGTCTTCTTACAGAACATATAATTCATATCTGGATACATCTAATCCTGGACAAAATTCGGTAAGATGCTATGTACAGCATCATTCTGTATATCCTAGATAAATAGAATATCCTTTCTTCATCCTAATTAGTGTGTGTAATCTAAGATCTCCGGTTGATCGCTGAATATAGCTTCAAGGGTTAAAGCGAAAAATTACCAAAACCTGCAACACATACACACCGTTTTCTTTGATGTTGAAAAGTCTATTAATCGTGTATGGTCGTGTTTTCTGTTAAAGAAGTCAATTTAATTCCAGTATAACCTGAATTATGGGAATATACGAATTAAAATTATTGCATGATCTTTACATTTAATGTAAAAATCAGTGCATGGATATCATGTAGTTTTGCTCTAGAAAATGAAATTTCACAAGCCTCTAGGTTGAGTGCAATTTTATTCCACCTCTACATAAATTATGTAATAGACTGCCTTAAACCCTTATTACAGCAAGGATATCATTGATTGCTTAAACATATATTTATCCTCTAATTTGCCACATAATACTCAAACTATATACAAACATATGATTCATTAATTTTAATCCTGATACCATCAAGAATTGCCTGATATATAATTTCTCTAATCCTGGACTCCTATATTCCCATGCAGGGCATAAATGTAATACTAACATATCATATAAACCCTATAATTCTCACCTTTAAACAAAACAAAATATCACACTCCTCGGTATTCTATTTGATTCAAAATAATTGTGGCACTCTCATGTGATACTGTACAAACTGGATGCTTAAAACACTTGGCTTTACTAAAGTTCCTTGTTCATTGATGACAACAACATATCTTCATTATCTTATCATCCACAATATGCTTAAAACATACTCCAAAAAACAATTTTTAAATTGTAATTTTGGTCAAAATACAATAGTCTGATATTAACCGTCTGCAACACAGTATAACTAATTTTCTGTAGATGGTGATAAACAATATCATAAATATATCATGAAAGCCTTTCAATTACCGACCTTTTGTTAAACCAAATGCCAATTTCCTTAGTCTCCTATTTCACTAAATATTACCGTGATAATTTCATGTGACCAATTTTCAAATAACGAGACGTCTGAAATCCATGAGTGTACTAAGATACCTTAGCCATAAAAGATACTATTTCCGAAAAAAATTACTGTTTTATATATAGAAAGCCATCATCTTATCGGGAATTGACAATGGTGCCATGCTGATATGTCTGCGAAACAAAACTGTTTTAAATTCCCCAGATTCTATTCTTCACACTGCACTCAGTAAAATTTTCAGAGCTCACTGAATTTCACATATGCTATTACATGTGTCTTATATCAGTCTTCTTACAGAACATATAATTCATATCTGGATACATCTAATCCTGGACAAAATTCGGTAAGATGCTATGTACAGCATCATTCTGTATATCCTAGATAAATAGAATATCCTTTCTTCATCCTAATTAGTGTGTGTAATCTAAGATCTCCGGTTGATCGCTGAATATAGCTTCAAGGGTTAAAGCGAAAAATTACCAAAACCTGCAACACATATACACCGTTTTCTTTGATGTTGAAAAGTCTATTAATCGTGTATGGTCGTGTTTTCTGTTAAAGAAGTCAATTTAATTCCAGTATAACCTGAATTATGGGAATATACGAATTAAAATTATTGCATGATCTTTACATTTAATGTAAAAATCAGTGCATGGATATCATGTAGTTTTGCTCTAGAAAATGAAATTTCACAAGCCTCTAGGTTGAGTGCAATTTTATTCCACCTCTACATAAATTATGTAATAGACTGCCTTAAACCCTTATTACAGCAAGGATATCATTGATTGCTTAAACATATATTTATCCTCTAATTTGCCACATAATACTCAAACTATATACAAACATATGATTCATTAATTTTAATCCTGATACCATCAAGAATTGCCTGATATATAATTTCTCTAATCCTGGACTCCTATATTCCCATGCAGGGCATAAATGTAATACTAACATATCATATAAACCCTATAATTCTCACCTTTAAACAAAACAAAATATCACACTCCTCGGTATTCTATTTGATTCAAAATAATTGTGGCACTCTCATGTGATACTGTACAAACTGGATGCTTAAAACACTTGGCTTTACTAAAGTTCCTTGTTCATTGATGACAACAACATATCTTCATTATCTTATCATCCACAATATGCTTAAAACATACTCCAAAAAACAATTTTTAAATTGTAATTTTGGTCAAAATACAATAGTCTGATATTAACCGTCTGCAATACAGTATAACTAATTTTCTGTAGATGGTGATAAACAATATCATAAATATATCATGAAAGCCTTTCAATTACCGACCTTTTGTTAAACCAAATGCCAATTTCCTTAGTCTCCTATTTCACTAAATATTACCGTGATAATTTCATGTGGCCAATTTTCAAATAACGAGACGTCTGAAATCCATGACTGTACTAAGATACCTTAGCCATAAAAGATACTATTTCCGAAAAAAATTACTGTTTTATATATAGAAAGCCATCACTTATCGGGAATTGACAATGGTGCCATGCTGATATGTCTGCGAAACAAAACTGTTTTAAATTCCCCAGATTCTATTCTTCACACTGCACTCAGTAAAATTTTCAGCATTCACTGAATTTCACATATGCTATTACATGTGTCTTATCTGGTGTCTTATATCAGTCTTCTTACAGAACATATAATTCATATCTGGGTACATCTAATCCTGGACAAAATTCGGTAAGATGCTATGTACAGCATCATTCTGTATATCCTAGATAAATAGAATATCCTTTCTTCATCCTAATTAGTGTGTGTAATCTAAGATCTCCGGTTGATCGCTGAATATAGCTTCAAGGGTTAAAGCGAAAAATTACCAAAACCTGCAACACATACACACCGTTTTCTTTGATGTTGAAAAGTCTATTAATCGTGTATGGTCGTGTTTTCTGTTAAAAAATTCAATTTAATTCCAGTATAACCCGAATTTTGGGAATATACAAAATAAATTATTGCATGATCTTTACATTTAATATAAAAATCAGTGCGTGGATATCATATAGTTTTGCTCTAGAAAATGAAATTTCACAACCCTCTAGGCTGAGTGCAATTTTATTCCACCTCTACATTAACTATGTAATAGATTGCCTTAAACCCCTTATTACAGCCAGGATAGCATTGATTGTTTAAACATATATTTACCCTCTAATTTGCCACATAATACTCAAACTATATACAAACATATGATTCATTAATTTTAATCATGATACAATCAAAAAAAGCCTGATATATAATTTCTCAAACCCTGGGCCCCTATATTTCCATGCAGAGCATAAATGTATTACTAACATATCATATAAACCCTATCATTCCCTACTTTAAACAAAACAAAATACCACACTCCTCGGTATTCTATTTGATTCAAAATAATTGTGGCACTCTCATGTGATAATGTACAAACTGAATGCTTAAAGCACATGGCTTTACTAAAGTTCCTTGTTCATTGATGACAACAACTTATCTTCATTATTTTATCATCCACAATATGCTTAAAACATACTCCAAAAATCAATTTTTAAATTGTAATTTTGGACAAAATACAATAGTCTGATACTAACCGTCTGCAATACAGTATAACTAATTTTCTGTAGATGGTGATAAGCAATATCATAAATATATTATTAAACCGTTTTAATTACCCGCTTTTTATTAAACCAAATGCCAATTTCCTTGGTCTCCTATTTCACTAAATATTACCGCCATAATTTCATGTGACCAATTTTCAAAAACAAGATGTCTGGAATCCATGACTTTAGCCATAGAAGATACTATTTCCGAACATAATTACTGTTTTATATATAGAAAGCCATGATCTTATTGGGAATTGACAATGGTGCCATGTTGACATGTCTGCCGAACAAACTGTTCTAAATTCCACAGATTCTATTCTTCAACCTGCACTCAGTAAAATTTTCAGCATTCACTGAATTTCACATATGCTATTACATGTGTCTTATCTGGTGTCTTATATCAGTCTTCTTACAGAACATATAATTCATATCTGGATAGATCTAATCCTGGACAAAATTCGGTAAGATGCTATGTACAGCATCATTCTGTATATCCTAGATAAATAGAATATCCTTTCTTCATCCTAATTAGTGTGTGTAATCTAAGATCTCCGGTTGATCGCTGAATATAGCTTCAAGGGTTAAAGCGAAAAATTACCAAAACCTGCAACACATACACACCGTTTTCTTTGATGTTGAAAAGTCTATTAATCGTGTATGGTCGTGTTTTCTGTTAAAGAAGTCAATTTAATTCCAGTATAACCTGAATTATGGGAATATACGAATTAAAATTATTGCATGATCTTTACATTTAATGTAAAAATTAGTGCATGGATATCATGTAGTTTTGCTCTAGAAAATGAAATTTCACAAGCCTCTAGGTTGAGTGCAATTTTATTCCACCTCTACATAAACTATGTAATAGAATGCCTTAAACCCCTTATTACAGCCAGGATATCATTGATTGTTTAAACATATATATTTATCCTCAAATTTACCAAATAATACTCAAACTATATACAAACATATGATTCATTAATTTTAATCCTGATACAATCAAAAATTGCCTGATATATAATTTCTCTAATCCTGAACGCCTATATTCTCATGCAGGGCATAAATGTATTACTAACATATCACATAAACCCTATAATTCCCACATTTAAACAAAACAAAATATCACACTCCTCGGTATTCTATTTGATTCAAAATAATTGTGGCACTCTCATGTGATAATGTACAAACTGGATGCTTAAAACACTTGGCTTTACTTAAGTTCCTTGTTCATTGATGACAACAACATATCTCATTATCTTATCATCCACAATATGCTTAAAACATACTCCAAAAAACAATTTTTAAATTGTAATTTGGGTCAAAATAAAATAGTCTGATATTAACCGTCTGCAATACAGTATAACTAATTTTCTGTAGATGGTAATAAACAATATCATAAATATATCATGAAAGCCTTTCAATTACCGACCTTTTGTTAAACCAAATGCCAATTTCCTTAGTCTCTTATTTCACTAAATATTACCGTGATAATTTCATGTGACCAATTATCAAATAACAAGACGTCTGAAATCCATGACTGTACTAAGATACCTTAGCCATAAAAGATACTATTTCCGAAAAAAATTACTGTTTTATATATATAAAGCCATCATCTTATCGGGAATTGACAATGGTGCCATGCTGATATGTCTGCAAAACAAAACTGTTTTAAATTCCCCAGATTCTATTCTTCACACTGCACTCAGTAAAATTTTCAGAGCTCACTGAATTTCACATATGCTATTACATGCGTCTTATATCAGTCTTCTTACAGAACATATAATTCATATCTGGATACATCTAATCCTGGACAAAATTCGGTAAGATGCTATGTACAGCATCATTCTGTATATCCTAGATAAATAGAATATCCTTTCTTCATCCTAATTAGTGTGTGTAATCTAAGATCTCCGGTTGATCGCTGAATATAGCTTCAAGGGTTAAAGCGAAAAATTACCAAAACCTGCAACACATACACACCGTTTTCTTTGATGTTGAAAAGTCTATTAATCGTGTATGGTCGTGTTTTCTGTTAAAAAATTCAATTTAATTCCAGTATAACCCGAATTTTGGGAATATACAAATTAAAATTATTGCATGATCTTTACATTTAATGTAAAAATCAGTGCATGGATATCATGTAGTTTTGCTCTAGAAAATGAAATTTCACAAGCCTCTAGGTTGAGTGCAATTTTATTCCACCTCTACATAAATTATGTAATAGACTGCCTTAAACCCTTATTACAGCAAGGATATCATTGATTGCTTAAACATATATTTATCCTCTAATTTGCCACATAATACTCAAACTATATACAAACATATGATTCATTAATTTTAATCCTGATACCATCAAGAATTGCCTGATATATAATTTCTCTAATCCTGGACTCCTATATTCCCATGCAGGGCATAAATGTAATACTAACATATCATATAAACCCTATAATTCTCACCTTTAAACAAAACAAAATATCACACTCCTCGGTATTCTATTTGATTCAAAATAATTGTGGCACTCTCATGTGATACTGTACAAACTGGATGCTTAAAACACTTGGCTTTACTAAAGTTCCTTGTTCATTGATGACAACAACATATCTTCATTATCTTATCATCCACAATATGCTTAAAACATACTCCAAAAAACAATTTTTAAATTGTAATTTTGGTCAAAATACAATAGTCTGATATTAACCGTCTGCAATACAGTATAACTAATTTTCTGTAGATGGTGATAAACAATATCATAAATATATCATGAAAGCCTTTCAATTACCGACCTTTTGTTAAACCAAATGCCAATTTCCTTAGTCTCCTATTTCACTAAATATTACCGTGATAATTTCATGTGGCCAATTTTCAAATAACGAGACGTCTGAAATCCATGACTGTACTAAGATACCTTAGCCATAAAAGATACTATTTCCGAAAAAAATTACTGTTTTATATATAGAAAGCCATCATCTTATCGGGAATTGACAATGGTGCCATGCTGATATGTCTGCGAAACAAAACTGTTTTAAATTCCCCAGATTCTATTCTTCACACTGCACTCAGTAAAATTTTCAGCATTCACTGAATTTCACATATGCTATTACATGTGTCTTATCTGGTGTCTTATATCAGTCTTCTTACAGAACATATAATTCATATCTGGGTACATCTAATCCTGGACAAAATTCGGTAAGATGCTATGTACAGCTTCATTCTGTATATCCTAGATAAATAGAATATCCTTTCTTCATCCTAATTAGTGTGTGTAATCTAAGATCTCCGGTTGATCGCTGAATATAGCTTCAAGGGTTAAAGCGAAAAATTACCAAAACCTGCAACACATACACACCGTTTTCTTTGATGTTGAAAAGTCTATTAATCGTGTATGGTCGTGTTTTCTGTTAAAAAATTCAATTTAATTCCAGTATAACCCGAATTTTGGGAATATACAAAATAAATTATTGCATGATCTTTACATTTAATATAAAAATCAGTGCGTGGATATCATATAGTTTTGCTCTAGAAAATGAAATTTCACAACCCTCTAGGCTGAGTGCAATTTTATTCCACCTCTACATTAACTATGTAATAGATTGCCTTAAACCCCTTATTACAGCCAGGATAGCATTGATTGTTTAAACATATATTTACCCTCTAATTTGCCACATAATACTCAAACTATATACAAACATATGATTCATTAATTTTAATCATGATACAATCAAAAAAAGCCTGATATATAATTTCTCAAACCCTGGGCGCCTATATTTCCATGCAGAGCATAAATGTATTACTAACATATCATATAAACCCTATCATTCCCTACTTTAAACAAAACAAAATACCACACTCCTCGGTATTCTATTTGATTCAAAATAATTGTGGCACTCTCATGTGATAATGTACAAACTGAATGCTTAAAGCACATGGCTTTACTAAAGTTCCTTGTTCATTGATGACAACAACTTATCTTCATTATTTTATCATCCACAATATGCTTAAAACATACTCCAAAAATCAATTTTTAAATTGTAATTTTGGACAAAATACAATAGTCTGATACTAACCGTCTGCAATACAGTATAACTAATTTTCTGTAGATGGTGATAAGCAATATCATAAATATATTATTAAACCGTTTTAATTACCCGCTTTTTATTAAACCAAATGCCAATTTCCTTGGTCTCCTATTTCACTAAATATTACCGCCATAATTTCATGTGACCAATTTTCAAAAACAAGATGTCTGGAATCCATGACTTTAGCCATAGAAGATACTATTTCCGAACATAATTACTGTTTTATATATAGAAAGCCATGATCTTATTGGGAATTGACAATGGTGCCATGTTGACATGTCTGCCGAACAAACTGTTCTAAATTCCACAGATTCTATTCTTCAACCTGCACTCAGTAAAATTTTCAGCATTCACTGAATTTCACATATGCTATTACATGTGTCTTATCTGGTGTCTTATATCAGTCTTCTTACAGAACATATAATTCATATCTGGATAGATCTAATCCTGGACAAAATTCGGTAAGATGCTATGTACAGCATCATTCTGTATATCCTAGATAAATAGAATATCCTTTCTTCATCCTAATTAGTGTGTGTAATCTAAGATCTCCGGTTGATCGCTGAATATAGCTTCAAGGGTTAAAGCGAAAAATTACCAAAACCTGCAACACATACACACCGTTTTCTTTGATGTTGAAAAGTCTATTAATCGTGTATGGTCGTGTTTTCTGTTAAAAAATTCAATTTAATTCCAGTATAACCCGAATTTTGGGAATATACAAAATAAATTATTGCATGATCTTTACATTTAATATAAAAATCAGTGCGTGGATATCATATAGTTTTGCTCTAGAAAATGAAATTTCACAACCCTCTAGGCTGAGTGCAATTTTATTCCACCTCTACATTAACTATGTAATAGATTGCCTTAAACCCCTTATTACAGCCAGGATAGCATTGATTGTTTAAACATATATTTACCCTCTAATTTGCCACATAATACTCAAACTATATACAAACATATGATTCATTAATTTTAATCATGATACAATCAAAAAAAGCCTGATATATAATTTCTCAAACCCTGGGCGCCTATATTTCCATGCAGAGCATAAATGTATTACTAACATATCATATAAACCCTATCATTCCCTACTTTAAACAAAACAAAATACCACACTCCTCGGTATTCTATTTGATTCAAAATAATTGTGGCACTCTCATGTGATAATGTACAAACTGAACGCTTAAAGCACATGGCTTTACTAAAGTTCCTTGTTCATTGATGACAACAACTTATCTTCATTATTTTATCATCCACAATATGCTTAAAACATACTCCAAAAATCAATTTTTAAATTGTAATTTTGGACAAAATACAATAGTCTGATACTAACCGTCTGCAATACAGTATAACTAATTTTCTGTAGATGGTGATAAGCAATATCATAAATATATTATTAAACCGTTTTAATTACCCGCTTTTTATTAAACCAAATGCCAATTTCCTTGGTCTCCTATTTCACTAAATATTACCGCCATAATTTCATGTGACCAATTTTCAAAAACAAGATGTCTGGAATCCATGACTTTAGCCATAGAAGATACTATTTCCGAACATAATTACTGTTTTATATATAGAAAGCCATGATCTTATTGGGAATTGACAATGGTGCCATGTTGACATGTCTGCCGAACAAACTGTTCTAAATTCCACAGATTCTATTCTTCAACCTGCACTCAGTAAAATTTTCAGCATTCACTGAATTTCACATATGCTATTACATGTGTCTTATCTGGTGTCTTATATCAGTCTTCTTACAGAACATATAATTCATATCTGGATAGATCTAATCCTGGACAAAATTCGGTAAGATGCTATGTACAGCATCATTCTGTATATCCTAGATAAATAGAATATCCTTTCTTCATCCTAATTAGTGTGTGTAATCTAAGATCTGCGGTTGATCGCTGAATATAGCTTCAAGGGTTAAAGCGAAAAATTACCAAAACCTGCAACACATACACACCGTTTTCTTTGATGTTGAAAAGTCTATTAATCGTGTATGGTCGTGTTTTCTGTTAAAGAAGTCAATTTAATTCCAGTATAACCTGAATTATGGGAATATACGAATTAAAATTATTGCATGATCTTTACATTTAATGTAAAAATTAGTGCATGGATATCATGTAGTTTTGCTCTAGAAAATGAAATTTCACAAGCCTCTAGGTTGAGTGCAATTTTATTCCACCTCTACATAAACTATGTAATAGAATGCCTTAAACCCCTTATTACAGCCAGGATATCATTGATTGTTTAAACATATATATTTATCCTCAAATTTACCAAATAATACTCAAACTATATACAAACATATGATTCATTAATTTTAATCCTGATACAATCAAAAATTGCCTGATATATAATTTCTCTAATCCTGAACGCCTATATTCTCATGCAGGGCATAAATGTATTACTAACATATCACATAAACCCTATAATTCCCACATTTAAACAAAACAAAATATCACACTCCTCGGTATTCTATTTGATTCAAAATAATTGTGGCACTCTCATGTGATAATGTACAAACTGGATGCTTAAAACACTTGGCTTTACTTAAGTTCCTTGTTCATTGATGACAACAACATATCTTCATTATCTTATCATCCACAATATGCTTAAAACATACTCCAAAAAACAATTTTTAAATTGTAATTTGGGTCAAAATAAAATAGTCTGATATTAACCGTCTGCAATACAGTATAACTAATTTTCTGTAGATGGTAATAAACAATATCATAAATATATCATGAAAGCCTTTCAATTACCGACCTTTTGTTAAACCAAATGCCAATTTCCTTAGTCTCCTATTTCACTAAATATTACCGTGATAATTTCATGTGACCAATTTTCAAATAACGAGACGTCTGAAATCCATGACTGTACTAAGATACCTTAGCCATAAAAGATACTATTTCCGAAAAAAATTACTGTTTTATATATAGAAAGCCATCATCTTATCAGGAATTGACAATGGTGCCATGCTGATATGTCTGTGAAACAAAACTGTTTTAAATTCCCCAGATTCTATTCTTCACACTGCACTCAGTAAAATTTTCAGAGCTCACTGAATTTCACATATGCTATTACATGTGTCTTATCTGGTGTCTTATATCAGTCTTCTTACAGAACATACAATTCATATCTGGATACATCTAATCCTGGACAAAATTCGGTAAGATGCTATGTACAGCATCATTCTGTATATCCTAGATAAATAGAATATCCTTTCTTCATCCTAATTAGTGTGTGTAATCTAAGATCTCCGGTTGATCGCTGAATATAGCTTCAAGGGTTAAAGCGAAAAATTACCAAAACCTGCAACACATACACACCGTTTTCTTTGATGTTGAAAAGTCTATTAATCGTGTATGGTCGTGTTTTCTGTTAAAAAATTCAATTTAATTCCAGTATAACCCGAATTTTGGGAATATACAAATTAAAATTATTGCATGATCTTTACATTTAATATAAAAATCAGTGCATGGATATCATGTAGTTTTGCTCTAGAAAATGAAATTTCACAAGTGTCTAGCTTGAGTGCAATTTTATTCCACCTCTACATAAACTATGTAATAGAATGCCTTAAACCCCTTATTACAGCCAGGATATCATTGATTGTTTAAACATATATATTTATCCTCAAATTTACCACATAATACTCAAACTATATACAAACATAGGATTCATTAATTTTAATCCTGATACAATCAAAAATTGCCTGATATATAATTTCTCTAATCCTGGGCGCCTATATTTCCATGCAGGGCATAAATGTATTACTAACATATCATATAAACCCTATCATTCCCTACTTTAAACAAAACAAAATATCACACTCCTCGGTATTCTATTTGATTCAAAATAATTGTGGCACTCTCATGTGATAATGTACAAACTGGATGCTTAAAACACTTGGCTTTACTAAAGTTCCTTGTTCATTGATGACAACAACATATCTTCATTATCTTATCATCCACAATATGTTTAAAACATACTCCAAAAAACAATTTTTAAATTGTAATTTTGGTCAAAATACAATAGTCTGATATTAACCGTCTGCAATACAGTATAACTAATTTTCTGTAGATGGTGATAAACAATATCATAAATATATCATGAAAGCCTTTCAATTACCGACCTTTTGTTAAACCAAATGCCAATTTCCTTAGTCTCTTATTTCACTAAATATTACCGTGATAATTTCATGTGACCAATTATCAAATAACAAGACGTCTGAAATCCATGACTGTACTAAGATACCTTAGCCATAAAAGATACTATTTCCGAAAAAAATTACTGTTTTATATATATAAAGCCATCATCTTATCGGGAATTGACAATGGTGCCATGCTGATATGTCTGCGAAACAAAACTGTTTTAAATTCCCCAGATTCTATTCTTCACACTGCACTCAGTAAAATTTTCAGAGCTCACTGAATTTCACATATGCTATTACATGCGTCTTATATCAGTCTTCTTACAGAACATATAATTCATATCTGGATACATCTAATCCTGGACAAAATTCGGTAAGATGCTATGTACAGCATCATTCTGTATATCCTAGATAAATAGAATATCCTTTCTTCATCCTAATTAGTGTGTGTAATCTAAGATCTCCGGTTGATCGCTGAATATAGCTTCAAGGGTTAAAGCGAAAAATTACCAAAACCTGCAACACATACACACCGTTTTCTTTGATGTTGAAAAGTCTATTAATCGTGTATGGTCGTGTTTTCTGTTAAAGAAGTCAATTTAATTCCAGTATAACCTGAATTATGGGAATATACGAATTAAAATTATTGCATGATCTTTACATTTAATGTAAAAATCAGTGCATGGATATCATGTAGTTTTGCTCTAGAAAATGAAATTTCACAAGCCTCTAGGTTGAGTGCAATTTTATTCCACCTCTACATAAACTATGTAATAGAATGCCTTAAACCCCTTATTACAGCCAGGATATCATTGATTGTTTAAACATATATATTTATCCTCAAATTTACCACATAATACTCAAACTATATACAAACATAGGATTCATTAATTTTAATCCTGATACAATCAAAAATTGCCTGATATATAATTTCTCTAATCCTGGGCGCCTATATTTCCATGCAGGGCATAAATGTATTACTAACATATCATATAAACCCTATCATTCCCTACTTTAAACAAAACAAAATATCACACTCCTCGGTATTCTATTTGATTCAAAATAATTGTGGCACTCTCATGTGATACTGTACAAACTGGATGCTTAAAACACTTGGCTTTACTAAAGTTCCTTGTTCATTGATGACAACAACATATCTTCATTATCTTATCATCCACAATATGCTTAAAACATACTCCAAAAAACAATTTTTAAATTGTAATTTTGGTCAAAATACAATAGTCTGATATTAACCGTCTGCAATACAGTATAACTAATTTTCTGTAGTTGGTGATAAACAATATCATAAATATATCATGAAAGCCTTTCAATTACCGACCTTTTGTTAAACCAAATGCCAATTTCCTTAGTCTCCTATTTCACTAAATATTACCGTGATAATTTCATGTGACCAATTTTCAAATAACGAGACGTCTGAAATCCATGAGTGTACTAAGATACCTTAGCCATAAAAGATACTATTTCCGAAAAAAATTACTGTTTTATATATAGAAAGCCATCATCTTATCGGGAATTGACAATGGTGCCATGCTGATATGTCTGCGAAACAAAACTGTTTTAAATTCCCCAGATTCTATTCTTCACACTGCACTCAGTAAAATTTTCAGAGCTCACTGAATTTCACTTATGCTATTACATGTGTCTTATATCAGTCTTCTTACAGAACATATAATTCATATCTGGATACATCTAATCCTGGACAAAATTCGGTAAGATGCTATGTACAGCATCATTCTGTATATCCTAGATAAATAGAATATCCTTTCTTCATCCTAATTAGTGTGTGTAATCTAAGATCTACGGTTGATCGCTGAATATAGCTTCAAGGGTTAAAGCGAAAAATTACCAAAACCTGCAACACATACACACCGTTTTCTTTGATGTTGAAAAGTCTATTAATCGTGTATGGTCGTGTTTTCTGTTAAAGAAGTCAATTTAATTCCAGTATAACCTGAATTATGGGAATATACGAATTAAAATTATTGCATGATCTTTACATTTAATGTAAAAATTAGTGCATGGATATCATGTAGTTTTGCTCTAGAAAATGAAATTTCACAAGCCTCCAGGTTGAGTGCAATTTTATTCCACCTCTACATAAACTATGTAATAGAATGCCTTAAACCCCTTATTACAGCCAGGATATCATTGATTGTTTAAACATATATATTTATCCTCAAATTTAACAAATAATACTCAAACTATATACAAACATATGATTCATTAATTTTAATCCTGATACAATCAAAAATTGCCTGATATATAATTTCTCTAATCCTGAACGCCTATATTCTCATGCAGGGCATAAATGTATTACTAACATATCACATAAACCCTATAATTCCCACATTTAAACAAAACAAAATATCACACTCCTCGGTATTCTATTTGATTCAAAATAATTGTGGCACTCTCATGTGATAATGTACAAACTGGATGCTTAAAACACTTGGCTTTACTAAAGTTCCTTGTTCATTGATGACAACAACATATCTTCATTATCTTATCATCCACAATATGCTTAAAACATACTCCAAAAAACAATTTTTAAATTGTAATTTGGGTCAAAATACAATAGTCTGATATTAACCGTCTGCAATACAGTATAACTAATTTTCTGTAGATGGTAATAAACAATATCATAAATATATCATGAAAGCCTTTCAATTACCGACCTTTTGTTAAACCAAATGCCAATTTCCTTAGTCTCCTATTTCACTAAATATTACCGTGATAATTTCATGTGACCAATTTTCAAATAACGAGACGTCTGAAATCCATGACTGTACTAAGATACCTTAGCCATAAAAGATACTATTTCCGAAAAAAATTACTGTTTTATATATAGAAAGCCATCATCTTATCAGGAATTGACAATGGTGCCATGCTGATATGTCTGTGAAACAAAACTGTTTTAAATTCCCCAGATTCTATTCTTCACACTGCACTCAGTAAAATTGTCAGAGCTCACTGAATTTCACATATGCTATTACATGTGTCTTATCTGGTGTCTTATATCAGTCTTCTTACAGAACATACAATTCATATCTGGATACATCTAATCCTGGACAAAATTCGGTAAGATGCTATGTACAGCATCATTCTGTATATCCTAGATAAATAGAATATCCTTTCTTCATCCTAATTAGTGTGTGTAATCTAAGATCTCCGGTTGATCGCTGAATATAGCTTCAAGGGTTAAAGCGAAAAATTACCAAAACCTGCAACACATACACACCGTTTTCTTTGATGTTGAAAAGTCTATTAATCGTGTATGGTCGTGTTTTCTGTTAAAAAATTCAATTTAATTCCAGTATAACCCGAATTTTGGGAATATACAAATTAAAATTATTGCATGATCTTTACATTTAATATAAAAATCAGTGCATGGATATCATGTAGTTTTGCTCTAGAAAATGAAATTTCACAAGTGTCTAGCTTGAGTGCAATTTTATTCCACCTCTACATAAACTATGTAATAGAATGCCTTAAACCCCTTATTACAGCCAGGATATCATTGATTGTTTAAACATATATATTTATCCTCAAATTTACCACATAATACTCAAACTATATACAAACATAGGATTCATTAATTTTAATCCTGATACAATCAAAAATTGCCTGATATATAATTTCTCTAATCCTGGGCGCCTATATTTCCATGCAGGGCATAAATGTATTACTAACATATCATATAAACCCTATCATTCCCTACTTTAAACAAAACAAAATATCACACTCCTCGGTATTCTATTTGATTCAAAATAATTGTGGCACCCTCATGTGATAATGTACAAACTGGATGCTTAAAACACTTGGCTTTACTAAAGTTCCTTGTTCATTGATGACAACAACATATCTTCATTATCTTATCATCCACAATATGCTTAAAACATACTCCAAAAAACAATTTTTAAATTGTAATTTTGGTCAAAATACAATAGTCTGATATTAACCGTCTGCAATACAGTATAACTAATTTTCTGTAGATGGTGATAAACAATATCATAAATATATCATGAAAGCCTTTCAATTACCGACCTTTTGTTAAACCAAATGCCAATTTCCTTAGTCTCTTATTTCACTAAATATTACCGTGATAATTTCATGTGACCAATTATCAAATAACAAGACGTCTGAAATCCATGACTGTACTAAGATACCTTAGCCATAAAAGATACTATTTCCGAAAAAAATTACTGTTTTATATATAGAAAGCCATCATCTTATCGGGAATTGACAATGGTGCCATGCTGATATGTCTGCGAAACAAAACTGTTTTAAATTCCCCAGATTCTATTCTTCACACTGCACTCAGTAAAATTTTCAGAGCTCACTGAATTTCACATATGCTATTACATGTGTCTTATATCAGTCTTCTTACAGAACATATAATTCATATCTGGATACATCTAATCCTGGACAAAATTCGGTAAGATGCTATGTACAGCATCATTCTGTATATCCTAGATAAATAGAATATCCTTTCTTCATCCTAATTAGTGTGTGTAATCTAAGATCTCCGGTTGATCGCTGAATATAGCTTCAAGGGTTAAAGCGAAAAATTACCAAAACCTGCAACACATACACACCGTTTTCTTTGATGTTGAAAAGTCTATTAATCGTGTATGGTCGTGTTTTCTGTTAAAGAAGTCAATTTAATTCCAGTATAACCTGAATTATGGGAATATACGAATTAAAATTATTGCATGATCTTTACATTTAATGTAAAAATCAGTGCATGGATATCATGTAGTTTTGCTCTAGAAAATGAAATTTCACAAGCCTCTAGGTTGAGTGCAATTTTATTCCACCTCTACATAAACTATGTAATAGAATGCCTTAAACCCCTTATTACAGCCAGGATATCATTGATTGTTTAAACATATATATTTATCCTCAAATTTACCACATAATACTCAAACTATATACAAACATAGGATTCATTAATTTTAATCCTGATACAATCAAAAATTGCCTGATATATAATTTCTCTAATCCTGGGCGCCTATATTTCCATGCAGGGCATAAATGTATTACTAACATATCATATAAACCCTATCATTCCCTACTTTAAACAAAACAAAATATCACACTCCTCGGTATTCTATTTGATTCAAAATAATTGTGGCACTCTCATGTGATAATGTACAAACTGGATGCTTAAAACACTTGGCTTTACTAAAGTTCCTTGTTCATTGATGACAACAACATATCTTCATTATCTTATCATCCACAATATGCTTAAAACATACTCCAAAAAACAATTTTTAAATTGTAATTTTGGTCAAAATACAATAGTCTGATATTAACCGTCTGCAACACAGTATAACTAATTTTCTGTAGATGGTGATAAACAATATCATAAATATATCATGAAAGCCTTTCAATTACCGACCTTTTGTTAAACCAAATGCCAATTTCCTTAGTCTCTTATTTCACTAAATATTACCGTGATAATTTCATGTGACCAATTATCAAATAACAAGACGTCTGAAATCCATGACTGTACTAAGATACCTTAGCCATAAAAGATACTATTTCCGAAAAAAATTACTGTTTTATATATAGAAAGCCATCATCTTATCGGGAATTGACAATGGTGCCATGCTGATATGTCTGCGAAACAAAACTGTTTTAAATTCCCCAGATTCTATTCTTCACACTGCACTCAGTAAAATTTTCAGAGCTCACTGAATTTCACTTATGCTATTACATGTGTCTTATATCAGTCTTCTTACAGAACATATAATTCATATCTGGATACATCTAATCCTGGACAAAATTCGGTAAGATGCTATGTACAGCATCATTCTGTATATCCTAGATAAATAAAATATCCTTTCCTCATCCTAATTAGTGTGTGTAATCTAAGATCTACGGTTGATCGCTGAATATAGCTTCAAGGGTTAAAGCGAAAAATTACCAAAACCTGCAACACATACACACCGTTTTCTTTGATGTTGAAAAGTCTATTAATCGTGTATGGTCGTGTTTTCTGTTAAAGAAGTCAATTTAATTCCAGTATAACCCAATTATCGGTATATACGAATTAAAATTATTGCATGATCTTTACATTTAATGTAAAAATCGGTGCACGGATATCATGTAGTTTTGCTCTAGAAAATGAAATTTCACAAGCCTCTAGGTTGAGTGCAATTTTATTCCACCTCTACATAAACTATGTAATAGACCGCCTTAAACCCCTTATTACAGCTAGGATATCATTGATTGCTTAAACATATATTTATCCTCTAATTTTCCACATAATACTCAAACTGTATACAAACATATGATTCATTAATTTTAATACTGATACAATCAAAAATTGCCTGATATATAATTTCTCTAATCCTGGACGCCTATATTCCCATGCAGGGCATAAATGTAATACTAACATATCATATAATCCCTATAATTCCCACCTTTAAACAAAACAAAATATCACACTCCTCGGTATTCTATTTGATTCAAAATAATTGTGGCACTCTCATGTGATAATGTACAAACTGGATGCTTAAAACACTTGGCTTTACTAAAGTTCCTTGTTCATTGATGACAACAACATATCTTCATTATCTTATCATCCACAATATGCTTAAAACATACTCCAAAAAACAATTTTTAAATTGTAATTTTGTCAAAATACAATAGTCTGATATTAACCGTCTGCAATACAGTATAACTAATTTTCTGTAGATGGTGATAAACAATATCATAAATATATCATGAAAGCGTTTCAATTATCGACCTTTTGTTAAACCAAATGCCAATTTCCTTTGTCTCCTATTTCACTAAATATTACCGTGATAATTTAATGTGACCAATTTTCAAATAACGAGACGTCTGAAATCCATGACTGTACTAAGATACCTTAGCCATAAAAGATACTATTTCCGAACAAAATTACTGTTTTATATATAGAAAGCCATCATCTTATCAGGAATTGACAATGGTGCCATGCTGATATGTCTGTGAAACAAAACTGTTTTAAATTCCCCAGATTCTATTCTTCACACTGCACTCAGTAAAATTGTCAGAGCTCACTGAATTTCACATATGCTATTACATGTGTCTTATCTGGTGTCTTATATCAGTCTTCTTACAGAACATACAATTCATATCTGGATACATCTAATCCTGGACAAAATTCGGTAAGATGCTATGTACAGCATCATTCTGTATATCCTAGATAAATAGAATATCCTTTCTTCATCCTAATTAGTGTGTGTAATCTAAGATCTCCGGTTGATCGCTGAATATAGCTTCAAGGGTTAAAGCGAAAAATTACCAAAACCTGCAACACATACACACCGTTTTCTTTGATGTTGAAAAGTCTATTAATCGTGTATGGTCGTGTTTTCTGTTAAAAAATTCAATTTAATTCCAGTATAACCCGAATTTTGGGAATATACAAATTAAAATTATTGCATGATCTTTACATTTAATATAAAAATCAGTGCATGGATATCATGTAGTTTTGCTCTAGAAAATGAAATTTCACAAGTGTCTAGCTTGAGTGCAATTTTATTCCACCTCTACATAAACTATGTAATAGAATGCCTTAAACCCCTTATTACAGCCAGGATATCATTGATTGTTTAAACATATATATTTATCCTCAAATTTACCACATAATACTCAAACTATATACAAACATAGGATTCATTAATTTTAATCCTGATACAATCAAAAATTGCCTGATATATAATTTCTCTAATCCTGGGCGCCTATATTTCCATGCAGGGCATAAATGTATTACTAACATATCATATAAACCCTATCATTCCCTACTTTAAACAAAACAAAATATCACACTCCTCGGTATTCTATTTGATTCAAAATAATTGTGGCACCCTCATGTGATAATGTACAAACTGGATGCTTAAAACACTTGGCTTTACTAAAGTTCCTTGTTCATTGATGACAACAACATATCTTCATTATCTTATCATCCACAATATGCTTAAAACATACTCCAAAAAACAATTTTTAAATTGTAATTTTGGTCAAAATACAATAGTCTGATATTAACCGTCTGCAATACAGTATAACTAATTTTCTGTAGATGGTGATAAACAATATCATAAATATATCATGAAAGCCTTTCAATTACCGACCTTTTGTTAAACCAAATGCCAATTTCCTTAGTCTCTTATTTCACTAAATATTACCGTGATAATTTCATGTGACCAATTATCAAATAACAAGACATCTGAAATCCATGACTGTACTAAGATACCTTAGCCATAAAAGATACTATTTCCGAAAAAAATTACTGTTTTATATATAGAAAGCCATCATCTTATCGGGAATTGACAATGGTGCCATGCTGATATGTCTGCGAAACAAAACTGTTTTAAATTCCCCAGATTCTATTCTTCACACTGCACTCAGTAAAATTTTCAGAGCTCACTGAATTTCACTTATGCTATTACATGTGTCTTATATCAGTCTTCTTACAGAACATATAATTCATATCTGGATACATCTAATCCTGGACAAAATTCGGTAAGATGCTATGTACAGCATCATTCTGTATATCCTAGATAAATAAAATATCCTTTCTTCATCCTAATTAGTGTGTGTAATCTAAGATCTACGGTTGATCGCTGAATATAGCTTCAAGGGTTAAAGCGAAAAATTACCAAAACCTGCAACACATACACACCGTTTTCTTTGATGTTGAAAAGTCTATTAATCGTGTATGGTCGTGTTTTCTGTTAAAGAAGTCAATTTAATTCCAGTATAACCCAATTATCGGTATATACGAATTAAAATTATTGCATGATCTTTACATTTAATGTAAAAATCGGTGCACGGATATCATGTAGTTTTGCTCTAGAAAATGAAATTTCACAAGCCTCTAGGTTGAGTGCAATTTTATTCCACCTCTACATAAACTATGTAATAGACCGCCTTAAACCCCTTATTACAGCTAGGATATCATTGATTGCTTAAACATATATTTATCCTCTAATTTTCCACATAATACTCAAACTGTATACAAACATATGATTCATTAATTTTAATACTGATACAATCAAAAATTGCCTGATATATAATTTCTCTAATCCTGGACGCCTATATTCCCATGCAGGGCATAAATGTAATACTAACATATCATATAATCCCTATAATTCCCACCTTTAAACAAAACAAAATATCACACTCCTCGGTATTCTATTTGATTCAAAATAATTGTGGCACTCTCATGTGATAATGTACAAACTGGATGCTTAAAACACTTGGCTTTACTAAAGTTCCTTGTTCATTGATGACAACAACATATCTTCATTATCTTATCATCCACAATATGCTTAAAACATACTCCAAAAAACAATTTTTAAATTGTAATTTTGTCAAAATACAATAGTCTGATATTAACCGTCTGCAATACAGTATAACTAATTTTCTGTAGATGGTGATAAACAATATCATAAATATATCATGAAAGCGTTTCAATTACCGACCTTTTGTTAAACCAAATGCCAATTTCCTTAGTCTCCTATTTCACTAAATATTACCGTGATAATTTCATGTGACCAATTTTCAAATAACGAGACGTCTGAAATCCTTGACTGTACTAAGATACCTTAGCCATAAAAGATACTATTTCCGAAAAAAATTACTGTTTTATATATAGAAAGCCATCATCTTATCGGGAATTGACAATGGTGCCATGCTGATATGTCTGCGAAACAATACTGTTTTAAATTCCCCAGAACTTATTCTTCACACTGCACTCAGTAAAATTTTCAGAGCTCACTGAATTTCACATATGCTGTTACATGTGTCTTATCTGGTGTCTTATATCAGTCTTCTTACAGAACATACAATTCATATCTGGATACATCTAATCCTGGACAAAATTCGGTTAGATGTTATGTACAGCATCATTCTGTATATCCTAGATAAATAGAATATCCTTTCTTCATCCTAATTAGTGTGTGTAATCTAAGATCTCCAGTTGATCGTAGAATATAGTTTCAAGGGTTAAAGCAAAAAGTTACCAAAACCTGCAACACATACGCACCGTTTTCTTTGATGTTGGAAAGTCTATTAATCGTGTATGGTCGTGTTTTCTGTTAAAAAATTCAATTTAATTCCAGTATAACCCGAATTTTGGGAATATACAAAATAAATTATTGCATGATCTTTACATTTAATATAAAAATCAGTGCGTGGATATCATATAGTTTTGCTCTAGAAAATGAAATTTCACAACCCTCTAGGTTGAGTGCAATTTTATTCCACCTCTACATTAACTATGTAATAGATTGCCTTAAACCCCTTATTACAGCCAGGATAGCATTGATTGTTTAAACATATATTTACCCTCTAATTTGCCACATAATACTCAAACTATATACAAACATATGATTCATTAATTTTAATCATGATACAATCAAAAAAAGCCTGATATATAATTTCTCAAACCCTGGGCGCCTATATTTCCATGCAGAGCATAAATGTATTACTAACATATCATATAAACCCTATCATTCCCTACTTTAAACAAAACAAAATACCACACTCCTCGGTATTCTATTTGAATCAAAATAATTGTGGCACTCTCATGTGATAATGTACAAACTGGACGCTTAAAGCACATGGCTTTACTAAAGTTCCTTGCTCATTGATGACAACAACATATCTTCATTATCTTATCATCCATAATATGCTTAAAACATACTCCAAAACACTATTTTTAAATTGTAATTTTGGTCAAAATACGATAGTCTGATATTAACCTTCTGCAATACAGGATAACTAATTTTCTTTAGATGGTGATAAACAATATCATTAATATATCATAATAGCGTTTCAATTACCGACCTTTTGTTAAACCAAATGCCAATTTCCTTGGTCTCCTATTTCACTAAATATTACCGTGATAATTTCATGTGACCAATTTTCAAAAACAATATGTCTGAAATCCACGACTTTACCCATAAAAGATACTATTTCCGAAAAATATTACTGTTTTATATATAGAAAGCCATCATCTTATCTGGAATTGACAATGGTGCCACAATGGCATGTCTGCAGAACAAACTGTTCTAAATTCCCCAGATTCTATTATTCACACTGCACACAGTAAAATTTTCAACATTCACTGAATTTCACATATGCTTTTACATGTGTCTTATCTGGTGTCTTATATCAGTCTTCTTACAGAACTTACAATTCATATCTGGATACATCTAATCCTGGACAAAATTCGGTTAGATGTTATGTACAGCATCATTCTGTATATCTTAGATAAATAGAATTACCTTTCTTCATCCTAATTAGTGTGTGTAATCTAAGATCTCTAGTTGATCGTAGAATATAGCTTCAAGGGTTAAAGCAAAAAGCTACCAAAACCTGCAACACATACACACCGTTTTCTTTGATGTTGGAAAGTCTATTAATCGTGTATGGTCGTGTTTTCTGTTAAGGAATTCAATTTTACTTTCAGTATAACCCGAGTTATGGGAATATATGTATTAATATTATTGCATGATATTTACATTTAATGTAAAAATCGGTGCATGAATATCATGTAGTTTTGCTCCAGAATATGAAATTTCACAAGCCTCTAGCTTGAATGCAATTTTATTCCACCTCTACTTAAATTATGTAATAGACTGCCTTAAACCCCTTATTACAGCCAGGATATCATTGATTGCTTAAACATATATTTACCCTCTAATTTGCCACATAATACTCAAACTATATACAAACATATGATTCATTAATTTTAATCATGATACAATCAAAAAAAGCCTGATATATAATTTCTCAAACCCTGGGCGCCTATATTTCCATGCTGAGCATAAATGTATTACTAACATATCATATAAACCCTATCATTCCCTACTTTAAACAAAACAAAATACCACACTCCTCGGTATTCTATTTGATTCAAAATAATTGTGGCACTCTCATGTGATAATGTATAAACTGGACGCTTAAAGCACATGGCTTTACTAAAGTTCCTTGTTCATTGATGACAACAACATATCTTCATTATTTTATGATCCATAATATGCTTAAAACATACTCCAAAACACTATTTTTAAATTGTAATTTTGGTCAAAATACGATAGTCTGATATTAACCTTCTGCAATACAGTATAACTAATTTTCTGTAGATGGTGATAAGCAATATCATAAATATATTATTAAACCGTTTCAATTACCCGCTTTTTATTAAACCAAATGCCAATTTCCTTGGTCTCCTATTTCACTAAATATTACCGCGATAATTTCATGTGACCAATTTTCAAAAACAAGATGTCTGGAATCCATGACTTTAGCCATAGAAGATACTATTTCCGAACATAATTACTGTTTTATATATAGAAAGCCATGATCTTATTGGGAATTGACAATGGTGCCATGTTGACATGTCTGCCGAACAAACTGTTCTAAATTCCACAGATTCTATTCTTCAACCTGCACTCAGTAAAATTTTCAGCATTCACTGAATTTCACATATGCTGTTACACGTGTCTCATCTGGTGTCTTATATCAGTCTTCTTACTGAACTTACAATTCATATCTGGATACATCTAATCCTGGACAAAATTCGGTAAGATGTTATGTACAGCATCATTCTGTATATCCTAGATAAATAGAATTACCTTTCTTCATCCTAATTAGTGTGTGTAATCTAAGATCTCCAGTTGATCGCTGAATATAGCTTCAAGGGTTAAAGCAAAAAGCTACCAAAACCTGCAACACATACACGCCGTTTTCTTTGATGTTGAATGGTCTATTAATCGTGTATGGTCGTGTTTTCTGTTAAAGAAGTCAATTTAATTCCAGTATAACCCGAATTATGGGAATATACGAATTAAAATTATTGCATGATATTTACATTTAATGTAAAAATCGGTGCATGGATATCAAGTAGTTTTGCTCTAGAAAATGAAATTTCACAAGCCTCTAGCTTGAGTGCAATTTTATTCCACCTCTACATAAACTATGTAATAGACTGCATTAAACCCCTTATTACAGTCAGGATATCATTGATTGCTTAAAAATATATTTACCCTCTAATTTGCCACATAATACTCAAACTATATACAAAACATATGATTCATTAATTTTAATCCTGATACAATCAAAAATTGCCTGATATATAAGTTCTCTAATCCTGGGCGCTTATATTTCCATGCAGGGCATAAATGTATTACTAACATATCATATAAACCCTATCATTCCCTACTTTAAACAAAACAAAATATCACACTCCTCGGTATTCTATTTGATTCAAAATAATTGTGGCACTCTCATGTGATAATGTATAAACTGGACGCTTAAAGCACATGGCTTTACTAAAGTTCCTTGTTCATTGATGACAACAACATATCTTCATTATCTTATCATCCATAATATGCTTAAAACATACTCCAAAACACTATTTTTAAATTGTAATTATGGTCAAAATACGATAGTCTGATATTAACCTTCTGCAATACAGGATAACTAATTTTCTTTAGATGGTGATAAACAATATCATTAATATATCATAATAGCGTTTCAATTACCTACCTTTTGTTAAACCAAATGCCAATTTCCTTGGTCTCCTATTTCACTAAATATTACCGTGATAATTTCATGTGACCAATTTTCAAAAACAATATGTCTGAAATCCACGACTTTACCCATAAAAGATACTATTTCCGAAAAATATTACTGTTTTATATATAGAAAGCCATCATCTTATCTGGAATTGACAATGGTGCCACAATGGCATGTCTGCAGAACAAACTGTTCTAAATTTCCCAGATTCTATTATTCACACTGCACACAGTAAAATTTTCAACATTCACTGAATTTCACATATGCTGTTACACGTGTCTCATCTGGTGTCTTATATCAGTCTTCTTACTGAACTTACAATTCATATCTGGATACATTTAATCCTGGACAAAATTCGGTTAGATGTTATGTACAGCATCATTCTGTATATCCTAGATAAATAGAATTACCTTTCTTCATCCTAATTAGTGTGTGTAATCTAAGATGTCCATTTGATCGTAGAATATAGCTTCAAGCGTTAAAGCAAAAAGCTACCAAAACCTGCAACACATACACACCGTTTTCTTTGATGTTGAATAGTCTATTGATCGTGTATGGTCGTGTTTTCCGTTAAAGAAGTCAATTTAATTCCAGTATAACCCGAATTATGGGAATATACGAATTAAAATTATTGCATGATATTTACATTTAATGTAAAAATCGGTGCATGGATATCAAGTAGTTTTGCTCTAGAAAATGAAATTTCACAAGCCTCTAGCTTGAGTGCAATTTTATTCCACTCTACATAAACTCTGTAATAGACTGCATTAGACCCCTTATTACAGTCAGGATATCATTGATTGCTTAAAAATATATTTACCCTCTAATTTGCCACATAATACTCAAACTATATACAAAACATATGATTCATTAATTTTAATCCTGATACAATCAAAAATTGCCTGATATATAAGTTCTCTTCCTGGGCGCCTATATTCCCATGCAGGGCATAAATGTATTACTAACATATCATATAAACCCTATCATTCCCTACTTTAAACAAAACAAAGTATCACATTCCTCGGTATTCTATTTGATTCAAAATAATTGTGGCACTCTCATGTGAGGACGCTTAAAGCACATGGCTTTACTAAAGTTCCTTGTTCATTGATGACAACAACATATCTTCATTATCTTATCATCCATAATATGCTTAAAACATACTCCAAAAAACAATTTTTAAATTGTAATTTTGGTCAAAATACAATAGTCTGATATTAACCGTCTGCAATACAGTATAACTAATTTTCTGTAGATGGTGATAAACAATATCATAAATATATCATGAAAGCCTTTCAATTACCGACCTTTTGTTAAACCAAATGCCAATTTCCTTAGTCTCCTATTTCACTAAATATTACCGTGATAATTTCATGTGGCCAATTTTCAAATAACGAGACGTCTGAAATCCATGACTGTACTAAGATACCTTAGCCATAAAAGATACTATTTCCGAAAAAAATTACTGTTTTATATATAGAAAGCCATCATCTTATCGGGAATTGACAATGGTGCCATGCTGATATGTCTGCGAAACAAAACTGTTTTAAATTCCCCAGATTCTATTCTTCACACTGCACTCAGTAAAATTTTCAGCATTCACTGAATTTCACATATGCTATTACATGTGTCTTATCTGGTGTCTTATATCAGTCTTCTTACAGAACATATAATTCATATCTGGGTACATCTAATCCTGGACAAAATTCGGTAAGATGCTATGTACAGCATCATTCTGTATATCCTAGATAAATAGAATATCCTTTCTTCATCCTAATTAGTGTGTGTAATCTAAGATCTCCGGTTGATCGCTGAATATAGCTTCAAGGGTTAAAGCGAAAAATTACCAAAACCTGCAACACATACACACCGTTTTCTTTGATGTTGAAAAGTCTATTAATCGTGTATGGTCGTGTTTTCTGTTAAAAAATTCAATTTAATTCCAGTATAACCCGAATTTTGGGAATATACAAAATAAATTATTGCATGATCTTTACATTTAATATAAAAATCAGTGCGTGGATATCATATAGTTTTGCTCTAGAAAATGAAATTTCACAACCCTCTAGGCTGAGTGCAATTTTATTCCACCTCTACATTAACTATGTAATAGATTGCCTTAAACCCCTTATTACAGCCAGGATAGCATTGATTGTTTAAACATATATTTACCCTCTAATTTGCCACATAATACTCAAACTATATACAAACATATGATTCATTAATTTTAATCATGATACAATCAAAAAAAGCCTGATATATAATTTCTCAAACCCTGGGCGCCTATATTTCCATGCAGAGCATAAATGTATTACTAACATATCATATAAACCCTATCATTCCCTACTTTAAACAAAACAAAATACCACACTCCTCGGTATTCTATTTGATTCAAAATAATTGTGGCACTCTCATGTGATAATGTACAAACTGAATGCTTAAAGCACATGGCTTTACTAAAGTTCCTTGTTCATTGATGACAACAACTTATCTTCATTATTTTATCATCCACAATATGCTTAAAACATACTCCAAAAATCAATTTTTAAATTGTAATTTTGGACAAAATACAATAGTCTGATACTAACCGTCTGCAATACAGTATAACTAATTTTCTGTAGATGGTGATAAGCAATATCATAAATATATTATTAAACCGTTTTAATTACCCGCTTTTTATTAAACCAAATGCCAATTTCCTTGGTCTCCTATTTCACTAAATATTACCGCCATAATTTCATGTGACCAATTTTCAAAAACAAGATGTCTGGAATCCATGACTTTAGCCATAGAAGATACTATTTCCGAACATAATTACTGTTTTATATATAGAAAGCCATGATCTTATTGGGAATTGACAATGGTGCCATGTTGACATGTCTGCCGAACAAACTGTTCTAAATTCCACAGATTCTATTCTTCAACCTGCACTCAGTAAAATTTTCAGCATTCACTGAATTTCACATATGCTATTACATGTGTCTTATCTGGTGTCTTATATCAGTCTTCTTACAGAACATATAATTCATATCTGGATAGATCTAATCCTGGACAAAATTCGGTAAGATGCTATGTACAGCATCATTCTGTATATCCTAGATAAATAGAATATCCTTTCTTCATCCTAATTAGTGTGTGTAATCTAAGATCTCCGGTTGATCGCTGAATATAGCTTCAAGGGTTAAAGCGAAAAATTACCAAAACCTGCAACACATACACACCGTTTTCTTTGATGTTGAAAAGTCTATTAATCGTGTATGGTCGTGTTTTCTGTTAAAAAATTCAATTTAATTCCAGTATAACCCGAATTTTGGGAATATACAAAATAAATTATTGCATGATCTTTACATTTAATATAAAAATCAGTGCGTGGATATCATATAGTTTTGCTCTAGAAAATGAAATTTCACAACCCTCTAGGCTGAGTGCAATTTTATTCCACCTCTACATTAACTATGTAATAGATTGCCTTAAACCCCTTATTACAGCCAGGATAGCATTGATTGTTTAAACATATATTTACCCTCTAATTTGCCACATAATACTCAAACTATATACAAACATATGATTCATTAATTTTAATCATGATACAATCAAAAAAAGCCTGATATATAATTTCTCAAACCCTGGGCGCCTATATTTCCATGCAGAGCATAAATGTATTACTAACATATCATATAAACCCTATCATTCCCTACTTTAAACAAAACAAAATACCACACTCCTCGGTATTCTATTTGATTCAAAATAATTGTGGCACTCTCATGTGATAATGTACAAACTGAACGCTTAAAGCACATGGCTTTACTAAAGTTCCTTGTTCATTGATGACAACAACTTATCTTCATTATTTTATCATCCACAATATGCTTAAAACATACTCCAAAAATCAATTTTTAAATTGTAATTTTGGACAAAATACAATAGTCTGATACTAACCGTCTGCAATACAGTATAACTAATTTTCTGTAGATGGTGATAAGCAATATCATAAATATATTATTAAACCGTTTTAATTACCCGCTTTTTATTAAACCAAATGCCAATTTCCTTGGTCTCCTATTTCACTAAATATTACCGCCATAATTTCATGTGACCAATTTTCAAAAACAAGATGTCTGGAATCCATGACTTTAGCCATAGAAGATACTATTTCCGAACATAATTACTGTTTTATATATAGAAAGCCATGATCTTATTGGGAATTGACAATGGTGCCATGTTGACATGTCTGCCGAACAAACTGTTCTAAATTCCACAGATTCTATTCTTCAACCTGCACTCAGTAAAATTTTCAGCATTCACTGAATTTCACATATGCTATTACATGTGTCTTATCTGGTGTCTTATATCAGTCTTCTTACAGAACATATAATTCATATCTGGATAGATCTAATCCTGGACAAAATTCGGTAAGATGCTATGTACAGCATCATTCTGTATATCCTAGATAAATAGAATATCCTTTCTTCATCCTAATTAGTGTGTGTAATCTAAGATCTCCGGTTGATCGCTGAATATAGCTTCAAGGGTTAAAGCGAAAAATTACCAAAACCTGCAACACATACACACCGTTTTCTTTGATGTTGAAAAGTCTATTAATCGTGTATGGTCGTGTTTTCTGTTAAAAAATTCAATTTAATTCCAGTATAACCCGAATTTTGGGAATATACAAATTAAAATTATTGCATGATCTTTACATTTAATATAAAAATCAGTGCATGGATATCATGTAGTTTTGCTCTAGAAAATGAAATTTCACAAGTGTCTAGCTTGAGTGCAATTTTATTCCACCTCTACATAAACTATGTAATAGAATGCCTTAAACCCCTTATTACAGCCAGGATATCATTGATTGTTTAAACATATATATTTATCCTCAAATTTACCACATAATACTCAAACTATATACAAACATAGGATTCATTAATTTTAATCCTGATACAATCAAAAATTGCCTGATATATAATTTCTCTAATCCTGGGCGCCTATATTTCCATGCAGGGCATAAATGTATTACTAACATATCATATAAACCCTATCATTCCCTACTTTAAACAAAACAAAATATCACACTCCTCGGTATTCTATTTGATTCAAAATAATTGTGGCACTCTCATGTGATAATGTACAAACTGGATGCTTAAAACACTTGGCTTTACTAAAGTTCCTTGTTCATTGATGACAACAACATATCTTCATTATCTTATCATCCACAATATGTTTAAAACATACTCCAAAAAACAATTTTTAAATTGTAATTTTGGTCAAAATACAATAGTCTGATATTAACCGTCTGCAATACAGTATAACTAATTTTCTGTAGATGGTGATAAACAATATCATAAATATATCATGAAAGCCTTTCAATTACCGACCTTTTGTTAAACCAAATGCCAATTTCCTTAGTCTCTTATTTCACTAAATATTACCGTGATAATTTCATGTGACCAATTATCAAATAACAAGACGTCTGAAATCCATGACTGTACTAAGATACCTTAGCCATAAAAGATACTATTTCCGAAAAAAATTACTGTTTTATATATATAAAGCCATCATCTTATCGGGAATTGACAATGGTGCCATGCTGATATGTCTGCGAAACAAAACTGTTTTAAATTCCCCAGATTCTATTCTTCACACTGCACTCAGTAAAATTTTCAGAGCTCACTGAATTTCACATATGCTATTACATGCGTCTTATATCAGTCTTCTTACAGAACATATAATTCATATCTGGATACATCTAATCCTGGACAAAATTCGGTAAGATGCTATGTACAGCATCATTCTGTATATCCTAGATAAATAGAATATCCTTTCTTCATCCTAATTAGTGTGTGTAATCTAAGATCTCCGGTTGATCGCTGAATATAGCTTCAAGGGTTAAAGCGAAAAATTACCAAAACCTGCAACACATACACACCGTTTTCTTTGATGTTGAAAAGTCTATTAATCGTGTATGGTCGTGTTTTCTGTTAAAGAAGTCAATTTAATTCCAGTATAACCTGAATTATGGGAATATACGAATTAAAATTATTGCATGATCTTTACATTTAATGTAAAAATCAGTGCATGGATATCATGTAGTTTTGCTCTAGAAAATGAAATTTCACAAGCCTCTAGGTTGAGTGCAATTTTATTCCACCTCTACATAAACTATGTAATAGAATGCCTTAAACCCCTTATTACAGCCAGGATATCATTGATTGTTTAAACATATATATTTATCCTCAAATTTACCACATAATACTCAAACTATATACAAACATAGGATTCATTAATTTTAATCCTGATACAATCAAAAATTGCCTGATATATAATTTCTCTAATCCTGGGCGCCTATATTTCCATGCAGGGCATAAATGTATTACTAACATATCATATAAACCCTATCATTCCCTACTTTAAACAAAACAAAATATCACACTCCTCGGTATTCTATTTGATTCAAAATAATTGTGGCACTCTCATGTGATACTGTACAAACTGGATGCTTAAAACACTTGGCTTTACTAAAGTTCCTTGTTCATTGATGACAACAACATATCTTCATTATCTTATCATCCACAATATGTTTAAAACATACTCCAAAAAACAATTTTTAAATTGTAATTTTGGTCAAAATACAATAGTCTGATATTAACCGTCTGCAATACAGTATAACTAATTTTCTGTAGTTGGTGATAAACAATATCATAAATATATCATGAAAGCCTTTCAATTACCGACCTTTTGTTAAACCAAATGCCAATTTCCTTAGTCTCCTATTTCACTAAATATTACCGTGATAATTTCATGTGACCAATTTTCAAATAACGAGACGTCTGAAATCCATGAGTGTACTAAGATACCTTAGCCATAAAAGATACTATTTCCGAAAAAAATTACTGTTTTATATATAGAAAGCCATCATCTTATCGGGAATTGACAATGGTGCCATGCTGATATGTCTGCGAAACAAAACTGTTTTAAATTCCCCAGATTCTATTCTTCACACTGCACTCAGTAAAATTTTCAGAGCTCACTGAATTTCACTTATGCTATTACATGTGTCTTATATCAGTCTTCTTACAGAACATATAATTCATATCTGGATACATCTAATCCTGGACAAAATTCGGTAAGATGCTATGTACAGCATCATTCTGTATATCCTAGATAAATAGAATATCCTTTCTTCATCCTAATTAGTGTGTGTAATCTAAGATCTCCGGTTGATCGCTGAATATAGCTTCAAGGGTTAAAGCGAAAAATTACCAAAACCTGCAACACATACACACCGTTTTCTTTGATGTTGAAAAGTCTATTAATCGTGTATGGTCGTGTTTTCTGTTAAAGAAGTCAATTTAATTCCAGTATAACCTGAATTATGGGAATATACGAATTAAAATTATTGCATGATCTTTACATTTAATGTAAAAATCAGTGCATGGATATCATGTAGTTTTGCTCTAGAAAATGAAATTTCACAAGCCTCTAGGTTGAGTGCAATTTTATTCCACCTCTACATAAACTATGTAATAGAATGCCTTAAACCCCTTATTACAGCCAGGATATCATTGATTGTTTAAACATATATATTTATCCTCAAATTTAACAAATAATACTCAAACTATATACAAACATATGATTCATTAATTTTAATCCTGATACAATCAAAAATTGCCTGATATATAATTTCTCTAATCCTGAACGCCTATATTCTCATGCAGGGCATAAATGTATTACTAACATATCACATAAACCCTATAATTCCCACATTTAAACAAAACAAAATATCACACTCCTCGGTATTCTATTTGATTCAAAATAATTGTGGCACTCTCATGTGATAATGTACAAACTGGATGCTTAAAACACTTGGCTTTACTAAAGTTCCTTGTTCATTGATGACAACAACATATCTTCATTATCTTATCATCCACAATATGCTTAAAACATACTCCAAAAAACAATTTTTAAATTGTAATTTGGGTCAAAATACAATAGTCTGATATTAACCGTCTGCAATACAGTATAACTAATTTTCTGTAGATGGTAATAAACAATATCATAAATATATCATGAAAGCCTTTCAATTACCGACCTTTTGTTAAACCAAATGCCAATTTCCTTAGTCTCCTATTTCACTAAATATTACCGTGATAATTTCATGTGACCAATTTTCAAATAACGAGACGTCTGAAATCCATGACTGTACTAAGATACCTTAGCCATAAAAGATACTATTTCCGAAAAAAATTACTGTTTTATATATAGAAAGCCATCATCTTATCAGGAATTGACAATGGTGCCATGCTGATATGTCTGTGAAACAAAACTGTTTTAAATTCCCCAGATTCTATTCTTCACACTGCACTCAGTAAAATTGTCAGAGCTCACTGAATTTCACATATGCTATTACATGTGTCTTATCTGGTGTCTTATATCAGTCTTCTTACAGAACATACAATTCATATCTGGATACATCTAATCCTGGACAAAATTCGGTAAGATGCTATGTACAGCATCATTCTGTATATCCTAGATAAATAGAATATCCTTTCTTCATCCTAATTAGTGTGTGTAATCTAAGATCTCCGGTTGATCGCTGAATATAGCTTCAAGGGTTAAAGCGAAAAATTACCAAAACCTGCAACACATACACACCGTTTTCTTTGATGTTGAAAAGTCTATTAATCGTGTATGGTCGTGTTTTCTGTTAAAAAATTCAATTTAATTCCAGTATAACCCGAATTTTGGGAATATACAAATTAAAATTATTGCATGATCTTTACATTTAATATAAAAATCAGTGCATGGATATCATGTAGTTTTGCTCTAGAAAATGAAATTTCACAAGTGTCTAGCTTGAGTGCAATTTTATTCCACCTCTACATAAACTATGTAATAGAATGCCTTAAACCCCTTATTACAGCCAGGATATCATTGATTGTTTAAACATATATATTTATCCTCAAATTTACCACATAATACTCAAACTATATACAAACATAGGATTCATTAATTTTAATCCTGATACAATCAAAAATTGCCTGATATATAATTTCTCTAATCCTGGGCGCCTATATTTCCATGCAGGGCATAAATGTATTACTAACATATCATATAAACCCTATCATTCCCTACTTTAAACAAAACAAAATATCACACTCCTCGGTATTCTATTTGATTCAAAATAATTGTGGCACCCTCATGTGATAATGTACAAACTGGATGCTTAAAACACTTGGCTTTACTAAAGTTCCTTGTTCATTGATGACAACAACATATCTTCATTATCTTATCATCCACAATATGCTTAAAACATACTCCAAAAAACAATTTTTAAATTGTAATTTTGGTCAAAATACAATAGTCTGATATTAACCGTCTGCAATACAGTATAACTAATTTTCTGTAGATGGTGATAAACAATATCATAAATATATCATGAAAGCCTTTCAATTACCGACCTTTTGTTAAACCAAATGCCAATTTCCTTAGTCTCTTATTTCACTAAATATTACCGTGATAATTTCATGTGACCAATTATCAAATAACAAGACGTCTGAAATCCATGACTGTACTAAGATACCTTAGCCATAAAAGATACTATTTCCGAAAAAAATTACTGTTTTATATATAGAAAGCCATCATCTTATCGGGAATTGACAATGGTGCCATGCTGATATGTCTGCGAAACAAAACTGTTTTAAATTCCCCAGATTCTATTCTTCACACTGCACTCAGTAAAATTTTCAGAGCTCACTGAATTTCACATATGCTATTACATGTGTCTTATATCAGTCTTCTTACAGAACATATAATTCATATCTGGATACATCTAATCCTGGACAAAATTCGGTAAGATGCTATGTACAGCATCATTCTGTATATCCTAGATAAATAGAATATCCTTTCTTCATCCTAATTAGTGTGTGTAATCTAAGATCTCCGGTTGATCGCTGAATATAGCTTCAAGGGTTAAAGCGAAAAATTACCAAAACCTGCAACACATACACACCGTTTTCTTTGATGTTGAAAAGTCTATTAATCGTGTATGGTCGTGTTTTCTGTTAAAGAAGTCAATTTAATTCCAGTATAACCTGAATTATGGGAATATACGAATTAAAATTATTGCATGATCTTTACATTTAATGTAAAAATCAGTGCATGGATATCATGTAGTTTTGCTCTAGAAAATGAAATTTCACAAGCCTCTAGGTTGAGTGCAATTTTATTCCACCTCTACATAAACTATGTAATAGAATGCCTTAAACCCCTTATTACAGCCAGGATATCATTGATTGTTTAAACATATATATTTATCCTCAAATTTACCACATAATACTCAAACTATATACAAACATAGGATTCATTAATTTTAATCCTGATACAATCAAAAATTGCCTGATATATAATTTCTCTAATCCTGGGCGCCTATATTTCCATGCAGGGCATAAATGTATTACTAACATATCATATAAACCCTATCATTCCCTACTTTAAACAAAACAAAATATCACACTCCTCGGTATTCTATTTGATTCAAAATAATTGTGGCACTCTCATGTGATAATGTACAAACTGGATGCTTAAAACACTTGGCTTTACTAAAGTTCCTTGTTCATTGATGACAACAACATATCTTCATTATCTTATCATCCACAATATGCTTAAAACATACTCCAAAAAACAATTTTTAAATTGTAATTTTGGTCAAAATACAATAGTCTGATATTAACCGTCTGCAACACAGTATAACTAATTTTCTGTAGATGGTGATAAACAATATCATAAATATATCATGAAAGCCTTTCAATTACCGACCTTTTGTTAAACCAAATGCCAATTTCCTTAGTCTCTTATTTCACTAAATATTACCGTGATAATTTCATGTGACCAATTATCAAATAACAAGACGTCTGAAATCCATGACTGTACTAAGATACCTTAGCCATAAAAGATACTATTTCCGAAAAAAATTACTGTTTTATATATAGAAAGCCATCATCTTATCGGGAATTGACAATGGTGCCATGCTGATATGTCTGCGAAACAAAACTGTTTTAAATTCCCCAGATTCTATTCTTCACACTGCACTCAGTAAAATTTTCAGAGCTCACTGAATTTCACTTATGCTATTACATGTGTCTTATATCAGTCTTCTTACAGAACATATAATTCATATCTGGATACATCTAATCCTGGACAAAATTCGGTAAGATGCTATGTACAGCATCATTCTGTATATCCTAGATAAATAAAATATCCTTTCTTCATCCTAATTAGTGTGTGTAATCTAAGATCTACGGTTGATCGCTGAATATAGCTTCAAGGGTTAAAGCGAAAAATTACCAAAACCTGCAACACATACACACCGTTTTCTTTGATGTTGAAAAGTCTATTAATCGTGTATGGTCGTGTTTTCTGTTAAAGAAGTCAATTTAATTCCAGTATAACCCAATTATCGGTATATACGAATTAAAATTATTGCATGATCTTTACATTTAATGTAAAAATCGGTGCACGGATATCATGTAGTTTTGCTCTAGAAAATGAAATTTCACAAGCCTCTAGGTTGAGTGCAATTTTATTCCACCTCTACATAAACTATGTAATAGACCGCCTTAAACCCCTTATTACAGCTAGGATATCATTGATTGCTTAAACATATATTTATCCTCTAATTTTCCACATAATACTCAAACTGTATACAAACATATGATTCATTAATTTTAATACTGATACAATCAAAAATTGCCTGATATATAATTTCTCTAATCCTGGACGCCTATATTCCCATGCAGGGCATAAATGTAATACTAACATATCATATAATCCCTATAATTCCCACCTTTAAACAAAACAAAATATCACACTCCTCGGTATTCTATTTGATTCAAAATAATTGTGGCACTCTCATGTGATAATGTACAAACTGGATGCTTAAAACACTTGGCTTTACTAAAGTTCCTTGTTCATTGATGACAACAACATATCTTCATTATCTTATCATCCACAATATGCTTAAAACATACTCCAAAAAACAATTTTTAAATTGTAATTTTGTCAAAATACAATAGTCTGATATTAACCGTCTGCAATACAGTATAACTAATTTTCTGTAGATGGTGATAAACAATATCATAAATATATCATGAAAGCGTTTCAATTACCGACCTTTTGTTAAACCAAATGCCAATTTCCTTAGTCTCCTATTTCACTAAATATTACCGTGATAATTTCATGTGACCAATTTTCAAATAACGAGACGTCTGAAATCCTTGACTGTACTAAGATACCTTAGCCATAAAAGATACTATTTCCGAAAAAAATTACTGTTTTATATATAGAAAGCCATCATCTTATCGGGAATTGACAATGGTGCCATGCTGATATGTCTGCGAAACAATACTGTTTTAAATTCCCCAGAACTTATTCTTCACACTGCACTCAGTAAAATTTTCAGAGCTCACTGAATTTCACATATGCTGTTACATGTGTCTTATCTGGTGTCTTATATCAGTCTTCTTACAGAACATACAATTCATATCTGGATACATCTAATCCTGGACAAAATTCGGTTAGATGTTATGTACAGCATCATTCTGTATATCCTAGATAAATAGAATATCCTTTCTTCATCCTAATTAGTGTGTGTAATCTAAGATCTCCAGTTGATCGTAGAATATAGTTTCAAGGGTTAAAGCAAAAAGTTACCAAAACCTGCAACACATACGCACCGTTTTCTTTGATGTTGGAAAGTCTATTAATCGTGTATGGTCGTGTTTTCTGTTAAAAAATTCAATTTAATTCCAGTATAACCCGAATTTTGGGAATATACAAAATAAATTATTGCATGATCTTTACATTTAATATAAAAATCAGTGCGTGGATATCATATAGTTTTGCTCTAGAAAATGAAATTTCACAACCCTCTAGGTTGAGTGCAATTTTATTCCACCTCTACATAACTATGTAATAGACTGCATTAAACCCCTTATTACAGCCAGGATAGCATTGATTGTTTAAACATATATTTACCCTCTAATTTGCCACATAATACTCAAACTATATACAAACATATGATTCATTAATTTTAATCATGATACAATCAAAAAAAGCCTGATATATAATTTCTCAAACCCTGGGCGCCTATATTTCCATGCAGAGCATAAATGTATTACTAACATATCATATAAACCCTATCATTCCCTACTTTAAACAAAACAAAATACCACACTCCTCGGTATTCTATTTGAATCAAAATAATTGTGGCACTCTCATGTGATAATGTACAAACTGGACGCTTAAAGCACATGGCTTTACTAAAGTTCCTTGCTCATTGATGACAACAACATATCTTCATTATCTTATCATCCATAATATGCTTAAAACATACTCCAAAACACTATTTTTAAATTGTAATTTTGGTCAAAATACGATAGTCTGATATTAACCTTCTGCAATACAGGATAACTAATTTTCTTTAGATGGTGATAAACAATATCATTAATATATCATAATAGCGTTTCAATTACCGACCTTTTGTTAAACCAAATGCCAATTTCCTTGGTCTCCTATTTCACTAAATATTACCGTGATAATTTCATGTGACCAATTTTCAAAAACAATATGTCTGAAATCCACGACTTTACCCATAAAAGATACTATTTCCGAAAAATATTACTGTTTTATATATAGAAAGCCATCATCTTATCTGGAATTGACAATGGTGCCACAATGGCATGTCTGCAGAACAAACTGTTCTAAATTTCCCAGATTCTATTATTCACACTGCACACAGTAAAATTTTCAACATTCACTGAATTTCACATATGCTGTTACACGTGTCTCATCTGGTGTCTTATATCAGTCTTCTTACTGAACTTACAATTCATATCTGGATACATTTAATCCTGGACAAAATTCGGTTAGATGTTATGTACAGCATCATTCTGTATATCCTAGATAAATAGAATTACCTTTCTTCATCCTAATTAGTGTGTGTAATCTAAGATGTCCATTTGATCGTAGAATATAGCTTCAAGGGTTAAAGCAAAAAGCTACCAAAACCTGCAACACATACACACCGTTTTCTTTGATGTTGGAAAGTCTATTAATCGTGTATGGTCGTGTTTTCTGTTAAGGAATTCAATTTTACTTTCAGTATAACCTGAATTATGGGAATATATGTATTAATATAATTGCATGATATTTACATTTAATGTAAAAATCGGTGCATGGATATCATGTAGTTTTGCTCCAGAATATGAAATTTCACAAGCCTCTAGCTTGAATGCAATTTTATTCCACCTCTACATAAATTATGTAATAGACTGCCTTAAACCCCTTATTACAGCCAGGATATCATTGATTGCTTAAACATATATTTACCCTCTAATTTGCCACATAATACTCAAACTATATACAAACATATGATTCATTAATTTTAATCATGATACAATCAAAAAAAGCCTGATATATAATTTCTCAAACCCTGGGCGCCTATATTTCCATGCTGAGCATAAATGTATTACTAACATATCATATAAACCCTATCATTCCCTACTTTAAACAAAACAAAATACCACACTCCTCGGTATTCTATTTGATTCAAAATAATTGTGGCACTCTCATGTGATAATGTACAAACTGGACGCTTAAAGCACATGGCTTTACTAAAGTTCCTTGTTCATTGATGACAACAACTTATCTTCATTATTTTATGATCCACAATATGCTTAAAACATACTCCAAAAAACAATTTTTAAATTGTAATTTTGGACAAAATACAATAGTCTGATACTAACCGTCTGCAATACAGTATAACTAATTTTCTGTAGATGGTGATAAGCAATATCATAAATATATTATTAAACCGTTTCAATTACCCGCTTTTTATTAAACCAAATGCCAATTTCCTTGGTCTCCTATTTCACTAAATATTACCGCGATAATTTCATGTGACCAATTTTCAAAAACAAGATGTCTGGAATCCATGACTTTAGCCATAGAAGATACTATTTCCGAACATAATTACTGTTTTATATATAGAAAGCCATGATCTTATTGGGAATTGACAATGGTGCCATGTTGACATGTCTGCCGAACAAACTGTTCTAAATTCCACAGATTCTATTCTTCAACCTGCACTCAGTAAAATTTTCAGCATTCACTGAATTTCACATATGCTGTTACACGTGTCTCATCTGGTGTCTTATATCAGTCTTCTTACTGAACTTACAATTCATATCTGGATACATCTAATCCTGGACAAAATTCGGTAAGATGTTATGTACAGCATCATTCTGTATATCCTAGATAAATAGAATTACCTTTCTTCATCCTAATTAGTGTGTGTAATCTAAGATCTCCAGTTGATCGCTGAATATAGCTTCAAGGGTTAAAGCAAAAAGCTACCAAAACCTGCAACACATACACGCCGTTTTCTTTGATGTTGAATGGTCTATTAATCGTGTATGGTCGTGTTTTCTGTTAAAGAAGTCAATTTAATTCCAGTATAACCCGAATTATGGGAATATACGAATTAAAATTATTGCATGATATTTACATTTAATGTAAAAATCGGTGCATGGATATCAAGTAGTTTTGCTCTAGAAAATGAAATTTCACAAGCCTCTAGCTTGAGTGCAATTTTATTCCACCTCTACATAAACTATGTAATAGACTGCATTAAACCCCTTATTACAGTCAGGATATCATTGATTGCTTAAAAATATATTTACCCTCTAATTTGCCACATAATACTCAAACTATATACAAAACATATGATTCATTAATTTTAATCCTGATACAATCAAAAATTGCCTGATATATAATTTCTCTAATCCTGGGCGCCTATATTTCCATGCAGGGCATAAATGTATTACTAACATATCATATAAACCCTATCATTCCCTACTTTAAACAAAACAAAATATCACACTCCTCGGTATTCTATTTGATTCAAAATAATTGTGGCACTCTCATGTGATAATGTATAAACTGGACGCTTAAAGCACATGGCTTTACTAAAGTTCCTTGTTCATTGATGACAACAACATATCTTCATTATCTTATCATCCATAATATGCTTAAAACATACTCCAAAACACTATTTTTAAATTGTAATTATGGTCAAAATACGATAGTCTGATATTAACCTTCTGCAATACAGGATAACTAATTTTCTTTAGATGGTGATAAACAATATCATTAATATATCATAATAGCGTTTCAATTACCTACCTTTTGTTAAACCAAATGCCAATTTCCTTGGTCTCCTATTTCACTAAATATTACCGTGATAATTTCATGTGACCAATTTTCAAAAACAATATGTCTGAAATCCACGACTTTACCCATAAAAGATACTATTTCCGAAAAATATTACTGTTTTATATATAGAAAGCCATCATCTTATCTGGAATTGACAATGGTGCCACAATGGCATGTCTGCAGAACAAACTGTTCTAAATTTCCCAGATTCTATTATTCACACTGCACACAGTAAAATTTTCAACATTCACTGAATTTCACATATGCTGTTACACGTGTCTCATCTGGTGTCTTATATCAGTCTTCTTACTGAACTTACAATTCATATCTGGATACATTTAATCCTGGACAAAATTCGGTTAGATGTTATGTACAGCATCATTCTGTATATCCTAGATAAATAGAATTACCTTTCTTCATCCTAATTAGTGTGTGTAATCTAAGATGTCCATTTGATCGTAGAATATAGCTTCAAGGTTAAAGCAAAAAGCTACCAAAACCTGCAACACATACACGCCGTTTTCTTTGATGTTGAATAGTCTATTGATCGTGTATGGTCGTGTTTTCCGTTAAAGAAGTCAATTTAATTCCAGTATAACCCGAATTATGGGAATATACGAATTAAAATTATTGCATGATATTTACATTTAATGTAAAAATCGGTGCATGGATATCAAGTAGTTTTGCTCTAGAAAATGAAATTTCACAAGCCTCTAGCTTGAGTGCAATTTTATTCCACTCTACATAAACTCTGTAATAGACTGCATTAGACCCCTTATTACAGTCAGGATATCATTGATTGCTTAAAAATATATTTACCCTCTAATTTGCCACATAATACTCAAACTATATACAAAACATATGATTCATTAATTTTAATCCTGATACAATCAAAAATTGCCTGATATATAAGTTCTCTTCCTGGGCGCCTATATTCCCATGCAGGGCATAAATGTATTACTAACATATCATATAAACCCTATCATTCCCTACTTTAAACAAAACAAAGTATCACATTCCTCGGTATTCTATTTGATTCAAAATAATTGTGGCACTCTCATGTGAGGACGCTTAAAGCACATGGCTTTACTAAAGTTCCTTGTTCATTGATGACAACAACATATCTTCATTATCTTATCATCCATAATATGCTTAAAACATACTCCAAAACACTATTTTTAAATTGTAATTTTGGTCAAAATACGATAGTCTGATATTAACCTTCTGCAATACAGTATAACTAATTTTCTGTAGATGGTGATAAACAATATCATTAATATATCATAATAGCGTTTCAATTACCGACCTTTTGTTAAACCAAATGCCAATTTCCTTGGTCTCCTATTTCACTAAATATTACCGTGATAATTTCATGTGACCAATTTTTAAAAACAATATGTCTGAAATCCACGACTTTACCCATAAAAGATACTATTTCCGAAAAATATTACTGTTTTATATATAGAAAGCCATCATCTTATCTGGAATTGACAATGGTGCCACAATGGCATGTCTGAAGAACAAAACTGTTCTAAATTCCCCACATTCTATTATTCACACTGCACACAGTAAAATTTTCAACATTCACTGAATTTCACATATCCTGTTACACGTGTCTCATCTGTTGTCTTATATCAGTCTTCTTACGGAACTTACAATTCATATCTGGATACATCTAATCCTGGACAAAATTCGGTAAGATGTTATGTACAGCATCATTCAGTATATCCTAGATAAATAGAATATCCTTTCTTCATCCTAATTAGTGTGTGTAATCTAAGATCTCCAGTTGATCATAGAATATAGCTTCAAGAGTTAAAGCAAAAAGCTACCAAAACCTGCAACACATACACGCCGTTTTCTTTGATGTTGAATAGTCTATTAATCGTGTATGGTCGTGTTTTCTGTTAAAGAAGTCAATTTAATTCCAGTATAACCCGAATTATGGGAATATATGTATTAATATAATTGCATGATATTTACATTTAATGTAAAAATCGGTGCATGGATATCATGTAGTTTTGCTCCAGAATATGAAATTTCACAAGCCTCTAGCTTGAATGCAATTTTATTCCACCTCTACATAAATTATGTAATAGACTGCCTTAAACCCCTTATTACAGCCAGGATATCATTGATTGCTTAAACATATATTTATCCTGTAATTTGCCACATAATACCCAAACCATATACAAAATAATGTCCTATATTATAGAGGAGCCATATGGAATAAGTGATATACTTATGGTAATGAAAATAAAGTTTCCATCAAGTTCTATTGTATCCATAATCAGTGCATATGCGCCAATATTGCAAAACAGTGATGTAATTAAGGATAAGTTTTACTGTGATATACAGCAAGTGATTCATAAAATTTCACTAAATAAGTGGCTTATAATACTCGGAGACTTTAATCCCCGGGTTGGAAATAATTGTAATATATGGAAAGTAACGATTGGTGCACATAGATTAGGTAATGAAAATAATCATGGTGAGCGTTTACTTCAGTTTTACTCACTAAATAGCTAGCTGACTGCTTAAATACACGAGTAATGAGAGGAGCAGTTGGAGACACAGATCAGATTCTATTGCAATCGAAATTTAGGTTTCCAGTCATAAAATGCCGCAAAAAAACAGTCAAAATACAAAAAAAAACATATAATACTAATTTTCTAAAGAACAGAGATCTGCTTAAAAAATTTGGGTTAAAATTAAAAAATAACTTACAAAAGAACATACTAAATAGAATCAGATCTGTAGAAGAATTATGGGATCATATAAGCAAAGCATAAACTCAACATGTAAAAATGTTTTAGGCTATAAAAAGAAACGCTCGCAAGAGTGGTAGTTCAGAAGAAATACGATTAAAAATAAAAGATAAAAGACAGGCTTTTATAGAATGGCAAAATGATAGAAAAAATAACAACAAACGGAATAAATTTGTGGCTCTGAAAGCTGAGATACAACGAGAAACGAAGGGACTCAAGAATAAAAGATGGATTAATAAAACAAACAAATGCATGAAGTGGTTAACTTAAACAGCAGTTAAGTTAACATATGGCCCAAATACTAGACGTAAAATTGTTATCACGGATGCATCTGGAGCTACAATAAGAGATAGGAATAAAGTAAAAATTAGTTGGAAAGAATACTTTGAAACATTATTGAACAATGAATCATTGATAAATGGGAAAGTACTAAATGACTTACCTGTACAGGAAGTCAACTATGATCTGGATATCCCACCTACTGCGGAAGAAATTGTACATGCCATTAAAAGGCTGAAAGCAAATAAAGCCGCTGGGTTAGATTACATACCAAGCGAAGTATATAAAGTTGGCAAAAATGTGCTCATTACATACTTGATTAAACTGTTTCAGGAGATATGGAAAAGTTCAACTGTCCCCAAAGACTTTAAAGATGCGGCTGTTTTTGCTATTTATAAAAATAAAGGAAACAAAAAGGATTGTTCAAATTATCGTGATATATCACTACTTTACATGGACAGTAAAATCCTGAGCTTAATTCTACAACAACGCCTGCAACTAGTGAATACTTATCTTCCGGAGGAACGTGCGGATTTAGGCAGAAGCGTAGCGCAATAGATATGTTGTATGCCATACAACAAGTTATGGAAAAGGCTAAGAGCAAAATAGAGCTCTGTATATGGCGTTCAGAAGTTGTCAAAAAGAGGGTTCGATAACCTTAATAGAAATAGGCTCTGGCGATGCTTAGAAATAGCTGGTTTTCCATAAAAATTTGTTTCAATTATAAAACAGCTTCATGATGGCGTGGAAAGCTCGGTAATTTGTGACGCCGAACTGGCAGAACATTTTCTGGTAACAACCGATGTAAGACAAGGGTGTGTGCTTGCACTAAAAATAAGATATCGTTTTGATGGGGGATTATATAACCTACAAAAATTCAATACGAGTAGCAGGATGGAAATGTTTGTATTGCAAAACTTACAATATGCTAATGATTGTGTTATACTCAGTGAAACTTCTGCAGAATTATAGCGCGCGCTAAATGAATGGATCACAAATAAAACATAAATAATGATATTGAATGGCACGAAAGAAAATTTTCATATAAACAGGTCGAAGTTAAAAAAGCTTCAAATACCTTGGTAGTGTAATTAGCGATAATAGTGAACTTGAGATCAAATATAGAATAAAAAATGCAATGATCGCCTACAACAATCTGGCGCAGCGTGTATTTAGAAATAAAAATTTACACATTAATACAAAACTAAATGTTTATAGAGCAGCAGTATTACCAACTTTGTTGCATAGTTGCATGATATGGCCAATCAGAAAAAAATAAAATTAAAAAACTCTAAATTTGTCAGATGAGATTGCTCAGACAAATCTTAAGAATAACACGGAAATATAAGATGTCAATTGAAAGAATTTTGAAAATGACAAATTGTAATAAAATAGAACAATATTTAACCAAAGCTCGCCTAGGATGGGTTGGCCGTGTTATCTCAGAATGGATAACAATCGCATACTGATGCGATTATTATATGGTATATTACATACTGGTGAACGATATTGTGGAAGACCAAAATTAAGATTTAAAGATGTGTAATCAAATTCCATGAAAAAGAACGGTATTAATCCTAAGAAAAATAAGACTTGGGAGGACTGGGCATTGAATAGAATTGAATGGAGAAAATTCATTGATGACACAGCAAGATTAGCAGATGTTCACATCGCCAGAAGTGGCGCAAAAGGAGGAAGAAGGAACATAGATCAGTATGAATGTGCACGATACAATTTCTAATTCTAAAATTGGATTAATGTTACACATAAGAATCAGACATTGAATCATTTAACAGAAGGAGATATCATTAGAAAAGGCACTCATACTCGGCAGCGAGTGAGTTAGAATAATATATATACATTATAAATAATTATTTTCTGGCTATGTAAATTTTATATTACTGATATTTGATTGTGTTGTTTACCATAGTCATTGTCAGATAGTTTTAAGTATTTATAATTCATTTATTGTGTAAAAGTTGTAAACTTAGATTTAAAATTAATATTTTATGTTTTTATATATATGGAATTTTATTTATATATAGCTTGATAATGGCGTAGTTGCCGAAAAGCTTTGCTTAATAAATAAAGTTTAGTGATTTTAACTGTTTTTTGTAATGAAGTATATATATATACATATATATATATATATATATATATATATATATATATATATATATATATATATATATATATATATATGTATATTGACTTATTATGGTTTATATTTTTACGCGAGTTTAAAAATTTATTCGCCTTGTAAACTTTACTGTAAGAAAATGTTATACTTATAATATTTTATTTCGAAAATCGTTGTTAAATCTTTTATTCTACCGACTAATTTGAATTTATATCTTATTTTGCTCGCTACTCGTGCACGTGACACGCATTTGCGAGCATTATATATCTAAATATTTGTTTCTTTACCATTATTTTCCGGAAATATATTGATTGATTTCAGTGGCGAATATAGATTATTTGTTTGTGGGGGGGAACCAAGATGCCTCTCGTATTATACCTGAGACCCATTCGCAAAAAGAGTCAAAAACGTAATAATTTTGAATGTTTGACAACGTAAAAAATCATTTTATTATAATGCATCGGACTAATTAAGTTAAATTTATAGGGTGACCCAAAGAAGATGGTTGGTTTTTTTTCGTTTTTTGAATAACTGAAAAAGTACCCGACCAAAATTTTCGAATGAAATTTTATTTAAAATAGGAAAACCAGAGGTTAGCTTACAATCATTTGTAGAACACAATATCGTTCAGATGACTGCCATTTGCAACAATGCATTCATTTAGTTTTTACAAAATTTTCGAAGGCCTTTTTCGAGCCCAAGTCGCTGAATTTAGGAATCTACTGTAATTCAGATTACGGCACTTTATTATTTTTTTATTTCCTAATTCCGGGTGAGGGCCAGGGCCCCCCTTATATTCAGACGAGACTGTTTTCTATTTTTTTCATCCGGGTTTTCTCCAGATTTATATTACGATTCGACGAATGTGATTTATTATTGACGTAACCATTTACATAACGACGATTATTTTTAGATTTATATTATCTCATACTGTTACATTATTGTATGTAGTTAATTGGATTATTCGAGATTTTATTTCAGATTTATATGATCTTAAAATGTCAAATTATTCTATATAGTTAATGGTAAGATTATGATTTATAGGACTATATATTATATATAATATATATCAATTACGTGTCACATTGTTTCTCCGCGATGAACTCTTAAACTACTTAACCGATTTTAATCAAATTTGGACATCGTGTGCAGTTTGATCCAACTTGAAAGATAGGATAGCGTACATCTCAATTTATAATCTCAATGGCGGTTGGGGGGTCAGATTTTCAAATTTAGATTTTTTAAAATTTCTTTAGAACCGATTTCATAAATAACGGTATGATAAGTTCAAATCAAAAAAACATTTTTAAATACGATCGATAGGTTTTGAGTTACGAATTTTTCAAAATTGCTGACTTGCCAGTAAAATTTTTTAAACGATTCGAACGGTTCAATATCTGTTTTCTATATAAGATCTATCGTATAAAGCGAAAAAACCGCGAAAAAAAATCATATGAACCCGAAAATTTCAAGAGGGTTTTTCGATTTTTTCGCAATACTTCGCGAACAATTCGAAATTTGGAAGAATTGTTCAAACGAAAGTTATTTGTCATTAAAATACACGTCTAACTATAGTAGTTGTGTATTTTTATAGCGAATACTCGCCAAGAAAATTGGGGTTAAAAGGTTTTAGGGTTTTGGGTAATTTTTGAGGCCCTTATGATAGGTAGGAGGTTCGAGTTGGGATCAAAAGAAAGTAGACATGAAGGTCGATCATTTACGTTATTAGGTAAATGTTACCAAAATTAACCGGTAACGGGAAATCGCGAGTTGAAAATTTCATTTTCGATTTTTAAAAATTTTTCGATCAATATTTTGGTCGGCCGATTTTACAGTGCATTTAGCATGGCCAATGTTAATTATATACCTATATATCGTTATATACGCAATGCTATATATATATATATATATATATATATATATTCAAAAATGGTCGGATTTTGGCAAACCTTTTTTTGTTTTATTCGTAATCATCAATATATACATTATATATATATGCGTACGCCATTATCATGTGGTAGCCAAAAAAATTTGATCGATCTTTTTTATTATATCTTTATATATATATTACACTTCTGCGCGTGTATATGTCATCGAACTCCTTCTAAACGGCTGGACTGATTTTAATGAAATTTTTTGTTTGTCTTCAGGTGGATTCGAGAATGGTTTAGATTTACAATTTGGTCTAATTTAAATTGTTTATTCCTACGAATTTTTATAAATTGTCGACTTGCCACCTTTGGCAGGGCATAGCGCACGACGTAAATATTTTTAAACGATTCCGCCTCTTGAAAAAGCAGTTTCTATATAAGATCTATCGTATTAAGCCAAAAAACCGCGAAAACAAAATTCAAACAACCCAAAATTTTTATAAATGGGAGGGGACACCTGCAATTTTTTCAGCAATAAATCGCGAACGATAAACCGGGGAAAACAGTTTAAACGAAAGTTATGTAGCATTGATGTAAGCGTGATAGTATAATCATATATTGGGGTTAAATGATTTAGAGGTTTTGGGTCATTTTTAAGTCCACTATGATAGATAGTAGGTTCGAATTAACGTTAGACGAAAGTATAGACGTGGAGATCTATAATTTACAGAAATAACATAAATTTTACCTAAATTAACCAGCAACGAGTTTAAATTTGATTTTCATTTTTTAAAATTTTTCGACCGATTTTTGATAGGCCGATTTTACAATGCTTTTAGCAAGGGTGTGAGGCGTTAGGTAATATATATGTATATGTATGTATGTATATAAAATACGATTTAGACCTCCCTTACACGGCGAACTTCGTATCGGCCAAGATTCAATAAATGTATTAACTTATTAGCTGAATTAAATATACTTTTTTATTAAGTTTAATAAATCAACAAAAATTAAAATGTATCGCCATATCGTTTAAGTCTCTTTACAAATTTGTTTTTTAAGTTTTTTGTGTAATTCCTAATTCTCCATCAGTATTTTTTATTTAATTCAGCTAATAATTTAACACATTTCTTGATTCTGGAGCGATACAAAGTTCGTCAGCTAGTATATATATATATATATATATATATATATATATATATATATATAATAATTTTTACTATTTATATAATCTTATTCACGAATTTTGATCATGTATCCAATACGTTAGGCTTTCCAGACTTTATGATATAATTCGAAATATCCGATTGCTGTCATTTTACCCGACAATAATTTTATGCATTAAAATAAATTTATATATATATGACGGGATTTCCCGATCAAAATAGAATTTAATTGCTACTATATTTTATACGATGATATTTTCCAATATTTCTTTTTTCGATTTCAGAATGTAGTGTGATTTTATTAAAATAAACAAAACAAAAAATAAGTTAAAATCACTAAAAGTTTTTTCTTTATGAAAAATCAATCATCAAGTGAATATTTAAAATGATAAAAAATATAAAATTAAAAAATATCGAAATGTAATCTTAAATTAATATTTTGTTATTTATATCTTTTATCATTTTAAATATTCACTCGATAATGGCCTAATGACGAAAAGGTTTGTGAGATTTTGTTGCGAGTTGTAATCTTAAATTAATATTTTTTCATTTTATATGTTTAAATATTCACTCGATAATGCCCTAACAGCAAACTTTTAGTGATTTTAACTTCTTTTTTGTTGTTTATTTTCCATTATTATTAATTATATTAATTTTTAGGTTCCATGGTGGACCGGATAAAAGTTTCAATATAGTTCAAATAAGTTCGTTTCGTATAATTATCGTATTCAAAACGTAATATATTTAATTTTACCAATTATAGAATAATAAAAAGAAGAATAACTGTATTCATCAATAATAAACGTTATTTACAACACGGTAAATATATATACATACATATATATATGTGTATATATACATATATATATGTATATATATATATATATATATATATATATATATATATATATATATATATATATATTATATATGTATAAGCTGTAAGTGCAAATTTGAGAAAAAATTTTTTAACCCTATTTATTTGGAATTCAGCGTTGTATGGATGTGAAACATGGATGATTGGTAAAGCAGAGGAAAAAATACATAGAAGCCTTCGAAATATGGTGCTACAGGAGAATGCTGAAAATAAGGCGGACCGATAAATTAACAAATGAAGAGGTGTTAGAAAAAATTGGCAAAGGAAGAACATTATGGAAAAAAATAATAAAACAAAGAACTAATATGATCGGTCTAAGACGTGAAAGCTTATTAAAGATAATTATAGAAGAACGGATGAATGGGAAACGCGGAAACGGAAGACCAAGAAATCAATATACACAGCAAGTAATAGAAGATACTGGTAGTACAGCATACACGGATATGAAGAGGAAAACAGAAAAACCGTCAGTTTTGGAAGAAATTAGCAAAAAACCAGTCCTAAGACTGATTGATATAAATATATAGATAGATAGATAGATAGATAAATTATATAGATAGATAGATAGCAGTGCAAACATTCCGGTAAGTAAGCGTCCTTAACGTTAGTGCCTAAAATAAAATTATAAGAATGTAGAATGGAAAAAAAACTACGAAAAAACCCAACAAAAAACAAAAATCTACAGAACTATATACACACCCAGTCATGTACATACATACTATAGAACTCATACAACTGTAAATACGTGTACATAAAGTATTCTCATACATAATATATACATAGTAGTCGCCTATGTTATTTATGTATATCTGATAATTTACATATTTCGTAAAATTAAGATCTCTTCTTGTATGTAAAGAAGGTGTAAATTATATTCATTGAAATAATTACTATTCTTTTAATATCTAGTACAGGTAATAAATTATTCCATATTGATTATCATTTACTATTTTGTTACATTCGTTTAAATTAATTACAGACATTTTCGATATTTTATTAATAATAAAGTCGGTGAAAAGTTATATTCATATTATTAAATTTTATATCGACGTCAATTTCAATATCCGAATTCCGATTAACTACACGATTATTTGCATTTTCTAATTTGTTTTCTATTTCCTAGCGTCATCAACTTTATGCCCCGTTATTTAAAATTTTCAATAACAGTACGTAGTTTAGCATTTTCGCTTATGTTATTACAAATGTAAAACTAAAGTCGTTGTTTTTATAACATTTTTATCGATATTTTGAAACGTTTTAAAATTTGAATATAATTTTTACTCCGTTAATTTAGATTTAGACTGTGTATACGTTCTCCGAGCGTGTATATACTATCATAAATAAGAAAAAACACACGCGCGGATGATTGTTTCGAATTAATGTCTAAATACTCTTCGATCCGAATAAGAATGTTCAAGATAACCTCGGCTATTTAGTATCTGATCGAGTTGACCGGTTGTAAGAGTTGTCGTTTATACATTTCGAGTCTTCTGTATTTATCGACTATTAAAGCGAGACACGTTATTAATGAAATCATAAGTTAGGACAAGAGGACAATATATGTAAATCAAATTCGTAAAATTTGGAAAAATATATAATGTAAATACACGTTATATGTAGGAGTAAACCGAAACTACTGATGTGTAATTATTTTTTAAGGTGGCTATAATAATCTCTTTTAATTATCACTGTCATAATTATAGCGAGTAAAGAACAGGTATAATAAAATAATAAATTGTCGATGCGATAAATAATCTTATAAAATAAACATGCTTGCAAAATAAACAAAGCAATGTTACAATCTCAATAAAGAGATTTAGTTTACAAAGAAAACACTACTTGCAAAATAGACAGAGCAGTGCTTCATACAGCCGCGAAAGGAAAAGTTTACAATTTATAAGTACTATACAACAAATGATTTCACTGTTTGAACTCTGTGACGCTAGTTATGAAAAATAACCCATGGCTGACACGTACGCGCAAATATATCCTAAAAATTATTTGAAATATTAAATGCCAGGTATCGAAATTTATTAGACGATTTCAAAGGTAAGATTTAAATATATATATATATATATATATATATATATATATATATATATATATATATACGAAAGAATCAGGAGGATAAATTTATTTAGGATTTGTCTTCCTGCAGAATGAGTGTGAGCTGAACTGGTAATAAGAATGTGAGACTACTTATATTATCCTCTTTAAAATAAATTATCCAATTTCATTTTGTCGTTGGTAATTTTAACGACGTTATTAACAGGTGAATATGAAATTTTCGGATGAACTTGTAATAACCTGTTTACTTTTTTATATGACTACTGATCAACATTAAGGGCCGTCTCCGTAATACGGAAGTAGGCGACTACTTACCTATTCATATTTTATAGCGTACAAGGTAATCATAATATGGCGTTAGTCTAGATAGACAGACACACATCCGCCAGAACTGATTACAATCGTTTTTTGTTGTTTTTTTTTTGTCACGACACAATGCATCCCCGCGTGTTTTTGTAGTGTATTATATTATTACTAGCTCGCACATGATGAGCGTGGTGGTTCTATATTATGATTATATATATATTTTCATTTTCTGATGATAATTTTTGTGTCGCAGATCGTATTCGAACTCCGGTACATTCCTAATAGAAGTCCGTGCTCTAGAAGTTAGCCTATTTCGAAGACTACTGTTATCCGTAATTTAGAGCTTATGAAAATTATTCATACAAATTTTTTCCATGTTTACATTTTTCAAATTTTATGCATATTTTTCTACGCTATTTATTTTTGGCAGCCCAGATTTTTTCCTCTTGTTATTAACGAATCTTTTTAATTTATAATTTTTTTAATTGTATATCATCGTGTTATTTTTTTTTAACTTCTTTTTGAAGTAATCTTTATTTTTTATCCTGTTGATTGACAGCTAAACTTTCTATTACAAATTTCAAATAAGCCTGTATTTATTAAAAATCAGGTATTAAAAATTATGTCGATAAAAAATTGTATAATATTAATAATAATAATAATAATAATAATAATAATAATACAATTAAGAATTATGAATACACATATATACATAACTTTTCTACTCGGATTATACTTGAATAATTATGAAATGCTAGTAATGTCAGTCATTAATTTAACTAGTTGTAACAACTGAAAAAGGAAAAGCATTTTAAATATGAAAGTATATATATATATATATATATATATATATATATATTCAGTAGAATATGTGATTTATTTAATAAATGCCTAAATGGAAAGACTATTCCACAAAAATGGACGGAGCGGAAGTAATTCTAATACGTAAGAAAGGAGATATGTATAATCTGGCCAACTACAGGCCAATAAGTTTACTATCTCACTTGTATAAATTGTTTACTCGAATAATATCAGGTAGGCTGTCGCGGTGGATTAATTTTAATCAACCAAGAGAACAAGCTTGGATTTAGGCCCGATTTCAGTATAAGCGATCACTTACTAACGATTAGAGCGCTGATACAGAAATGCCAAGAATATAATATAAAACTTTATATGGCGTTTGTAGATTTCGAAAAGGATTTCGATTCAGTGGAGATATGGACCGTAATAGATTCGTTACGTAACTACGGAATCAGTGAGGAATACGTACAACTGATCGAGAAAATTTACCCGACTGCAACGATGAAGATAAACTCCTGCAAAGAAAATAACGATACGAAGAGGTGTAAGACAGGGTGATACACTATCACCGAAACTGTTTATTACCGCATTGGACACCATATTCCGGAATTTAGAATGGGACTCTGTGGATACAAAAATTGATGGAGAATATTTAAACCACCTGATATATTAAAATACACGATCAAATAAAGTAAGACTAAGAATAAACTTACATAAGACCAAAGTAATGACAAATACTCAGGAAAATGTATGAATGGAAATAATACAGTACTAGAAATTGTTACCGAGTACGTGTACCTCGGACTAAAAATTACAACTGATAAGAAAAAGATGATGCAGACAGAAGTTCACAGCAGATTATCGTTGACATGGGTAGTTTTCGGGAAAGTAAGTTACGTATTCAAAAACAACGAAATACCAATGTGTTTAAAGCGTAAATTATATAATCAGTGTGCGCTGCCGGTGTTTACATATGGCTCACAAGCATGGACCTTCACAAAAACAAACATTAGAAGGATAATAAGAGCACAAGCAGCGCAGGAAAGAATAATATTAAATATAAGACGGTCCGACCAGAAGCGAAATACCTGGATACGGAAGAAGATCGGACTTCATAATGTGGTGGAGCAGATGGCTAAACTGAAGTGGACCTGGGCAGGGCACGTAGCCAAAGAGGGAAGGATAATAGATGGACAATAGATGGACGAAGCGAGTGCTGGAATGGTGACCAATTCATAAGAGAAAGAAACATTGGCAGACCGCTAACTCGTTGGTACGACAATATAATTCAAGTAGCGGGAAAGAACTGGATCCAGAAAGCTCAGAACCGAAATGAATGGAAAAGATTGGGGGAGAACCTATATATATATATATATATATATATATATATATATATATATATATTTAACTTATTGAACTTGTTGATCGGATTAAACATTAAAAGTTATGAAATAGGAAAAAAGTACAGAACTTATTTAAACAGATTAAGTGAAATCTTATCACTCGGACTATACTCAAAACATTTCAGTATATGGGACCCAAAAGTAATGCTAATAATCTATTTCATAAATGGAAAATAAATAATCTATAGGAGAAAATATTTATGCACATGGATATGTAAAAATTTTATACTTAAATTAAATATGGAGTATATAATGGGTGACGATAAAAATAAGAACATTAATTTAATTGTAATTAATATGTTAACTTGCATTATATTTCGAAGAAATTAAACTAAATATGCGTTTATTAAATTCAAAATTATATCTTAAATAGAACAAAGACGAAATTTATATTTAGAAAACAATAATTTGATGTACTAGAATGCGATTGAAAGTACATTTGAATTAAAACTTAGATGTGAAGGTGATGTAAATTTCAAATTCATTTTAGTAGCATACGTAGAACATAAAATATGATTAAAGTTAATAATGATTTTATTATACTTATAAAACGAATTTATTTTTATAATCATAACATAATTACATTAGATAGGTTCATATTTGGCAAATATAGAAGCAACAGACGTGAAAGATATACAATAAGATCGGGAAAAGTGATCTTACTAAAATAATTAAACTCACACTAACGATATGCAAATAATAATAATAACAAACGAAATAAATTACTTGTAATTAAGCATATAGAATATATGTTTAGGATTACTTGTATAAATTTAGAAAATAACCGCAATTATGTAAATAGTTGTATAGATAATAAATTATGTAAATGTATGCAAGCTTAGTCTCAAGAGGAGTGGTACACCAGGGCCAGGAAGGTGTAAGATAATGTACTAAATTACAGATAGGAAAAAAAAGTTATCATATAGCGGTTTTGACTGGGGCGGGCTTATTACAATTCAGCTACACACGTCGGGGGGAATTAATGTGGTTTTGCGAATTCAATCTCTTGAAAACCTCGGGGGGAAGTAATATGGTTGTGTGAATTCAATCTCTTGAAAATCTCCGAACAATCATATACAACTAATTTTGCGAAAGGATTTTACAGATCCTGATGACAGTTTTCTGAATTAAGGTCCAAATAGTTTAATGAGTCAATTGCGTTGTAAAAAGAAGCGTATTATTTAATTAATAAGTATTGGTATTGGTATTAGTTTCAATTACGTTTGTACATAATATAGATTATACTTACATTTATTTCATTTCTCTATTTTAAAACGGATTTTGTCAATATGATCAATAATCTAAGTTTTGCTAGTATCAGTTTCAAACTTATTTTTTGCTTTACGAGTACTCTGCGTACTCCAATTCGTGTTCTTTTATTTCTTTTAGGTCCTTGCCATAAATTATTTATGAGATATATATAAAATTCCTTGTTCATGCGGGCTTAGCTACATTGGACAGACTGGTAGAAGCATTAATCAAAGACTAAAAGAACACAAGGCAGATTGTAAGCTTAAACGATTGGTCTGCAGTTCGCATCAGTGTCCAGGGAATCATAAAGTACAATTTGACAATTTTGAAATTTTATCAAAAATAGATAAATATAAGTCCAGAATTGTTCATAAAGCAATTGAAATTTTTATACATCCAATTTTCAATAAATATATAACTTAATTTAACGTGGTTGCCGTTCATTGCCACAATGGTAAAAAAACAAGTTAGTATAAAAACAACTGTTCATCCAGTAAACAAATCCGTTCTCACGCACGATGATACAAACATTGGTAAACAGACGTGCACACAGTAGGCCGCTGGCTCTTCGAAAAATATAGACAACATATAAACATATCTACACTTTCATAACCGCTCTCAGTTTGATGATGAAAACTGCAAGTGTTTTCGAAACGTTACAAGGAAAAAAAATACGAACACGGTTTTCGCCGCAAAAAAATTATAGACGTATATTTAATATATTAATTGAAATTAATTTAAAATATTCGTTCATTTATGATTTCAGAAGTAAGACGAGCGAATAACTTAAGAATGAGCTATATAGATAATCTACGGGGGTACATCTCGTCGAGCTCAGAAATTTGAAATAGGAAGCCAGCCGTCGTCATTGCTGAACGCAATAAACCATTTATGCAGCGTACAAGAAATGTTTAAAACTTACAAGGACCAATCTTGCACGTTGACGATAATCATCAAATTCCCATCATGACATGTCGTTCAAATAGTTCTCGTAGAATCAATCGTAGAAATTCTCGTCGACGACGTGTTTAAATAAAATTGTATACATTTCGGAGTTATAAAAATTATTTATATATTCCGTTAGTTTATTGTTTCCTACGGGGAAAAAGTCTACGAATGTACCATGTTCTTGTCCCGAATTGCACTGTCGATGAATTTAAATTTAAGCATCAGAAAAATTACATTTCTAAGAGGTGGGGCAAAATGCTCTGTTTTTGAAATTATTCCAGATTGCGAAATACTCGGTTGTAGGCTCCATTCGGAAAGAACATTGATATTAAATAAATTAAATGTTCCGCTAATTTTAGCAAATGATTTTCTATAATTTTCCAACCGGTAGTAGAACCCTGGAATCCGCATTGTATCATACTATATTTGTATTTCATAATCCTCGTCATTTCATTATTCTTAATCATCGAGCAATTGTTTCCTACAGGGAAAAAGTCTACAAATGTACCATGTGGACGTTCCTGTCACGAATATTGTCGATGAATTTAGATTTAAGCATTAGAAAAATTACATTAGATTTCGAAGAGGTGGGGCAAAGTGCTCTGTTTTTGAAATTATTCCAAATTGCGAAATACTCGGTTGTAGGCTCCATTCGGAAAGAACATTGATATTAAATAAATTAAATGTTCCGCTAATTTTAGCAAATGATTTTCTAAATAATCATCGAGCAAATATTTTATTGTTTCCTACAGGGAAAAAGTCTACAAATGTATCACGTGGACGTTCCTGTCACGAATATTGTCGATGAATTTAGATTTAAGCATTAGAAAAATTACATTAGATTTCGAAGAGGTGGGGCAAAGTGCTCTGTTTTTGAAATTATTCCAGATTGCGAAATACTCGGTTGTAGGCTCCATTCGGAAAGAACATTGATATTAAATAAATTAAATGTTCCGCTAATTTTAGCAAATGATTTTCTAAATAATCATCAAGCAAATATAGATTATTAAAATTACGAACTATTCGTTTTTTCGCTATAGTAGATTTTATAACAATTTGCACAATAAAATTAAGCTTGGAAATATATATGCAGTACATATTTATACATTACGTAGAAAAACGTATTAAAAAGATTTTAGCCGAACGTGTGGAAGAAACATTATTTCGAGAAAAGACTAATAATTCCGTATTATTTTTGGAAGGAATTAAAAGTATTTCAAAAGTCCCAAGGAAGTTTTTTCTGATCATCCTAGGGATGACGTTTGTATAAAGGAACATGACGGATTTGTAAATAATAAAGTATGCCCAATTCTAGAGAGTAAAAAAGTGTGAAATAAACAAACTATCGCAAGAGGGAATTATATCACCAAATCAATCTTCATACTACTCTCCCTCATTAGTTAAAAAGACGGGGGTTATGTATGAACTCGTGTAAAATTAATTGAATTCTAATAAGAGAACACGCGCAAACGGAGCCCATCGATGCGATTCTCACACGGTTTACAAACGTAAAATATATAAGTTTCTTACAAGTCCCATTATATATAAATACTCTCAATATGTTCTGAATACAACGTATATCGGTCTAATAAACAATACTGCGTCACTTTTAAATGTCATAAATAAGGTATTTGTTTTATCCAAAGTTGACGATTAGCTAATTATTAGTGAAACGGGTACTGAACGTATAAAACGTATCGAGATTGTCTTAAGTAAACTGATAGAGGCGTGTATGACTGTCAACTTTAAAAAATCAGAGTTTTCAAAAGTGAAGGTATAGTTTCTTGTATACAAATTACTCAGTGCGTAAACTGCAACGGTTTGCACACATTTAACTCATAGGAATGTACAGTATACATTAAAATTCACCAAAATAAAATCCATATAAATTTGATCGACCAAACTCCTTTACGCCCTGTAGGACAGCTTTCCTATGCTCAAGCGGCGGATAATCATCGCATTAATAATCATAATAATAGCCATCACAATAGTAATAATAATGAGAATACGAATAATGACAATATGTCGCTGCTAGATTTTCGGATTACTTATCACTGACTGATCTATTGAATATGTTTAAACATTTAAATAAGATTATATTATTGCATGAAAAACATTCTGTCACGATTAAAACAGGCAGAAAATTCGGTCATCTTTACGAAAGTTTCCTCTGTAACTGATATAATCCTAAACGCGGTCGCCTCAGTTGATAATTTAAAAAATTGGAGCACTTGCAGCGTAATTTAAATTCTATTAGGAGAAAGTTTCTCGAGCTAGTCAATGCGGTATATAAGAATTTATATTATTTTCTCGACTGAGACCAAAATAAATAACTAATTTTAACCTCCCATCTTGTGGATTTAAAGTTTATAGATGAGACCGAAATATAAAGGGCGGTGTAGTAGCCCCACTGATTAAGCACATAGACTCATTCATCATTCTATACCCGCTTTGCCATTAAAATCCATAGAAGAGCTGCTCCGGAGATTGATGCGCGGAACATATTTCTATTCTGTATATTGTCCCACCAAAAGTGTCTTTAAAACACGATATTTCTTTGCTTATGCAAGCTAATAATAAAATTCTTTTAGCGCGTGATTTTAATTCCAGGCACACGGCCTAGAAATGCGACACAAGTAATAAATTCGGAAAATTCTACCGGATCTTTCTTTATTTTACTATCTCTCTCACTCTCTCTCTCTCTCTCTCTATAGAAAAAGACCAACTTACATTCCAAGTTCTAATAGTACGAGTGTAATCAACTACGTATTAAGTAACGTGTCTCGACAATAATTTCATTATCATGAATCAAACCTTTTGAAGTTACAAAAAGCTTCTAATATTTATCATTTTAAGCACCCGAATGGGGTAAATACCGAAGTTATGAAAATGAAGCTTTAATAATGTCAACGCGTCCACATTTCTCAAAAGACATCGAAAATTATATAACTAGCTTGGAATCATCTTAAAATCTGCGGGTACCCCAAAAACTACCATCAATTTGAAACGCACAAGTGGCCATCTAAACTGATAACTGGACTTGATCTTACAGGAGATCAAGGGACTAAGGGCTGTAATCACTCTAACAGGTACCGGGGTGAACCAATCTCTACCCGTTCCCGATAAAAAAAGGGAAAAGCAGCGTCGAAAGAACATATTCGAGGGAAGTTGTTACTAAAGGTACGTTCTGCCCCGGACGACTGTTAATCGTTGGACGATAATCGTTGACCCCTCGCAGGCAAACAACTCCGGTCCGAACGAAAGACCACACTTACAATAGGATGAGTAATTTATTGTCTACGGACCTCTTCGATCGATAGGACGATCCAACGATCTTTTTTCCTTTTTAGGTATATATATATTATATATATATTAGCAGCTAACTCTACCCTTAGATAAAACTACCTTTTTTTCCACATGTGTATATATATATATATATATACATATATATATATATATATATATATATATATATATATATATATATATATATATGCTCGTCGTTGTTTTTGATAGAAAATAAAATCTTTTATCTTTTTTATCTCCCTCTCACTCTCTTTATAATATATATATACATATAATTATATGTATATATATATATATATACATATAATTATATGTATATATATATATATATATATATATATATATATATATATATATGAATATATACGCAGGTACATAATATATATATACATATGAATATACACGTGTGTACATTATGGCATGCTAATTTATATTGAATTGTTTTTTTTTCAGTTTTTTTATTATTATATATTTTACGTTCGTAGGATACATTTTTTATTTTAATTATTTAAATAATTGTGGTCACCTTTCATTATTTACATATAGATCAACGCGATCGTATCTCTAAAGTCTATTATTTAAACAGGAGAGAGTACTACCCATATATGCAGGCCATTATTCTAGTAATCCAGCTATATGTTACTATTTAATATTTGTTTTGTAAGTAAATAACTTTTAAATTTCTTAATTATTATTCTCACGTAAAAAGATTTCACAACGTGAATAAAATTCTAACGCATATAAAATAAAAAATATTTACCACACGTAAAACATAAATAATTATTAATTACTATTCTTCTTCTTCCTTTATGTGCCATACTCAAGAGAGCGTTGGCGATCACCAATGTGCCAACTAGATTTTACGTTGTCTCGCATCTGCCATTAATGGTTGTATTGAAGATGGGCCGGTCCAATTTTTGATATTTTCCACCCAATCTGTTATCCTTCTTCCAGGACTTCTATTTCCTTTTATCTGTCCTTGTATAATAATCTGTAAGATTTCATACTTTGCACCTCGTATGACACATTTCTTAGTATTCCGTAATTGTCGGTCTCTATTCGCTTTCTTTAAGACATCTTTGTTGGATATTTTTGCTGCCCAAGGTATCCTCAGCATCATCCTCCTTTGTAACCACATTTCTACAGCCTCGTATCGGTTCAAATGTTTTTTATTTAGAGGAATAGCAATGCCATATAACAAAATTGGCTGGATGTAACATCGAACTATATCTTGTCTCACTTTCAGACTAAGCGATCGGTCACATAATAATTGTTTCAGCACCGTGCTTCAACCTAAACTCAACTCTATTCAAAATCTAGCTATTAGAATTGCCTTGAGAGCCTTTCACACTACCTCAAACACAGCTTTACACGTGGAAGCAAACATATTACCACTCCGATACAGAAGACAAATATTAGCACTAAAATATTACACACAATCAATTTGCACACCATCCAATCCAATATCCAAGTCGTTACAAACGAATAAATCTCATCATACTTTCTTAAGCAAGTCAAATACTTCCAAACCCCTATCAGAACGCGTTAACAATACATTAGCAAAACTTCAATATCGATTACCGCAAATTAAAACAAACCAAGATCCAAAAATACCACCTTGGACAAAGCTTTCAATAGCAATAAACACAGAACTGGAAAAATATAAGAAAAATTTAACACCTTCAAATATACTCAAATCAAAATTTTACAACATTTTGGAAAAACAGTACGGCGATTATACACAAATATACACTGATGCATCAAAGTCCACAAACCTAACCTCATCGGCCTATCTAACACCGAACCAGTCCCAAGTATACTATCTACCAGAATCAGCCTCAGCTTTTACAGCAGAACTTCTTGCAATTTATAAAGCTTTAAAATACATATCTAAACAAGCACAACCGAAGAAATATGTAATCTGCACAGATTCTTACAGCGCTCTTAAACATATTCAAAAATATATTAAAAATACAAACTCAGATACTTTCAACCTAAAACACATTATTAACTACCTCCTCTCAAATAACAATGAACATGTTCTTTTATAGACACCAGCCCATTCGGGAATAGCTGGGAATGAAAACATTGATAGAATAGTCATAACAACTCCTATGAATATAAAAACAATGAAATCAACACGCATTACTGATTTACATACAGTCCTTATACAAACAATTAAAATGTCATTTCAAAAATTCTGAGAGACCCAATGTACACATACACACCTATATTAGATTAAGCCGAAATTAGGAAACTAGAAAACAACAGACCAGAAATAAAGAAAAACAGAAAAAACGCTAGCTCGACTACGTACAAGACACACGTTACTTTACAACACCTACTCAATAGGACCCACCCATCTGCCATGAATGCAATTCACAATTAAATATAAACCACATACTATTAGAATGTACAAAATACAGAAACCCCAACGTATAAAATACAACCTAAATCATGACACAATAAAAACAATACTCGAAGATAACCCGGACAAAATTAAAAATCTTTTACAGTACCTTACAGACACTAACTTAATAAACAGCTTATAATCAACTCTAAGACGTAAATGATCCCGGCAATCGAGCGTCCATAAATAAAATAAAATAAAATAAAATAAAATAAAATAAAATAAAATAAAAGAGCAATTATATATTCCTGTAATTTTGTGTTCTCGTTACTGCTTGATCTTTTGTTACAAGTTTTGCAACATTCGCTCACGAGCGGGGCGGTAAATATTTCGAACACGCTTGATTGCTACGTCTATTTATGATCGGTTGATTATATTTATTTCATTAAGATATATACATAACAAGGGGTTCATAAAGTTAAGTACCGTATACCTTAACTTACTAAATCTAGAAAATCAGCGAGACAAATGTTAGGCTACAGGGAAAAAAACACGAAAAAAAACCGCAAGGAAATAAATAAAATGTGGTAAAAGAAAAAGAAAAATGTATGAAGTACATATGCACACATACACATGTACATACACATGCACACATACAATATTAACTACGTAAAATAAATAATTGACGTAGACACAAATTGAATGAGTAACCTATGCTTAATTCTACGATGTATATAAAAATAAAGAATGTTATCAAATATTATTAATTTACTGTATATTTTGTTTAAGGCGTCTATGCTTATACTTGGTGTACATAAACTGTAGTTGCTTGGAATCGTAATTTCGGATCGTTAAGATATGCTCATTTTCATGCAATATACAGTTATTGCGAGTTATTCTTCTTCTTCACAAGCCACCCGATTCGGGTATTGCTTAGTCACCATGTATGGACTCCACTATCTGATGAAAGTAGTTCCGATCTCTTGACGCTCTGATTAATTCCGCTGCACTCTGAATTTCAGTATTTTGATGTTCTCGAGCCAAGAGATTCTTCTTCTCCCGGTTTTCTTCTACCATTGACCATTCTCATTAATATTGAACGAATGAATGAATGTATTTTTTCATAAAACAAATATTACAAAGAGAATATATAAAACGTGTAAATCACGACTATGCGCATATTGCGCGAACGCCGGATTAAATAATACAAATAAATAAAAATAAATTTAACTTCCTTTCATCGCACTAAAATAACGTAACGTTATATAATTGAATGAAATTAATACAATTCCTTAACCGAAACATTCTTAAAAAAACAAACGAAATCGATTTATGCATGTAAGTATACACACACAAACATCCAGACACCGCCAATCAAATAAACTAAGTATTAAAGTATAATTACAAGTCAACACGAATGTACCTATCGTGCGAAAATAAAATATACAACATAGAAATATACACATAAATACTAAAAATCGTGTATACATAAAAGCATAACAGGAAATAACTCATAATCAAATAATAATTAATAATTATAAACAATCGAAATAGAATTTAATTTACAAATAAAAAAAAATTAAATTACACTAACAATTCCAACCGAATACTTTTAAACCAGTTAGCAACTTCAATTATTATTATGAAAAGCTTGTTACATATTTACACATTACAAATGCAACTAATGACTTATGCCGTCGTTGATAATTTTTAAGATCAATTTTTAGTTGACGCGGCAAAGAGTTAAACATAGAAGCACCCATATAAACCGCTTGGATTCGGGTACGAAATTCATTAAATTTAGGCAACTTTGCTAACTCGTGTGAGGATAACCTTGTTTTACCACCATGCAACTCAATTGAAAAAAGTTTAAAATTTTTAAAGACGAAAACAAGTAATTGTACTTCATATAATTCACGAACGGTGAGAGGACGAGTTTTCTAACAGGGTTGCTTACCATTACCAATGGTGTTAAGTAACATGTTTTGAAGTGATTGTATGGCATTGATATATACCTTTCCAGCTCCAACTCAATGCATAAGCCTGTAGCACAAAACTGGTTGGTAGAAAGAAGTATACAAACGAAATAACTGTGTAGATGAAAAAAATTGCTTCAGATAATAAAAAAGGTAATTTAATTTTCTTAATTTTTTAGAAAGGAACTCGGTATGTTCATGCCAAGTTAATTTGCAATCAAGAACCACCCCGAGATACTTAATTTCATAAACACGTTCAAGTTCCACATTATTGATAGTTACATTAAAAGTGTTTTCAATGATTGTCTGTAAATGTAGTATTTCGATCCTCGCATTAGGTGTCCCAAAAAACGAAATTTTTCGTATTTTTATTAGTCATTAGTATCCGCCCAGTTACCATCGGTTTTAACACTTCTTCGTTCTTTGTTTTACTTGTCCACGGAATTTTCCATATTCTTCTGTAACACCACATTTCGAACGATGAGATGCGCTTCTTCAACCGGGTCACTATTTCTTGTAATCCAGCTGCCTAAATATTTATATTTATTTACTCGTTAATTTCTTTCCAATTGAGAAATAACTTTTTATCCGTAACTGATTGGCGGGAAGTTACCATGAATTTTGTTTCCTTAATGTTTATATTGATTCACATTTCCTGGCTTACAGTAACGACTGTATCTAGTATTCGCCGCAGATCTTCTACAGATTCAACCAATTATGCCGTATCATCGCGCAAAACTAATTAAATCCCGAATAAAAAGTAAATTTAATATCTCATGAATGTCCCTTATTCTGGCATACCTTGGGGAACTTGATAAGCATCTTAACCACTCATTTTGTATTAATTGTAATTTATTAAAGCTCGCCTTCGAGATAGAAGACCAGGCCAGACAAGCATAAGCTATCACAGGACGAATAAGCTCTTTATAAATGTCGAGCTTATTATTAACGTTCAGGTACGATTTACGATTAAGTAAATTGCGCCTACTGTTTTATTTAGAGCTGCGCAATTTACGCGCGCTGAGAAGGTTAGCCGTTTATCTAATAAAACACCCAAATAACGTACACTATCCGACCAATTTATAATTTTATCATCGACTAGAAGTTCGGATGGCAAAATTGGTCGACGACGAATAAAAAATATGGCCTTAGTTTTTAATGCATTTATTTCGATTTTCCCATTTGCGATAATACTTTAAAACGCTATGTGCACCGATTTCTAATTGAATTTTAATAACAGTTGGTTTGTAAGAGCTGAAAAATATTGCTATATCATCCGCATATAAACCTGCCTGTTTGTCAATGTTGTAAAATCGCAGAGAAACAATTTGAATAAAAATAAAACTTAATAAATGTAAGCGATATATCATTTATGTAATATAAAAGAAACATTTGGAAGTTACAAAATTAAAGAAAAACGTTGGACGATATTCATCAAATTGCCGTGGTGACTTGTCATTAGTGTTCTCGCTGATTATACGGTAGATAATTTCGCCGATGATACATTTAGGTATCGACCGAAATTTTTCCAACAACTTTATACAATTCACGGATATAAAAATCATTTATACGTTCTGTTGGTTTATAGCTTTCTACCACGAAAAAGGCAGATAATGTAGACGTTCCTCTTCCAAATCGTCGATGAATATAGACTTAAATATTCGAAAAATTACGCTAGTTTTCGAAAAGCGGCATGAACTGCAGTTTTTTCTGTAGTGCGAAGTAGTCGGTTTCGTTGATATCGAAAAATAATTCGATATTGAAAATTTAACCCTTTCATTGGAACTTTGTTTTATCCTAAAATTCTGAAATTGGGTACGCGACCTAATATAAACTTCCTGATTACGAAACACTTAGCATCACAGGACCATTGGGAGTGTATGTCGCCGAGGAGTGACATTTCCAAATCGTACATCAAAAACATAACATTTTTACCAATTTACTGGGCTAGAATAACGTAATAGACGTAATATCAAAATAAAATTTAATTTTGAAAAGCAAAATATATAAAATAACATTAAAATTAATGGAAAATAAAAGAAGTATACAAATAATAAACGAGAAAAAATGTTTAATATAGTATACTTAAATATCAGGTGATTATATCCGATGAAAGGGTTAAATTTACGTATTTGTGTCGTCGTGAATAGGTAGGATTATATATTTTACCACTTACGCATTACGCGCAGATGTTTAATTTTATTTATCATAATTTATTGTGAATAAAACCTACATTTGAAAATAATTAAAATTTTAATTTGAATTATTATTATTATTACTTAAATGTTATTCTTATGGCAGAAAAAGTATCATTATTGTTATTATATTTGTTATTCTCTATATTATTGTTATTCTTTAAGTAAGAACGGGATATTCGTCACATTTTGTTTCCTGCTGCATATATGGAATCGATTTTTTCATCACTCTCTAGTATAAGTCCTTTATTATATATTTCGCTTTTTTTCATTCACACGCAGCGTGTAGTAACCTCTTTTGGGTGGAAGGAATCACCAGAAATAATAATAATCATAAAAGGCCACCGTACAATCTTGTCCGTGAACCGCCTAATCGTTTATTTTGGCATTTACACGACAGCTCGTAGTTGGAGTTCAAAAAGAGTCTTGGACCGGGAATGCATGACGGCCTTGACCCCTACTGCTTTGTGTTTCCTATGGCGCCGTTTTGCTTCGAACGACTATGGCTTCGATCGTTAATATCGTACGGCTTGAATAGTCGGTCAACAGACTGGTGAATATAATCGTTAGTCGTTAACGATTATTTGTTTTGTGAACACGTGTTGCGCTGTTTATGTTATGGCTCCTTCATTTTCCGACGCACACGATGATGTCCTTGTTGAGGAAGTAGCAAATCATCCTTCGCTGTGGCAGCTGTCACATGTGTCATACAAAAATCAGAGGATCAAGGATAATATATGGACTGAGATTGCCACAACACTTGGAAAACCTAGTAAGTTATTTCCAAATTGCTCAACAAGAAAGACGAAAGAATTCTGAGAATTTTTGATCATCTTCGCGCAGATGATTTTTTATCAACTTTTGATATAACCCTTCTTCAGTTTTCATTACGAATATAGGGTGCATTCCTCTTCATGCCATACATGCGCGGCGTAATAGTTCATCGTCTTCCATTTCCTCAATCAAAAGGTGTCCAATCATTTTTCTTTTACGTCGACTCAACACTAAACTCATTATTGACAACTACACAGGTACAGAAATGCGAGTGAGAAGCACCGAAAAATATGCGTACTGTGAAAAATCAACAGGTCGTACGGTATGACAAAACGTTCTGAGCAAAATGGTCACCAACGATTATCGCTCAACGATTAATCGTAGGACGATTAACAGTCGTCCCGAGCAAAACTGTGAGGAATAACGCCACTCCGGAATAGCTTTCGTACAAAAACAGATTGTAATACCGATCGTTACTTTTACGGCATCGGTTTTGCGTTCATAAGGTTGCCAATGTTAAACTAGTTGACTTATTAAGAAATTACGGTGCCCGGCTATTTTCGCTACAGAGCTTACCACACGACCATGTTGCTTTGATTATTCTCTCCTCGCGTGTACTTTCGATCGAGCCATAATATTCGCATTAAGGGAGTATTCTGCTTAGATGCTGTTAATTCTTGCGTAAGTATGGGGTATAACTCTCGATAAGGAAAATAGTTTCAGCGCCTAATACGAAGTCAGCAGCTTGGTTTTGCGCATCAATAATAAGTAAGATTATCAATTTTACAGAAAACACCTTTACAAAGGGCAATCATACCAACAACACAAAAAAACCGAACATATCGACAATAATAATAATAGTAATGGTAATGATATTAATATAAAAATACTTCTCATCTATAAAATAAAGTAATTTCTTTTATAAACGCGCTAAAATAAATTTCGAAATAATTATATTACAAGATCGTTTTATTTTATAGATATCGAGCCGACAAAATGATAAAAGCGTGTTGGAAGATCAGAAAAACGCGTGCGTGTGAGTGTGTGTAATCTCGATCGATGTATCATTCTGTTTAGTTTTATCCGTTTCGCGATAATCTTATAAGCCGGGATCTTCCGAAAGGAATCCGGACTGGTCGGACGCCTTCAGATGGCATAAAAAGTCGTAAACGTACGACGATTCGTAAGAATTTAAAAACGTAATTTTATACGAGGCGTAATAATGGCGATATATAATAAGAAAATTTCTATTTACGAAGGAAAACGTATAATAAAAAATAATAAACGCGAATAAACGGCATCGGTTGTCATAAAAATAATAATAATAATAATAATGAGATAAGTAATGAATAAGAATTCATTTGAATAGCAACTTCAGCTCAGAACCGGAATTAAGAATTATTATTAATAATATTTAATATTATTATTATAATTCCGAAGTTTTTATCTTCGTTACGTCATGATACGAATTGAAGATCTCTCTGCTCGTCGCTAAAACGTTCGAAATATTTTATCGATTCTCGATTTCATTCGATCCGAGTTGCTGGACTCATCTTCTTTGTTACGGATGTCTCGTTCGTGAGACGAATTCCATCGGCAACTTTCGAATTTCTGTATAATCGCCCGCAGTAGCCGTAATAATTCCCGATAATAATAATAATAATCCAATAATAATGATAATGACGATGAGAAAGGTATTCGTCCGTTTCTTTGAAACTGCCAAAGATTTTCATTCATCCGCTTTAATTTCGTTTAAAATAGGAAAGTTACATACCACGTTTAAAAATATTACATCAACCGAACCTCGGTGGATTGTAAATTGAAATATTTCATATTGCTCATTACGTTCAACGGTCCGTCGAATTAATCCGAGCATATTATATCCTGCTTAGCGACCTGTCTTTATTTCATCATTATTCAGTGCCATCTCCGTATCGGAGGTAGGTGACTATTTTGTTGTAGACTATAAGTAGCGTACAAGACAATCATAATACGGCTTTAGCGCAGATGGATACACACACCCGGGAGCAATTGATTGTAATCGCCCTTTTTGCCACAGCACAATTTTTTGTAGTGTACTATATTATTAATAGCGCGCATGTGGTGTTGTTCGTGGTGGTTTGCCATTGCCTTTGAACGAGATAATATTATTAGGATTATTTATATATTTATTTTTTTTGCCTCGTTGATGTTATTCGAAATTGGTAGCTTGTCCGTGCTCTATAGGCTATCACGATGACTTCTTTATTAATATTAGCGTTAATCTACGAAAATCGTACATCTATAACTAGTTCGCTCCTAGGATTCTCTCCATTCCATTCGTATCATTTATCGATCATTCTATTCATTTTTCAATACCGGAGCCGTACTTAACCTATTTTGCCTCGCCTTTATGCCTTTTCAACGGACATTTCCTTCGATTGTATAACAATCCTCCGTGTCGGAACGAGCACGTAGCCTATCAAAAACGAAGTTATCAACTTTTCATTTGGTTCGGTACTCGTCGATTTTTGGGATATGATTTCAAATTTCGCGGTTTACCCTCCGTTTCCGTTCAACTCGCCTTTTCTATTCGTCTGTAGCACCATCATTTCAATCGACCCGCGAGCTAATCCTCATTTCGTTTTGAGCGTGTCCACATTATCGAACCATAAAACGCTACCGACCGTGAATTTTACGGATAATTATTTTCGTATTTGTTTCGACACGTTGATAGCAGCTATCATCCACCGTTGATGATAGTTATACCCGGATGATACTTGTTTAATTTAAATCTGCTCTAGAATCGTTCCATCAATGATTTATGCGATTTTGTGTCAATTATCATTATTTTAGTGTGAAATTTTACTGTTTTATCCATTTTGTTTATCATTTTCCGCAGCACACACGTGGACTGTTTGCTAAGACTATTTCATTGTACGTTCCTTCCTATCGCTTTTACGCCGTATGTTCTATCATCGAAGAAATTTCGCGAAAAACCAGTAATCGGCATTTCAGATTTAATAGCGACATTAAAGATCCTCCGAGCAAATAATGAAGAATCTTTCTTTACTAAAAAAAATAACTCTGGAGAAAGAGAGAAAAACCTGCGATGTATCACCAATTGTTTTCGAGACAAACGAGCGAAATTGAGAAACTCAACATTGAATAATCACACTGTCAACTCTGTGGGGCAGTCTCTGAATGATAATGATAATAAAAATAGTAATAATAGTATTAATAATGAGGATAGTAATTTAAGCAGTATAAATCACCATCTGGCAAGCTACAAATGTTCATTCTTGCAAAAGCTAAAAATAATGTCCGGCGTAATGTAAATTATATAATAACGAATAGTATTAATTTTATATGAAATAAATCATCGCATAATCCATCCTATACAGCTACGTCATGAATCACATCAATGATCCTAATCACTGAATCATACCCTTCCTCTGAAAAGTTATGTACTCGATATCATATTAAATCTAATGAACTATAAACTATGTCTCCATTCGAATAACCTATCGAAAAAATTCTAATCGGTAATAATGATAAAATTATTGTAATAGAAATAGCGAACCTTCGAATTTTTATAAGTACGTAATTTTCTCCGAGCGAATATAAAAATATCGAATAAATTTTTAATTCGGTTTCCATAAAATAGCGTTATACCGACTGAATACTCTAGTATGGGATAAAAATTATGGGATACGAAAAAAAAATCGTGAGGAAAGTTAAGATTTTCCGCAAAAAATCTCATCTAATTGTTATAAACGATAAAAGTAAATAGATATAGCTTTGTAATCACATCTGCAGCTGTGTTACAGCGCGAGAAAGATCTCTATTCACCGTTACAAATATTTAAATGTTGTGGGGTTGTGCAAAAGATATACACATAGATAGGATATTTCAGAAGAAGACCATAAGACTGATCACCTCGTCACCCCGGTACGTATCTAACCTTACACCGAGACTTAAATATCCCACATGTAAGAGACGAGATAAAATGCTTTGCTAAGCGGTATGTAAGTCGTTTGGAGACTCGTGAAAACTCATTGGTAAATAATCTACTTGACGTCAGTCTCGATGTAAGCTAAAACGTACTCTTGATCAAACCTAGATTTAGTATAATACACTGAGGTCCATCGTTGGATGTTAACCCCTAACAAGTTATTTAGCTTTTAAGTTCGATTTATAGATGACCAATTTCGGTATTTATATATATATATGTAATAATTTTGATCGATGTTGTATTCTGCTCGCCGAAAAGTACACAGTCCGCATGAGTACAACGCGCATATTTATTCGTATTTAACTTTAAATTTCTTATAATTTAAAATTACTTATAATTTAAAATTTCTTATAATTTAAGTATTTTATAAAGATCCGATTCTGTGTACGGTCATGGAAAAGAAAAAGACACTATACATATTTTACGATTCGTAAGAAAATCAATGATTATATATATATATATATATATATATATATTACAGAATTTGCATGGGATAATGTGCTTCAGTATTACAAGACTTATCAGTTTTAATACAATTGGATCTTTGTGGGAATTACCTTATCACTACCGACTCGAAAAGTACGATGAATGCTGTAGACAATAAGTGGAATGGGTCGGATACATTAATTGGATTAATTACGTTAAAGCTTAATAATTCGGAATTCGTGGGAATGTTTGTGTCCTTCTGGCGGATGTCGGGTGATGAAGGTATTCTAAACGATGAATTTTTCGATTCATCAGTTAAAGACGTGTCGTCTATCGGTGTAATACTCTCTTTAACTTCTCACATGGATATAATTCGCTTTATAGAGCACAAGAATCGTTAGAAACTGATGTACACTGAGAACATTAGTCGATCCGCCTCTCGCCAATTATTACCAACTTCACTTCCTAAATATTCGTGGTTCTTTTTCTTAAAGAAGATTAATCGCGAAATAATTATACCCATCAGTTGATTAAGTCTTGGGCATCATTTTATTCCACGATCGTCTTTTCTATAGACGACTTAGAGAAAGTCCCTTCCGTCCTCTCCGTTCTGAACAGACAATTTACGATACGGATCATATTTTTTGTTTTCAATACTCGACCGCCAAGTATATTGCGCATAGTTCGGCGGATAAAATTATAAATGTTCGCGATAAGAGATGACGTAATTATCAGCAGACACCGATTGGGCCGTACTAAGCTAGCACGTCTATATTCTTCTTAATAGATCACAAGGTTATGTACAGCCTGCAACATTATGCTATCTATTAAACATATACTAACAGAATGTCCCGAATGTACGGCTTTTCATCTTCCTTTCAGCTACTCCTCGATGAAAATATTTTTACGCTGTCCAGACTCATCCTGTTCTTGCAAAATACCGGACTGTATCGCTTAATACTTATTTACCTCGTTAGTTGCTGTATACAATTTAAATAATAATAACCAAAATTTTTTTATAATTTTTGTTTGTATATACGCTAATAATTCACGGTATTCTCTATTATTTTTGTTTGTAAATTATTACTTTTTCTCTTTTTAAATAATGCAAAAAAATCGACGAAAATTAAAAATTACGTCTGGCGTTGTCGATGTCGACTAAACAAACGTCGAGCCGTCTACAAATAGAACACATCTGACTAGTAGTAATAACAGTACCCTAAAATAAAAAATCATGTGTGATAATTCAAAAAATAAGTTATTGAAAGCTATCGTAGATAAAGTGTTAACAATGTCTGATGAGTCAGTAAATATATTAAAGACAACACCTTTGTGCAATACGTCAGTGGTGGCAAGAGCAGCTCGAAATGTAAAAGATCCTAATCCAATTGCCTCCACAATGATAATGATTAATAATAAATATCCATTGCAGATAAACAAAACAAAAGCAAAAGAGTACAAAATACCAGAGGAATACCTTAGTCCAACTACTGATTTACACAACCATAACAATAGACTTTGTAAGAAAGAGGCCATTGATTGGTGGGTACAACAGTCACCAGTTCCATCAGAAGATCAAATCAAGACTATAGATTTATTATACAAAAAGCATAGAGATGATGCAGAAGAATATTTTTCAATTAAATTGGATAAGGCAAAGATCAAATTTGGACATGTGAATATGAGGAGAGCCATGACAAATACGCAGAAGCCAACAATAAATATTCCTAGAGCTCTCCGTGAACAATTGGTGTTACAGACATTACTTCCAGAATATGTGATTCCATATGAAAATATCAATTCGTTCCAATTTCAAGAGGCAAAAGCTGTAGCAGAAGCCAATGTTCCAGATAAAATATCAATAGCTTCTCAGGCATGGATACTTTTGAACCATCTTGATCCAAAACCAAGAATGCTGCCTGTAGTTGACAAATCGATGATTAGTAGTGCTCAATTACGATATTGTATGTACTAATAAAATTTTACAATCACAGGAGTAACATTTCCGATAGACATACATAGCCGTGATTTACTGAATGCACTAAATGCAGTTTCTAGTGCATTTTGTATAGTATTTAATACAAATGTAAATAAACCACAACTCAAGGACTTCATGGACAGGATTTCTATTGGAGATGCACTATTATCATCAATACTAGCCGATAATGCAACTTCTCAAAACCCATTCACCAAACCATTAATGGCATTCTTGAATCATCCAGTCAGCATGACCACATCATACAATGATATAGCATTTGCGCCAAAACCTGTGCATAAGCTAAGGATATTGAATATGATGAATAAAAGATGGGTAACATATAACGTTTATATCGGTCAAGAGATAGTTCATTTCAAAGTTGGATCGATACAGGGAAGCTTTTCACACAGTAGCTACCATCTATACAAAATTGATTGTAACTACACAATAAGGAAAGAATTTACGAGGGCAGTCGCTGCAATTGCAAATTATTGCCGGATTGGATGGGATGGGATGAAACATCATTAAGCACCATTGGTGAGATAAAGAAAAAGATTAGTGATAATGCAATGAAAAGACCATGGTCAATCTTCGGTGGCACTTCGGCAGATTTCTTTAGATTGGAAGGAAGTGAACCACCATGGAGTGTAGGCAACTTAAACATCCTGCGTCAAACGGAGTTTCTTACAACTGAACCAGTTGTGGCAATTCTCAGGGAAGGTATGAGCATATTCTGTCCTACAAACAATTTAGTAATTGACATTCCTGAACCCAAGAAGATGACTATACCTAAGAGTGTAGACCTACCATATGGTGTATTTGATGACTTTCTATCCCCAGAGTTGAGGTTAAAAAGAAAAATTGTATATTATATACATACTTTGACGAGTTAGTTAGACAGATCAGAGCAAAGAACTGGATATGAAAAAACGAGTCCATAGATGAGATAATAACTAGCAGCAATGTACACCAGACTAGTATGACTGCTAGACACATAATAACTGATAGACTAAGACGATCAAGCCAATACGAAGAACAAGAACTAATTGCCTTCTTATACTGTTTCACCCATAGACGACCATCCAGCACCGAATTAATGATGTTACAATATTCCGTACTATTAGATACAGTAGAAATCGATCTCTCCGCTAGGAGTAAGTCATTCAGATACAACATACAAACCAAACGTTATGAGTTCAACAATGAACCAATGGGTGCAGAAAGAAAATTAATAGACACTGGGACTGCATTACAGACCTTTCTCCGTGGGTATAGGCTCTCTCTTGATGTTAGTGAAGGTCCAATAACTGTATCAATACACCAGCTAATGAAAGATCATAAAACATTAAAACATCATGAGAGCGCACGGGTAATGATAGGTGGGATCGTATATAGAATCACAAGAGACTTATTATACGATAAATCAATTCAGGATACTATTCAAAGACAACTATTAATCAGAGAAGGCCAACATATTCCTGCATCTACATATGAAAATCCTTTGAAGCGGAAAATACTGCAAGCAATAGATCCAGATGAAGAGGATGATCCTCAACCAAGTTCCAAAACAGCGAGGCAAGAGACCGCTGACTAACGTCCGCTTTTCAATAATATATTTTGTTTCACATTGTTATTATATTAAGTTTATCCGATCATGTTTATTGAAAAAAAAAACACTGTTATTTATTGTTCATAGACGTAACAAAAGATTCAGTCCGATCGAAATGAACGTGATCGCGTTGATCGAAATTTTCAACAATCAAAAACAACTGTTGGCTCTTCAGAAATCGACAATAATAAGACGTTGTGTACACAACACTTAAATACGTACACGGTCGATTATGTCTAAAGATTTACTATTATTATTATTACTATTATTAATATTTATATTTCGATATAGTTTTATTTAAATAAAAAAATTATGCGCAATAATGCGTGCATTCGTTTGTTTATTTATGTGAAATTACTCGGTTCATTCTTCGCTCATTTTGAACCGTTATATCTACGAGTATACATAGATACGTTCACTATTATTCATTATTACTATCATCGCTATTACTATTCCAGTGTATGTACATACTTTATTACGCTTTACACGGATTGTTTATTGTTTTATATATTCGCCTATCACGTTTTAGTTTTTAGTATTGCGGTTAATTGAAGGAGATATTTAGCCTGTTTAGTAAACGTGGAGATCTATTTCTTTTAAAAAAAATCTCAAAATAATGCGAATACCAGAAATATTTAATTGTACAATATAAAGCTCTGTGTTTAGTTCTGCACTCTTGGAATATATCGTATATTTAAATATAGATATAGAATACTTTTGCAACTCGCTAAACATCGATACGCATTTAATTCTGACAATCGGTGTACCGATATTTTAAAATCGATAATCGTACTAATCTTTATGAAATTGAAATAATCCGTACAAAACTCTCGAGACTTAAATAGGTTACAACTATTAATCGTGAACTTTTACTTTCCTCATTCATCTATTCGTCAAATTATAAGGATTTTTTTAAATGAGGGGTGCCTTTACAGCTTACCCAACGTGATATTGTGGGGACTATCTACATCTTAATCAACGATGTTGACCTAGAAACATCGCTATATGAGGAATAATTGTAGATTATCTAGATGGAGAAGGGACGATACATTATTCGGACATACCGAAGAACGTATAAAAGGTAAAGCTCCGAACGCAACGGAGCCACACAGCAGAGCATTAAAAAAAAATTGCAGACTGCCTGTTCAGAATGGAGGGGACAGAAGGGACTTTCTCTAAGCTGTATACGGAAAAGACGGCCAGGCAACAAACGATGTCAAAATCGCAATCTACTGATGAGTATCATCTTAAGGAAATTGAACAATGGGAGTTTGAGAAGAGACGGCTGGAGCTGATAGTAATAAGCGAGAGGTGATTGACTAATTCACTCAGTATACATTAGATCCCATTGATCCCTACGCTCTAGCTGAATAAAATGATATCTTTGTGAGAGACTAAGCAGAGTTCTATACCACTAGAAGGACCCGTCTTTAGCCAATGAGTCAACAAATTCGTTATATAGGATACCTCTATGACCCGGCACCCACAAGAAGGACAGGGATACTCCGACACGTTCCAAATTATTAAGCTTTAGAAAAACTGAACCAATTAATGTATCCGACACGTTACGTTTATTGTCTATAGCCGTCACCACGCTTTTTGAAAATAAGGTAATTTCCGCGAAGATTTAAGTCCAGCAGAATTGACAAAGCTTGTACTACTAAAATAATTACACGCACTTTACTTCAAAAAGGAGTGATTGGCTGGTATTCTATATCTCGACTTATTTTAAACTTCCGCATTCGTAATTACGGGTAACTTACACAAAGTTAAATCATGATTACTTCGGTGTATTGCTTGTGTTAAAACAGATTTTCGATATAAACTAAAAATAAAATGCTTACCCATCGCGTAAAGAATGATAATCATAAATATGCTAAAATAATGTTTAATTTAATATTGTTAACTCGTAAATTAGTTGTTGATTAAACATATGATAGTTCGGACTATGTTTTTGTTGTCTTTAAACTAAGAGTACAAGTGTAAAGCACTTCCCACACGCGAGACTGAAATATTTAACTATACACGCATATATATAATTTTCATTTTTCTTTTATTTAATCGCATATTTCCTTTGCACCTTTACATAGATACTTTTAACCCGAAATATACGATTAAACTCTAGAATTTAGCATTCTACTGAGGACTGGTATAAAGGCGGGGTTATCTACTAATAGTGGTTGTTTACTATATATACGATACTAGTATAGTTCAAAACGAATTTTTAAAAATTCAACCGATAAAATTTATTTCTTAAAAAGATGAAAAGTGTTCGTTACTGCATATATACATATAAACATACACACACACACACACACACACACATATATATATATATATATATATATATATATATATATATATATATATAGATAGATATTTATTAAAGCGGATACACAAAATTTTTTAAAATTCAACCGATAAAATTTATTTCTTAAAAAGATGAAAAGTGTTCGTTACTTCATATATACATATAAATATACACACACATATATATATATATATATATATATATATATATATATATATATATATATATATATATAGAGTGTATACATTTATTATTAAAGCAGATACACACATCACACGTCCTACATTAAATAAAATAATATGTTTCCACTAAAGTGATATTACATAATTTGAAATACAATATAGGTACATTTTATGAGCGTAATTGATTACAATTTTTTTTAATTATGAACTATATATATATATGTGTGTGTGTGCGCACATCTATTATATATATATATATATAAATACGTATAATTATGTATGTGTAAATATACATCAATATATATGTTTGAGCCCTTACCTAATTTGATGATTCATTTTTAAGCTGTTGAAAATATGATTCATGCAGATTCCTTAAATAGAAATAATTAACACTTCTATATAACAACCCATCACCTATATTATCCCAATATAAGTTTACATACTGCTCGTCGTAATTAATAATAACAACGCATTTTATTTAAATATTTTTGTGTTTAGTAATAAATTTTGTAATTTTTCGATCGGATTTTTTTCCGTTGAAATAATTTTTTTCATAGATTAAAAAATATATCCAGACGATTCGGTACCTTAGAATTAAAACGACACTCGAAATATAAAATTTATATAGTATTTACTTAAAAGGCAAATTTCTAATAACGTTCGAACGGTTAAACACGATCGAGCTGAAATTTTCAACGTACATTTAAATATGTATCGAGAAAAGAATGATTAAAAATAAATAAATTTGCGAGGTAAACTCTGGTTCGATCCGCGCTTAAAATTTCAAAAGGCCATTTTCAACTACTTAATAAATTACACGTATGTCCAAAATTTCATCCAAATCGTTACAATATTTGTGTGTATGTATAAGAATTTACCCTTTAAAAGGTAAGATATAAACATGTAAACTTATTATAGTGTACGAAATATATTATTAAAAATTTAGAAGTAATTCATTTATTATTTTCGATAATTTGTTCTTAAGTTATCGGACGCAATATCATCGATAAGATGTATACTAAATAATAGGTAAATATAATTATCATTAAATAAATAAATATAAATATGAAGTACCCTCACGTATTACAACTGCACACGCTGTCAACACTCATAAATATATATATATATATATGTGTGTGTGTGTATAAATTCAGGGGAATTTTAAGCAGTTTTATTGACTTTATTCGTGACTATAGACTTTTTATGTAGTTATAGTTAATAGGAAAAAATATTTCGTATATATATAATATACGTAGAAGTGTGGCAACTAACCTGGCAAAAATAGGTCTGAACACGATCTAAGCCATCAAATATACATGCAACTAGCAACTAGCACCTAACAGAGGATTGCTTGCTTAATAATTCGATTGCTTGCTTAATAACTCGATTGCTTGCTTAATAACTCGAGTCCCTTTAAAATAACTGCATAGGCTGCACCATTAGCTAGATCGACTGAATAAACACAAACTATTTAATTGAAGATTCGCAGACAATGAGCTTCGTTAATACCAACGGCTATCAAAGAAGACGATTCGTGGATCAACAGCATCACTGACGAAGCCCGGAGGATGATAAATTATTGGAGTAATTTCGTATAGATATCACGTTTACGTTTCACATTCTATTTTATATTTATACGTTGTCTTGGACACGATAATATTGGTCGAATTCTAGTTTATGCAAGAAATGATCATATATTATTTTTATAGAATTATTTAAGATAAACTTATAAATATGTAAATTTGCTCACCGCTATGCACGGATAAATCTCACTTTCCTTAAAAACCGATTTTAAAATTAATTACACCCTTTCGAAAAATTAGGTTAGATTACATTAGGTTAGGATAGATTCGGAGGTTCATTTTAGCTAGTTAGATGTGGAATTAAAGGAAAAATCTGGAATAACAAAATACCCTGCTGGGTTAGGTTAAATCGGTTAGGTTAAAATCAAGGTTTATTTCGACTATTTAGAAGTGAAATTAAAAACGAAAATAGCACATTACCCGGTTGACTGATAAATCGAAATTTCAAGTGAGATTTAGTTTTTTAAAAAAAAAATTCGGAAAAGTATTTTTTTACTCCTAATCATTCTTATCGAAATGTGGTATTGAAAAATAAGGTGGGTTTTTTCAAAATCTGTCAGAATCCAGAACTCTCCCGATAATAATAAAACACATAAATATACATATATAATACTTTATGGATACATACATACATATACGTATATATATTGTATATAAAAATGTGTTAATATTAAAATGAGTTTTATTATTCGCACATATACATAAAAAATGAATTCAGGCACACCGTTAAAATTTTTTAAATACTTTTGCATTTCCTTACTTTGTCGGTAATATCATCTATAGGTACACATATACTAATAAGAACAATAATAATAATAAAAGACTGAATTTAATGTTACCTATTTTCCTATAAATTAGACGATATCGACTATTTGTAATGGTTTTTTGTTTTTAAATAAAATGCGAACTTTACTGTTATCTATAACGAGACTATAGAAAAAATTGTCTGTTCAAATATATATATATATATATATATATATATATATATATATATATATATTATCTTTATTAAACTGTGGTAATTTATTAAAATCGTTTTTTTTAATCTGAAATTTCCAACGGAAGATTGCATAGATTTGAATATAAATGTATAGATCTAACAGTTATTTACTAAGTGTATAAAGATGTATATATATTTATATACCTATGTAAGTACTTTTAAAAATGATAAATAACTTACCGATTTTCGTCGGATAACAATGGCGGACGTAGTCTTTAATTACGTATTATAATCGGTCTAGAACGCTTACTACTCAATAGTTACAATTTTCGAATGCTCGTCTAGGCTAATGTAATACCGAGACAATTGTTGTATCTGGCATCGGTCAATGGTATTTCCGGTATCGTCGTACAGCTAAACTAATTAGGGAATTCAATGTTATCTGGTTATATCGACGATCGATATATCCCGATTCATTGTTCAGTCATTTAAATCAATATTTCAAATTACCATTTCCACACGCGACACGTACTTCCCTGGGAAATTCCCGTTCGTTTAACTTACCAAGTATTTATACGTTCTTATCTTCGATTATCAATATTTAATTTAATATCTTTCTCACTTATTACGAACGTCTATAAATACGTACATACATACAGTATAAGTATACGTATACACGTATTCATGTATGCACACACATGTACATGTTCCACTATATATAATATATATGTATATTATATATATAATATTTTATATACATATACAACATATATATTTTCATTTTTGTTTATCTGCCGGGCATATACAACACAAGAACACGTACATAGATACTCATATACAGCGTACAGATAGGTTTATTTTCAACATGAGATAACTTTAATTACGCATATAAACTAGTACCGTACTTAATATTATATATATATATATATATATATATCTTATGTATATATATATATATGTGTGTGTGTGTATGTGCAGAGACATATAATTAATTTATATATTATACATGTATACACCTATGTTCAACATTGAAATGGAGCAATCAGTTGTTTTTTTCGGCTTATTGCATAAATGAACAGAAAGTTATTATTTTAATTTACGAATTCATATTTAATTTTCATATTATTTAACATTTATTATAAACGTAAATTCATATATATATATATATTATTTACAAGAATTATGAATAGCAGATGGATATGCGCCCAATATTTAGAAATACGCTTTTAGTCTAAAACATAATTGAAATATTAAACAACACTTTTGGCTTAGATTTTTAGGTTTCTTTTTTAATAAAATTGTATAAACATTTCCAGGTAACAACCATTTTTACACACACACACACACACACACATATATATATATATATATATATATATATATACAGAACCGTCTTTGTGCATTGGCCTTAGGAGTCTGGGCGTAGGTGCTCGAGCTATGAAATAAGGCACCCTTGATTTATAAATAGTAGTAAAAGTAATACGTAAATTAACGAGTAAAACCTTCTTTTTTATACGAAATACAGGTTGTGTGCGAGTAATTACAAAATAAGATAAACTAATGTAACAAATAACAGAAATTAATTATAAAATAATGGAAAACTTCTTCTTCTTCTTCTTTTCGTTGATAACCGTGCCGTGTACTGCTACTAAGGCCAGAGGCACGGGAGGAATTTATATTAACGGGTAGATTCTGGATAAATGAAGGAAGGCAAGGAGTCTAGATTCGGATGTAGGAGAATGCTGTAAAATATTTGGGAGAGAGTTTGGAAGGTTTGCGATTGTACGTTCGGAGGAATATAACGGACAGGTAATAAGCAAGTGAGGAATAGTTAAAGGAATATTGCATGCGGTACATTTCGGTTGGTCACTATTAGTGAATAAGTGCTTGTGAGTAAGCAATGTGTGGCCTGAGCGTACACGGCACAGGACTACTTCGTTTCTCCTGTTTGAGTTTTGACATGTAGTTGACTTTATCCAGTTGACGTTGTATTGCTGCAGGTTTGAAAATCCTTCGTTTGCTCTATCGGATAATTTAAACTAGTTTCATTGTATTTTATGATTTTTGTTCGGTGGTTTTATTTTACAACTTATTTCTTGTTTTTTTACCCCTGTGAAATCAATTATTAATTGATGGACAGAAATTTTATCTAAAATATCAGGATGTACATTATTGCCAAATAATTTAATCGATCATTTAACATTACAAGTTGAATATATTGGAGAGTAGTGATTTTATTAATTAATTATAAACAAACAAAATATAACACAATTACTAAAAGTTTTTTAATCGCGAAGCTTTTCGACAGTTACGTCATTTTCAAGCGCGAACAACAATTATTACATCTTTTTTATTATTATATCTTTTTTAAATTGAAATTACGTTTGGCTAGTGAAATATCAAATTTTAAGTTGTCGTTATATAAATATTTCCGGTTTTTCATATTTAAAAAAGATGTAATAATTTTTGTTCGCGCTTGGAAATGACGTAACTGTCGAAAAGCTTCGCGATCAAAAAACTTTTAGTGATTGTGTTATATTTTGTTTGTTTATAATTAATTTAACTTTACGCTTCTCGTTTCATTTTTCAAATTCTTTTAACGCAGAAAATGACCCCTCCACAGTACAATTAGTTAATACATAAATAAATTCGAGAACATATTTCGATATTAGGGAATGTGGAAGCGAGGCAATTTTCTTTTACTCGTTGGTACAAATCTTCGATGACAAAACGTTTCTAATCCTTGTTTCTTTAATGTAATGTTTGAATTGCAAACATTCAGAAGTTGAACATTCTTCAGATAAATGCTTATCATAAATATTGGAAATCACGTCACAGTTTTCTTCAATTTCGATGACACATTTTACGAATGTTAGTAAAAAAATTAAAAGTTTTGTTTATTTAATAGTAATATTATAACATCAATTATTTAATGTATTACAAAATGTTTTATTTAACGAAACTTCATTTGACTCCTATTTTCACAATATTATTTTCCATAACAATATTAGAAATAAAAAAGTTTAGTGCGTTTATTTTTCTTTTTTGAATGAAACTATTTTTTTTTTAAATAAAATCAAACGGATGTATTTTATTATTCAAAAAGATTGACGTCCAAATTAATGAGATTTGAAAATAAATCGATTTTTTTAGAAAAGGGCTCCATGTTTCTAAACCTAGGGTCTCCAGGTCTTGAAAGACGGCCCTGAATATATATATATATATATATATATATATAAATAGAATTCAGTGAATCGAATAATATGTATGGCAAAATTCCAGTAGCCCAGAAAAATTAGTTCACGGTTACTATTCTGGATTTATATATATATGTATGTATGTATGTATGTATGTATATTTAATTTTAAATAATTCGAAGATAAATCTTGAAAACTCATGTAATGAATTAGTTTTATTGTACAGTCCACCCTATAGATTTACCGAAAATGGTTATATTCGCATTCGTTACATTTGCAGCAACAACACATTTATTATCTACGTTTATCTAAATATTATTCAGTAAAACCGGGACTAAATTATTTACTGCAATCTTTTATAAATGTGTCGCATTTTAGGTTGAATTCATTTAAAATTTGTATACGGAACCGTTTGACAAGTACTTTACTTATGACAATTTTATTGTTTAGCTATTAAGATTAGAGATCTTTTTCTTCTTGATATATAAATAAATTCATCCATGCTACGGCATATAACGGATTATTAGAAACGGAAACGTGCGAAGAATTAAAAATCTCCAACAGTTGTAATTTAAATTATACTTCGTTGTTCAATTACCTAGTTGGTCGCTTGAAAATGACACTAGCACATTATGAACGCAACGATAAACCTTCATATGATAGTGTTTATTCTCCGTTATTTACCGTCTGATTTCAAATATATATATATATATATATATATATATATATATATATATATATATATATATATATAATATATATATCTATTTACTCGTATTTTTATTCTTTTGTAAAATCTTTTTTTTTTAAATATATTTAGACAAGAATCATATATATTACAATCAGTTACGAATTTCGTTTCATAAATTTCCGGTGTTATAACCGAAAATTTCAGTATTGACGAATATCGGTTTTTTAGAAAAAAATTTTTGGGAACTTTACTATCGAATTTGTTTCCTTAAAACAATTCTTTCGTAAATTAACAAATATTTCAAACGGTACCCTAGATGTAACATTTATACGCGGTAAAAAGCAAATTTCTATGTTCATAAGATTCGAACGGTTAATGCGATCGAGCTGACACTTTGAACGCACATTTAGATAAGTATCGACAGAAAGACAAGAAAAAAGCAAAAGTTTTCAAAATTTTATACGGTGTCCTCGATGTCGCGGCATAAAATTTCGAAATTCGTAATTTCCATTATAGGGGTGTACACAATTTTATACAAATCTTTAGAACCGTTTCCCACATATATTTTAATAGGGATTACCAAACCCAGATAATGTGGGAGATTATTTATATTTTAATCGCATATGCTCATTTCTCTAGAAACGTTGCTTTGTGAGGGAACAATTGTATATTATCCTGATGTAGAAGGGACATTATACGAAGGCGTAATACACGGAGGATATAGTAAGAAAAGGTAAAACTCAGAACGTAGCGGCGCCGCAGCAGAGCATTCTGAAAAAAAACATGATCTGATAGAAGATTGCCTGTTCAGAATGGAGGGGAACTTAACGGACTTTCTCTAAATTGCATATGGGAAATACCATCGGGTAACAAATGACGGCCGAGCCTCAATCTACTGATAGGAATGATTTCTTCGCGATTGATTCTTCTTAAAGAAACAGAACCACGGAAGTTTAGGAACGGTTGAAATTGATAATTAGCGAGAGGTGATCTAACGATCCTTATGTTCAAATTTTACAGGGTGAATAATATCCTTGTGAGAAACTAAAATAAAGTTCTACGCTACTACATGACGCGGTTTAGCTAATGAATCGACAAATTCATTGTTTGAAATACCTTTATCACCCGATACCGGCAACCGAGAAGGACACAAATATTCCGCACGATCCGAATTATTAAGTTTTAACATAATTAATGTATCCGATACATTCAATTTATTGTTTATAAACTTATAATTTTCGGGTCGGTAATAATAAAGTAATCCTCGCAAAGGTCCAAGTCCATTTAAGAATATTATTTGTTAACGTTCCTTTAAACAACCGATATAGACGAGGTGAATGTTAATATTATATTTGTAATTTCTTTTTTCGGCTATCCTTGTGGACCTTTGTTGAGAAGCCTGTTTATAATATTTAAAATAGGACTATAGATAATTTTGCATGTGTGTATATATATATATATATATATATCGATATCTTATAGGTATCATAGCTGACAAATAAAAGCCGTCATCGATCACCGAACCCCAATCGTTTGAAATAGAGGGAACCTCCTACGAGTTTGGAATAGTTTTGAAAAACGTGCTCGTCGAAAATTGCAAAATATTATCGGAACGAACCGGAATATATTTTTAGACGAACATTTAGTAAATTTAAAATTTCGTTCAGAGTGCTAGAACAAGATCGGGTGGTACGGATAGAGCGAAATGCTTAGAAATAATTCACGAATAACGGAGACAGACTTTTAGCACGATCGAATATAATAATTCACTGAGTAGAGAAATTTCAAAAATCGATTAAACGAATTACGAAATAACTCCCTCTTAGGAAATCGTTAATTATATACATTTATTCAGATTTCACTTCCATTGTGTCATATGTTACTACATTAATGAAATTCCGTTCACGTGTTTATTACAGTATTAACAACTCCTGATAACTTGTATCGAACCTTAAACATATAAAATTCATAAAATTCGCCAATTTTTATATATATATATTTTTTTTTTAAATATTATGTAAATCTCCATATGCCGTTTGTAACTACCAGGGTTATTACAGCATAAGGATACGTGTGTCTAGTTTATATGTATGCTAGGAGTCCGCTTTCTCTTACAAAAGCCAGAATGCTAACTATTGATTGAGGGTTGTTTGAAAGTTTTGTGTTTTAACCTGTGTGGTGTGAATGTTTGGCAGTTGTAGATTAAGTGTGTGACTGTTGGTTCTGTTAAATGTCCGCATAAGGAGCAGTTTGTTGGTGCAGGGCTTTTGGTATAAAGGTAATTGTGTGATATGGCTGTATGACCCACTCGTAGACGGTTTAGGGTACCATATTCTTTTCTACTTGTGCCATCTGGAGGCCACCAAGGTTCTATAGTTGATTTTATGCTCCTAAGGAAGGTTGTTTGTGAGGTCCAGTCGGTCGTCCATTCCTGCTTGCTGTTGTTCATGAGTATGTGTGCTAATGTTGATGGAGGTGGTGAGTATTCTGGTGCTGGTGAAGGTACCATAGACCAAGCTTCAAGGTCTACTTTATCACTACCGTACATCCCAATGTGACTTGGGATCCACAGAAAGCGGATTTCCCATCCTTCGTTATGTAGTGTGTTTAGATTGTGTTGAATTTCTAATATTAATGTATATCTTGACGGCATATTAGTTGTAGAGAGGAGAGGGAGTCTGTTATTACCAATGTTTTGCAATAAACCCCTTTATAGAGATTTTTGTTCACTAATATCATATTTATATGTTCATAGTACCTGATTTATTTAATTATTTTATGAAAACTGATCTTTAAAAAAAAAATGTATTTAATATTTAAAATTTCGTACGATACGTTCTGCCTGCGTTAAAAGCGAACTACACGCGTCCTTTTATTTCACTCGGTAGTATTTTAATAACCGAGTAAATTACACGACAAGAATTTCGAGGTGTTCCTCCATCGGGTAAATAGTTTTGCATAAGCCAGACAAATAAAGCAGTCATATTAATAACATAAGGCCTATAAGTCTGCTTAGTAATTTAATTAAAATTGCCGAGAAAGTCATACTGTACAAGCTTCGAACTTTTAAATATTTTACGAGACGAACAATTCGGATTCAGATTCGGTCAATTTACAAAATTACCTTTTGTGCAGAGAGTATACGCGGATGATTTAGCATTATAACGCGCTTCATACAGGACAGACACAATATATAAACGTTTACAAAAAGCTGTAAACAGTGGAAAAAGAAAAATATGAAGAAGCTTTATTTCATAATGATACATACATAATAAGGTTCATAAAGTTAAGTACCTTATTACCTTAAGAGATTTTTTTTTTTTTTTTTGAAAACGTATGTTTGTTTAAATTTCCAAATAAGCACATTTATATAATAACACAAACACTCCTTATAATTAACATTTCTCGATTGTTCCGTCAAGCATTTGCTTGTCGACAGATTTACTTATATATATATATATATATACTAGCTAACCCGACGAACTTCGTATCGCCACACAATCAATAAATGTATTAATTTATTAGCTAAATTAAATAAAGCACAAATACCGATGGAAAATTAGGAACTATACAAAAAATTAAAAAACAAATTTATAACGAAATTTAAATATGTCGATACTTTTTAATTTTTGTAGATTTATTGAACTTAATAAAAAATTATAATTAATTCAGCTAATAAGCTAATATATTTATTGATTCTGGGGCGATACGAAGTTTGCGCCTAGTGTATATTTAAGATATATCACATCACCGTGCTAAAATCATTGTAGAATCGGCCGACCAAAAATCGTTCCGAAATTTTTAAAAATCGAAAACCGAATTTTAAACTTGCGATTTCTCGTGACCAGTAAATTTTGTTAAACATTATGTTATTGCAATAAATCATAGATCTCCACGTTTACTTTCGTTTAACGTAAACTCAAAACCCCCTATCTATCATAGGGTCCTTAAAAACGGGCCAAACCGCCTAAACCCTTTAACCCTAATTTTGTAAAAATACGTTTATACCATCATTAGACGCGTAATTCCGCATAACTTCATTTAAACTATTTTATCGACTTTGAATCGTTCGCGAATTATCGCGAAAAAAGCGAATTTGAAAAAATCGAAAAGGGTTTCGAAATTTGAAATTTTTTCGCGATTTTTTCACTTTATACGATAGATCTTATATAAAAACTCCTAATTCAATAGGCGGAATCGTTTAAGAATATTTACTTCGTGTACTATGCCCTGTCTGCCGAAAGTCGGCAATTTTTAAAAATTCGTATCTCGAAACCTATCGATCGTACTTAAAAAGTTTTTTTTTTGGAATATCTATTAAATCGGTTTTAACGAAATTTACAAAAGAATAAAACACCCGTATGCACACAAAACACACACATACATCGTTTGTGTAAATGCGTTTGACAATTTAATTCAAATAAAGCCTGTAAACGATATGAAACACCGACGGCTCGATAAAAATCTGAGAAAAGTACAAACACGCACATATACAACATTTGAACAATTCAGGAATCACCGTTTGTGTGAATGCACTCAACAATATGTTTAAAAATATAAACACAAAAATTTGCTTTAATCGAAGCACGTCCAAAATGAAATGACCGCATGGATGACATAACAACATGCTTGTACTGTCAACACTGAAAAAGTTTCAATTTGACAGCGCAATTCCCATCTGAAAAAAAAGTTTCAATTTGACAAAATTCATTCATTCCTTTCGAGCTAACAGGAAATAATAGTACGTACTCGCCATCTATGATGTAATTTTCTCAGTAGAATACTAAGGTGCATCAACCGTATACTACACCATTCATTGAATTCATTTGTTACAAAAAATGTGATAAATGAAGAACCGCTCGACCGATTTTGTGCAAACTTCACATAAACCATCTACTAAATAGTCCGAATAAAGCCTAAACATTTGGTTTGGATGCCCGTTCTTGAGTTATAAAATTACAACGAAAAGTGGCATTGATTTTTAATATATATATATATATATATATATGTATATAATTTACAATGTAATAATTTTCATATCTTAGATATATCGAATTAACACCCACACTTGCTCTCACTGACACATCATTTGCTCATATTTATTTCCACATTTTCACTCACACTTCTAATTTTGAATTTCCTTTTATGTAATTATTTTAATTATATATATTTTTGCACTAGTATTTTTAGCAGCACTTTCGTCGCGTCTCTATGCTCAATCCTCTATTGAATTTTACTTTTACAATACCCTTTCGCAAGTTTTTCTTTATTTCGAGTTATTATTTATTATTTTATTTACCACCGGTTCATTCATCAACCAACTTTTAATTTTCTGTTTTTTTATTTTAATATTTGTCACCACTTTTAATATGTCATCCGGGATTTCATTTAACATTCTTGTCATAATATATTTGTTTATTAGTGCGCCATATTTTGTCATCGGACCTCTCTGTATTTTAATTGTTTCCTCCAGCAAGTATTTTGTCTGTTATACTTTTCTCATATTTTATATCACATTTTTCATTTATGATATAATTCCATATTTTCACTAACAAATATAAACCATTTACATTTAATACATTTAATTCTTTTTTAAATTCACTCATTGATTTGTCTTCGCATCTAGTTATATTAACCTCGAGCATTTTTTCTGTAATCTTTTAATTTGTTCTGTGTATGTTTTCTTAGTTAATCCGGACGCTTGAATGTCGTACCTCAATCTTGATTCTGCTAAAGCATAATATACCATCTTCAATGAATCATTTCTTACATAATTATTTCGTTAGTGTGTATATATATATATATATATATATATATATATATATATATATATATATATATATATTGCTGGTATCACGTTTTTATTTTGTTTTCTATATATTCCATATGCATGCTCCATCTTAAATATCTGTCTATTATTATCCCTAAACATTTGTGCGAATATACGAATTTTATTTTTTCACATTTTTCAGATGTACATTCATTATCTTCGTTCATATCGTGAACACGTTCATTTGTATGAATTATAATCTCCGGTTTATGAGGTTCAAATTCTGCCATTGGTTTTAACATCATGCACTTAGTTTTTGAAACATTTATTTTATTCATATCACGTGTCCATAAATCTAGAAAATTAATGAGACAAATGTTAGGCTACAGAAAAAAACGAACAGAAACCGGCTAGGAATAAAATACGGTAAAAAGAAAAACAAAATATACGAGGTAGCACATATATACACATGTATATTTACATATATATGTACAACGCATGAACACATACCATATTAACTATTCAAAATAAATAATTAACACAGACACAAAATTAAATGAGTAATCTACGTTTAATGCATGGTAAGGCTTAGCACATCGTAATCGTCTACGAAATTAATTAATCTATTTTGGCAAGTTAGGTGAGTAAAAGAAGTACAATATTCGGGAGTTGATAACAGGTTCAATTTTAACAGTCGTATCAAATGTGTCATAGATAAAAACTCGTAAAGCCATGCGCGTACTCTGGAAATCCAGCAGATCCAAGCTAATGCCTTGTCCGGTGTTCGGTGTCTAATAGCACCTACAAACAATTGCAACTGGTGCAAAATCATTGCCGCGGAATAAGCTACGAGCTACCACCGGAATATCTCAGTTAGGTCTTCCCGATATGATTTCATTTGTTAACGACGTGTCGAAAACATTTTACGATAATTGTAAAAAACATCCGAACAAATTAACCGAAGCTATAAATCGCATTAGGTATAAACATCGTCCACCGAAATATCGGTTTATATATAATTAATTATATTATTATTAATCAATTCTATTATTTTAACTGGTTTATATATTATTTAAACAATTTAGTTGATTTCGTATCTTATGTAGGTTTTTTTTCTTTTCAGTTAATAATGTAATATCTATCTTTTTTCACGATAAAGCGGATAAACGAATTCGCTCTAAGGAAATGTGTTCTTCTACATTTTCATTCGAAGGTAGCCAAAATCTTTTATTTTAATTTTTTTTTTTTAAATTAATACACTACCGATATATTGGTAACGGCGCTTATAAAAACCGACTCTAAAAAGTAACATAAGCACACCTGTCGTTCAGTTATAGGTCGGTGAATGAAACACCGCAGTCTGTTAGATCGTTCGACGATTCTTCCTGAGTATCTCTACCGATAAACGATGATCGGTGGTGATTCTGTACTACTCGCCGATGATGCTTCTGTATTAAACCCTCTCTCGCTCTGTCGCGCTTCCGCATCGACTATGATACCTGAATGAATAAAGTAGCTAATAAACCGAATAAAAGAGCTGGCAAGGTATAATATATATATATATATATATATATATATGTATGTATGTATATAGAGAGATTATAGGAATATCATCGTTTGCCTAGATGAGGGGGTTTAACCTACCTGTGTAGTACTACTGATCTATTAGTGGTAGTACTATTACGTAGTTAAACGTTAGTATCGTAGAACTATGAATGCGTTTTGATTGTGTGTTTCATGCGGTGATTATTTTTTTTCACGTTTCGATTTATTTCGCGAATTTTGTATTGTTTTTTTTTTTTAATTTTTACTTTTTTTTTTTCGTTATTCTGTATACATATATGTATATATATATATTAAAAAAAATAATTAAATAAATAATTAATTAAATTCGAATGAAATAATAATTTGTTTTAATTAACCGGGTCGCGTCTCGGTAATTTCGATCGGAAAAAGTAAAATTCGACTACTTTACGTTTTTTTAATATATATGTATATATATATATATTCAAAAATATTCGCGACACTCGATATTTTTTGAGCTTTTCGGAATAACCTCGTCGGTGTTCGACATTTGAATTTTGCCTTTCGCCTTTCCGTTCGACCTTTTTTGTTGATTACGGAAAACCTTTTTTTTTTCGTATAATAAATCAGTAAGTTTTCATTTATTTTATTAAATATAATATTTCAACGTATAAGTGTAAAGTTCTGTTCATCTTCAAAGTTCGATAGATTGATGATTTTCTTTTAATTATTGATCTGTATATTTATATATATATATATATATATATATATATATATATATATATATATATATATATATATATATATAAGCAATAAAAGGTTGTTAACTACCACCGAGGGAGGTAATTAACAGTTATTAAGGAACTATGAAAAGTAATTAATGACGAATGACGCAAAGTTAATGTAATAAATAGTAAAATGAATTCTGAGAATAATATACAACGATGTTAACGTGTAATAATAAATAATAATAAAAATAATAATAATAATTATTATTATTATTGTAACGTAGAAGAAAATTAAGAAATAATTGATGCATAACCAGCCTATAACCCCTTTAACGAATAATGAAAATGTCGTATGAGTCATGATAAAGTTTAAGGGGAATAATGACGATGACAACGAATACGTTTTTGGATTATACTCTGTCTGTTGAATAGTCCATGACAGGCCAAGTTCCAAAATTTGGATTTCCCTTAAAATTTCTTTAAACCGAAGTCCGTTCCTTTTTTTACGATATTTCGATTTTTTATTCGTCGTTCGCTACGTCGGCTAAGCAGTCCGAATAAAATGGAGATCGCGTTTGATAACTTATCCATTTACCTTATCCATGTCAGTCATAAAATTTTGAAAAATAAAATTATAGATGTTATACACAGTGTATCTATTATTACTATTAGGCGAACTGTTAGCGTAGAAATATTTTTAAAATTTAAGTTCGAACGGGATACGAACAATTTTCTAAGCATTAAAATTTCACCTAACAATGTAATATTTATCGCGTATGCTTGAAAATGACGTAATTGTCGAAAATAAAAACGTTTAGTGTCTATAAACTGTGTTACGATTTTGTTTGGTTTATAACACATAGTGGCCATCGTGATCTATTAAATAAGTAACCGTATACGTACTATCGAAATGGAAAATTTTAACGACGTCATTGGATTTTTTTCAAAATTTGCCCGGTTTTATTAAAATTTTACCATTTACTACAGTCGTAAGTAGACAATGGGGATGGTCAGGTAAACGCCTACAATCGTATTGTACACTGTCGATTTTTGTATTTTATAAAATCTATTATTTCGTGGTATTATTCGTAATTTTATAAACAATGAAAATTATCGCAATAAAACAAAATGTCACTGTAACATTTCGAAGATACTTGCAACCTCCATTCTGAAACCAAACTGAGTGAAGAATTTCGACGTCATTTTCAAATTTGTGCAGTGGATGATAATCGCCGAAGTTTTAATTCTTCTTAGAAAAAATTAACTAAAACTATTCGTACGGAAAAAATTTTTTAAGACTTAAAAATAATTAGACATTTATTATATATGTTTTAAGGATACAAACTTTTCACCATAATTCTGTTTCTTTATTTTAAATTTAGTATTAAACTGAACAAAAAATGATAAGCATTATTATCACAATTCGCTACTATATATATATATATATATATATCCGCTTTTATCATTTTTCATTGTTTTAACAGTGATTCAGTTGCGACACTCAATTCGTTATCTACTACTTTACTTTTCGGTGCTACTTCAATTTCTACGCTATGTAAACCTCCCTTCATCTTCAATTATCGCTGTTGGTTTCTATAATTGTGCAAGATGTAAATCTTTCTGGTATTCATCTACTTTTTTTTTGGGGTGGGGGGACAATATTTTCCGGGCTACATTTACCGGCATCTGTTTCGATCAATATTTAGCTCGTTTCAAATTGATTTTTATTCCTCGTACCAATCTGTGATCACTGTCTACGTTTACAGCGCTTATTAGTGCTGTGACATCTCTTGCATGTAGTTTATTCGAAATTATGAACTCGATTTCGTTTTTACGTTTGTAATCAGGAGCTCTCCGTGTACATCTTCTTTTTTTTTTAAAATTGTATTTTATTCATTTCGAGAAAGCTATATATATATGTATATATATATATATATATATATATATATATATATATATATATATATATATATATATATATATATATATAATATTGTAAATCAATGATAATTCCGATTATTTTGATTATTATTATTTTATAGAATATTTATCTTTAAATGCGTAAATTAAGAAGCCCCGAGCATAAAATATCGAGAAAGAAGTTTTTAAACGGGAGCGATGAAAACTATGGGATAAATTTTCAATTAATATAAAACTACAAATTCGTTATTAGTGAAAATTAAAATGGAATTTATTTGTATTAATGTTCTCGGTAATAGACCGAATTCTATCAGATTTTTTATTATAGGACTCTGTTAATTATTGTAAAAATGACGACGATTTTAAAAACGATTTAATGATAAATATTTCGCGTTATAAATATATAAATCACGAATATTTTAAAATAATTCTGTATCGACCGGATTATCATGATCTGGCCTGCCCCATCAATATCCGCGAATTTGCTATATATATTACATATATATATATATATATATATATATAGAATGGCCAGTGGACCTTTTTTTTACCGCCTAAGGATAAAACCGCAAAAGGGTACGAATAGTATAGGTAGCGAGAAATAATCCGACAAAGCGATTTGTACAAGAATTCGGATCTTAAATTTTAACGCTCGTCATATATTTTCATATCGGTGTCGAAACGACTATTACTATCAACGTATAAGTTTTATGATCACGAAATTTGCACCATAATTCCGTTTATTTATTTCGAATCAAGGTATTAAATGGAAGAAATAATTGGATTATCATAATAAATTTCCCACGCACGTACAAAGTTTGATGGTCGGTAAATGGCAGAGAAGTATCTGGCTGGAAAACTTACATCTTTCTGCCGGATGTATCTCCGAGACTCGTCATTGCTAAATTGCTAAACGTCGCGGCTAGCCATTTGTAAGGTTTATTTTTACGTACATAATGGTTTACATATTTAGACTCGAAATAGCAGCAGCTATAGAAGTGAGATATACACCACAGACCTAATCCGAAACGTAATGAGTCGTTTGAATAGAATCTGGACGGACTCCGCAATTAGTGAAATTGTTAAAGCACGAATAGTGAACTCCCTCCTTTTCTCGGTGTTCCTATATGGCTCGGTGACCTGACCAGTAAGCGGTGTGCCTATGGAAGACATAGAGACGCACTAGAAACGTGGTGTTGGAGACGAATGCTGTGTGTCCTACGGTCAGCTAGGAAAACCAATGCTTCCATACTGGACGGCATTGGTAACCCGAAAAGATTAAAATCGATCATTCTCAGCAGAATAGTACGATTTTTCGGTCACGTAATTAGAATTGAAAATATGGAGGCGCTGTTCGTTCATGGTGTAGTCGCTCGTAGAAGAGAGCGCGGTGTATCTCTTTGATGGTCATTTGCAGGATAACTCGCAGCCTGGTCAGCCGTATGACGGATCGTGGTGTCACGATACCCACTACATTGACACGACTCGCTGATCGAGACCGACTTAAAAAAAAAACTACAAAAAACGCGGTATGTTCCATCTCGATCCAAACTGCAAATCGGTTGTTATCGTTTATTATCCACTCCGAGGTCTTAATGGCGCACGCTATTAAATTTTCTATATGGCTGCGAAAGCTGGACGCTGATTGAAAAGCGCATTGAAACTTTCGAGGTGTACCCGTATAGACGGATATTAAAAATTCCTCCAATACGAAAAGTCAGTAATAACGAAGTTCTTAATAAAGCGAATAAAAAGCATACGGAATTATTAATCCGTATTCGCGAAGGGAATCTGCCATACTTAGGGCACATTCTGAGAGGACCTAAGTATTGCGGATTATTATAGAAAGCGAAACCGTGCGCAAGAATCAGCGGGCCGTCCACAAAATTCCCAGATGAGAGATTTACGACGCTGGTTTGGCTGTTCGTCTATCCAATAACTCCGGACTTGCTGAGTGGAAAGAGGTGGTATAGCCAAATTAATCGCCTACCTTCGTAACGGTAATGGCGGATGAAGAAGATTAAATTTTGGTCTATTTTATTATCGTCAATTATTAAATTGAATATATCGTCGTGTCAACTTTCGATCGTAATAATAGGAAACATTTTTATGTTTATTTTAACTTTATTTTTCATTAATTATTTACGAATTTATACATTCACGCTTCTATTATAAGTTGATGGCTTTATTCTCTATATAGACTTATTATCGTTTGTACTCTTACGCGAGTTTTAAAATTCATTTACTTCGCGAATTAAGAAAATGTTGTCATTAATCTTTTGTCATATAACCGCGACTAATTTGAATTTATATCTGAGATTTAATTATATATCTAAATGTCTAATGTTGTAGGTTTTATATCGAACGATCGATTTATTTATATTGTCGCGGTTAAACAACGGTTATCGGTTCGATTATTATTAATATTTTTTGAATTTATAAAATATTTTTCAGTTTTTATCGATGTTTTGTATAACATGAATTACTAATATATTACATCATATATTTATTAAAACTTTCGTGGCTGTTTTCCATTTGTCTAGAATTATTTTCGGTGAAAACCACGTCCTGATTATTCAAATAATTTAACGTTTCGAATGGACTTACACCACTTATCATCAGAAACGAACTCCATAAATTATTTGAATAATCAGGACGTGGTTTTCACCGAAAATAATTCTAGACAAACTATTACATCTCGTCTTATAAAATTATTAAGCAACGCTTTCCCCAGTATCGAGATAACTAATGCTAGAAAATATTAAGTATATATATATATATATACATATATAAAGAAAAAAATACTTTAGAAGAAATATAAATTTAATAAAGAATCAAACACAAGAAAAAAATATAAGTACATTTTAATTCAGTTGTATTATCATTGAATTTTATTCTCACGCTCTGTTTATTTTAGATATTATAGATTGTTGTGATTCCTCCGGCATCCTATTCTATTTAGTAAAAGAAAAAAAGGCTTGCCACGGTACTTTATCCATGGCCTTTTCCATGACATAAACATTTTCCACGGTTATAAAACGAGAAGTGAGTATTTAACATCGACCATCTCCTGCGTTTGATCGACTTTTTAGTAAACCTACGAACGAACCTCTCGGTTTAAGCTCTTCGTTGCCGTGTGAGCTTTTCGCTTGTATAATCTTTTTTTTAAACACGTTTCCCTTTATGGATTATATATTTCCGATAACAGATATTTCTTTAATAAGTTACTTCCCGGACATATTTTGCGATGAGTTTTGCTAATTCCGATTGTTCTAGATTATGTGGCCGGTGTTTAATGTACATACGGTATGTAAAAGTTTGTATCGTATCTATGAATCTATTGAGGAATTTATTTGGAGTAGGATTATGCGAATGTGATGTAAATAATGCGTGTTTTAAGGGCGACTTGCGAATGTAGCTGTTTTTTCTTGCGTCTTTTAACGGGTGAGATTTGTGCGTTTAGTTTTTCCTGTATTTACTTTTTCTTTTCTCGATCTTTATAATTTTTAAATTACTCATCGTACTATTTCATAATTATAAGCTTACATTATAATTGTATTTTTAGCTCTGTTGTGTGTGAGCTTCGTTATAATAATGTTCATATATCGGATAGTAGTGATTTTATGAATTAATAAAATTAAATTAAAGTTAATCGCTATAAAAATTATTTTTCTTAACGCAAAGTTTGTCGAAAATCGCGTGATTTTTTTTAAAAAAAAGTTTTTTGTATACGATTGAAAATGACGTGATTATCGAAAAGCTTTGCGTTAATAAAATAATTTTTATAGCGATTTGCTCTTGTTTTATTAATTCGTTATAATAAATAAATAAATAAAATTAAATGGTTCGAAAATTAGAATAAACGTGTGCTAATTCAAGATTCGCAAGACGATCAAAACCGGATTTTATTATTTCGAGAAATTTATAAACTTAATGACATAAGGAAAATGCGGAAAAATGCTGAATGATCAACAACAGCATTGCGAATCGATCATAATGCAAAAAAGCTAAAAGAGCCAATAGGAGTGGAAGCTGGATGTTATTAATTTATAAAATAAATCGCCGTTTATACCGGAAAATATAGGCAGGTGTAATAATAATCGAATAAAAATAATATATATTTCGATAGATAAGTGTTACAAAAATATAGAAAATGAAAAAAACTAGAAAGTCGCAGTAGTAAAAAAGAAATTACACTGTCTCACTGTCGGAGAAGATTCAGCATTGATAGTAGAAACCATCACGTTGAAATACTAAGCACTTATATCGGCAAGAAATATCTTTCGGATAATACAATTTATCACCAGCCGTCAAATATATATACACGGTGACGGTGGCATAAAAAATTGTTTCATCATTATTTAACTAATAATTATCACGGAGGATTTTACAGCATCATACACGAACCTGCGTCATGTACAGCCGATGCCTTGAATGCACCTTCCCCGATTTATCGTCGCTTCACGAACGCTAAAATGATTATATTGTAAGCCTATTCAGAAATATACGAATATCGACACTATTCTCCACTCTACTTGGAACGACGTAATAAATCTGGAAGACCCTCAGGATAATTAGTTTGATCTGGAGAATGTATACGGAAACATATATAATTAGCCCTACGTTTTTATTTTATCGTTTACTTTAATACCTTACGCGGTATCATCTTTGACTTTCTATTCCAAAATGCGGAATTTTCCTTAGATGTTCGCTGATAGCGAAAGTTTTTCTTTTATTTCTCGTCACGAATGTATCTTACGGCTGGAGGGGCCTCTTGAAAAAATTTATCCGTCCGTCTTCCGTTATTACGAAAAATGTCCCATCGATTTATGGGACATTTTCGGTGTCCGTATACTTTCGCTATATACGACGCAACATTCTGGGGACTAGTGAGAAGATCTCGTGTTTTACCGCGCACTACGCGCAGAAATATCAACATATATCCGCGTGAAGTCGGGACAATCTTTAAAAGTTGACGTAAATTTGGAATGAGTCTTTTTCTGGCAGCCCTAGCATATTATTATTATTATTAATAATAATAATAATTAAATCAAATCAAATCGAATCAAATCGAATCAAAAATTTATTTATTTACAATATTTACAATTCAATTATAAAACAAATAATTATAATATTGAAAAAATATAATTACAACATTAAAATTGTAATAAAAAATAGAATAATTAGTAATAATTTTTCTATTTTGTTTTTATTTTTGGTTTCCTACTGGACTCGTTTCTTTGTTTCATTCAAATTTTTGAAAAATGAATGATTTCAAATATTTTCGAAAAGCTTTATAAACATTTGTAACCGAATAACAGAAAAAAAATCCGCGAATTCCGGAATAAAGTAATTTATTACGATGCGGATCGAATCAAATCGAATCAAAAATTTATTTATTTACAATATTTACAATTCAATTATAAAACATATAATTATAATATTGAAAAAATATAATTACAACATTAAAATTGTAATAAAAAATAGAATAATTAGTAATAATTGTTCTATTTTGTTTTTATTTTTGGTTTCCTACTGGACTCGTTTCCTTGTTTCATTCGAAGAGCCACCCACTAAGTAACATATAGCTTATATAACAGACTACGCAAGTGGGAAGTCTGTATACTTCAAAAAAAATATTTTACAGTATACGCAGTAACAACATATTCGCTTTATACGATAGATTTTATACAGTTACACCTATATTAGAAGACCGGACCGTTTAAAAGTTCATACAGACCTGGCAACTCTCGATCAAAAAATTATATATATATATATATATATATATATATATATATATATATATATATATATATATATATACAAATCGCATTGCCCATGCTAAAAGCATTGTAGAAAGGGTTGACGAAAAAAAGGCTTCCAGAATTTTTAAAAATCGAAAACGGAATATTAATTTCGCGATTTCTCGCTACCTGTTAATTTTGATAAAATGTACGTTATTATATTAATGATAGACCTCCACGTCTACTTTCGTCTAACGTTAACCCGAACCCTCTATCTATCATAGGGGCCCTAAAAACGGCCCAAAACCCCTAAACCCTTAAATACCCTTTTTCTGGATGAGTATTTGCTATAAAAATACGAGAATACCATTGTTAGACGCGTATTTTAATGCCGCATAACTTTCGTTTGAACAATTCTTCCGAATTTCGAATCGTTCGCGAATTATTGCGAAAAAATCGAAATTTTGATTTGTTCGGTCTTTTTATTTTTAATATAAATTAATTTAATTTGATATATTATACGTTTAAAGAAGAACGTTACACTTATTAATAACGCGTATCTTATTATGAAATGATTTGTATCATCGACGGGTTTATTTTAATATCAGCGTTGATTTATTTTCGAAAATATTAACGCTCGTTTATTTAATCGATAATTCGTTCGGAATATTATAAATTTCTACGTTTAATCGATTAACCATTTTTGTTCACTTTTAAATCCGTTCATTATTAATCAAAATTAGACGAACGAAATGTTTTAATTCCTCTTCGATAAATGTGTCACGATGATCGAATCGAAAATTGATTTACGCTCATCGTTACAAGCCGTCAATGGTGGTAACGATGCATTAACGGTCCGGCACGGTTTTACCGGAGTGTCGAGAATTATTTTCGGTGTAGAATTTTTAGTTCGAGACGTATAAATCAGAATAATCGTTTAAGAACTAATTGATAATTACGATGAAATAATCAATACGTTTCATTCGATGATCATCGCCATATAACATCGTGTTCGACGTTTACACGAAGCTGATACGAACGTTTATTTACCTTATTTCGTTAACACTTCCGATTAGATAATCCGAGAGTGTACTTAATTCGAATACTGTAAGCGATTTCCCTCTGACAACTAGTTCGACCGTGCTGCTGGTTAAGCGTATAAGATGACCAAAGAACTTCAACGCCCGTTTGCAGGCGATGGTTAATAATTCGTATTCAATTCTTGCAGTGTACATCCGTTTGTTCTTTTCGACGTTCGAAGCAAACGTTCTTCTCCCCGGAACTATACTTCGAAGGCTTATACGATTGGTCTTCGATATTTAATACACAACTTCCCGAGTCTTATCAAAATACAAGGGAATACTAACGTATTAAAGCAGTTTTTTTTTATTAATTTTTCTGTATTTTTAATAGTCGGTTCGTCGAAATACGATTTATTTTAATCAGTTCAGGAGTTTTTTTTAATATTTCCTGATGTATATATATATATACACGAGATTTTTAATGGTTAGTTCGTCGCAGTACGCCTTAACGGAATCCGTCCAAGAATTTCAGGTTCGATATTTCCTGAACTGAATATATATTTCTTCGTACAACCCAATTCGGGCATTGTTAAATGGACGTTTGATAATACCGGGCGCTAATCGGATTGCATGGTGCATATATCTTTTCTTTATCCGCTATCACGATGGTTGTTCTGGGGACAGTGCTGCAATGGTTTCCGTTTTTGCTGGATTTTATGTCGGGGGTTTACTCCCCTAGCCGAAAGGATCCAGTTTTAAGGCTGTGGATATACTCGCATACTAGACTGGTAGTCGCCAATCCGGCTAGGGTGCTATTGTTACGAGTAAGCTGCGTAAAAAACTTAGCGGTATTTTTTTTTTAGAACGAACACCTTCAGCAAGTGAACCTTCTGCCGTTTTCCTATCAGCGATATGTGCGATGTGATGTGTGTTACTACATGTGTCGTGAATTCCGATTTCGATTCTCTAATTAAATTACCACCCTGCACGACGTGGTCGTACCGAACTCATGCGGTTGTTGTTTCGTTTCTTCATCGGTGTGACTAACACCATGTGACATATCGCAGACAAGACGATTGTAGGTTGACGGTCATTGCACACGTGGAAGGCTTGTGAGTAATGGGCAGGAATTAACTGAATTCGAAGCGCGCAAGGTAGAAGACGTTGGAATTGTTTGGGGAATGCCTACACTCAGAAGTAGATTGACATAGGCGCATTGTGAATATATATATATTGCGTTTCGCTTCGTTATTATGAAATTTACTCTAAACGCCCGCGTTATTTGGGTTCAGATTTTATTTATAAGGTATTTTCTATCAATTCAGAACTGATAAAAATCGTACATTTAAGTTTGTATACGTAATATCGTAAAAGACGCAGCACACTGTTATTGAGACAATCCTCAGACAGTCGGAATAACTGTTTCGTTATTAATACTACATAGTAGAGAATACATTTCTCGCGTCTTAAGTTAGAAATCCATATTGTTCGATTTTCACATATAATAGTGTTCGATGTAAACGAATGCCGAGATATAATTCGCTTAGTATTATCGATGATTCGGAATTTAACGATAATTTCGTTATATTTATCGTGTCATCTGTGTATTTGTAGCTACAAATAAGTTATTAGTTATCGGGTTAACGAACTACCAGTTAAAAGTTGGAGACTTTTCTGTGTAAGATTACCCATCTATATTTTACCATAATAACGATTTAATAAAACTATTAAACTTTCACGGTTGATATCCGTACGTTCGTGATTTTTTTCCGGTGTCGTGAAATTAGAAATCGTTTTCTAAACGTAACGTTATTGGCACGGTTTAAAAAATTGCCAATCTAATTACGATTATTTCACAGTTACCGGTAATGGTAAAAAGTTCATCCGTATAAAATTTAATAATATTATACCATAATATAGCGGAGATTGAATTTTCTTACTTATTAAAATAACGGAATATATTAAATTAAAAAGTTAAATAAAACAAACATTTATTAAAAAATAGATAACAACGAACTGATACAATTACCGTATTTCGTTATGACAATTCGATACCGATTATTATCTCGTATACACGTTCGGATTGTATTTTAATAACACATATATAAGCTTGTTTGTTTAGAAACTGAAATCCAGTATTCTCGAAATTTTATATATATATCATAATCATTATATGCCGTCTCCGTATCAGAAGTAGACGAGTACTTACCTATACATATTTTGTTATACAGTGTAAGTAGACTACAAAGTAATCATAATACGGCGTTAACGTAGATAGACACACACACACACACATCCAACAGAAGCGATTATAATCGTTTTGTTATCAAGTCATAATGCAGCCTCGCCTGTTTTTTCATAATGTACTATATTATTACAAGCGCGCATATGGTGTAGTGTGTGGTAGTTTGCAATTGCCTTCCACGCGATAATACTATTAGGATTATTTTATTATTTTCTGATGATAAGTTTTTGCGTCGTTGATTGTATTGGAACTCGGTATCTTCCATAGAGAAGTCCACGCTCTAGCCACTTAGGCGCTATTCTAAATATATTTATTTATATATATATATATATATATATATATATATATATATATATATATATATATATATATATATATATATATGGTCGATATTGAAATAGTATAAAATAAAACAAGTTGTATATTATTAACGATTTTTTGTTTATATATATATATATATATATAAAATATAATAGCATCGTTCAAACGTTGATCCTATTTTCAACGACTGTGCCCCATAGATTTCTGACTGAATTTGAACGATAACACTGGTAATGTTGACTCGAAGGACATTAGTCGATTGCGACTTACTAGCACAGACCGACCCCTGACGACTCCTGAAAACTCCATAAAAAGAAATTTTTGGGAACTCAAATCGCACCATATTGGTCCCAATTAACGTCAACTCTGCATGAGATGACTCTATCCTCAAATCGTTCATACATTGACGTCCTCTGTGTAGTATGTAATGCCATCAAACTTGACACGGTAACTGGCATTTGTAATAAAACAAATTAAACGAAACCGAACCAATATTGTCGTCATTGTCAACATCGACCCAACTATTGCAAAACCCTTATTATTGAAGTATATATATATATATATATATATATATATATATATATATATATATATATATATATATAACGCCAGTAGCATGGATCGATTGACTGGTTAGCGTTGTAGTTTTCCTTTTTATCCATCTTTAACTGTTAAAGGCAATTTTAAATGCGACGAATATTTGTGTGATGCAACACTTCATTTGCATGCGCCTTTTTGTTACACATACATACCACACATACATATATATATGTGTGTGTTGTTTGTTTGTGTGTGTGTGTGTGTGGTAATTTACATCGAACTAAGTTGTTAACTAGTGGTATTGTCATTCATTTTGCGTCTTTTTCAAATCGTTATTAACCTTACGTTGCGTGTTATTTACTTTGTTCTGTAATCCTCGTGTCCCTTCGAGAATTCTACAAGGTGATCTAGTTCGTTCTAGAATATATTCCACAATATTCCTCGAGTATCGGCTAAAATTAATTATTATTATAAATTTTTCTCATTATTAAACTCTAATTTATTTTGTTTCCTTTACCTATCTGTTTCTTCCTGACACCGCTCGTAAATTATAAATTATCTAATTTTATATGTTCGTTATTAACCGTTTTAGCTTAGCCATTCGATTGCGATAATTGGATTTACACATTTGTAACTTTCAATTATTTCGTTTAATTTCACGCGATATATTTTATATAAAAATCGGCACATTCGCTCTCCTGTTATAAGTTGGCACGCTTGTATTATTAATTCGTGTACAGTTGTGTGTACACTATAGACTTATAATTATTGTTTATATTTTTATGCGAGTTTTAAAATTCTACTCTGTGAAAAGTTTATATTTATCATTTAATTCTCGCGTTAATTTGACTTTATATCTAATTTAGCTCGTTACTCGCGCATACGAAGTGTTATATACGTAAACGTTTCGGCAATTTTATTTTCCTGAAACATATCGATCGATTGATTGATCGATCGATTATTATTTATGCCCTATAATATCATATTTCTCGTCTTCCGTGTTATACGCATATAACAGCCGTATACGTCGATTTAATCGGATTTATATTATTTTCATTTCTTCCTTACGGCGATCCTAAAATCGTTAAATGCTTTTCATTTTTTTTTTCTTACTTCGGAATCGTTCGTCCAATCGTTTTACCATTAGTTGGACAGACTGAATGGTGTATATTTGTCACCAAATTCGTGGCGCCTCTATGAAATATGTTTGAGTGGTAATTCTTAGTAAGCAACCATTTTTATAACGTATTCGCTAGCCTAGACACGCTGTTATAGAGGATGGATTTAAACGATTCGCTAAGTAACCGCGACTGAATAAATAAAATATTTATTTATTTATTTTATTTACACTTTTAATATTCTGTGATTTCGAAGTGTATAAATATTTTAAATTTTAAAAATTAATCGTTTTTACGTTTTAATCCTTTCTTATTATTTACTTTAAAATTTGAACGAGCTGAAAAAAAAATATTAAAAGTCAAAATTTCGGTAAAGAATGTCTGGCCCGAAACACGTATCTTGAACAAAATAGTTTACGCAATTATTTTTTACTACTAATAAAGACGACGATAATAATGATAATAATAATTAAATTAATTTATTTGTTTAATGATAATAGTCGAAATAAATAGCAATTTCATATATGTCTTCTCCCTTATTTCTTGCTAATTGGTTTACTAATTAAAACGCGATAATTTCAATATGCGTGTTGTTTAATCAATCATATTTATATGTATATATATATATATATATATCCTTGTGTGTGTCTACAGAATAAGTTGTAGGATGTTGTGCATTAATGGGAAATACCTTTGACTAAGGTTGTTAAAGGAATTTAAATCCGGGATAAATGGATGCTATCTTTTGTATTTGACGCGTGCCGTAATTTGAATGTGTTAAACGCATTTTATAAAGTAAGATTACAAGATATGGTTAAAACAATAAAATTATCACCCTGTAAATACATATATATATATATATATATATATATATATATATATATATATAATATAATGTATACGTAGATAATATGTATCTCTTCCGGTGGTATGTTAATTGTTCGTAACGAGTGCCGCACGCGACTCTACATTTATACATTTATACATTTATACAGGGAGAAACCGCGAGAAAGAGGTGTGCCGGATAATGGGTGATTATCATCGACTTAATAGCGCGACGTTTGTTACCGGAAGTAGGGGAAATTGTTTGTTAATATTTAATTTACCACGAAGACCACCGGTTGAAATAATCGAATTAATTAATTTCTTTTTGTTTTCCGTCGTTATTATTGACAATTATTATTATTATTAAACATATTTTATTATCGTTATTATTATTATTATTATACATATTTTTCTTTTCAGTCCCTTCAGATTGTTATCCATTATTTAACGAGGACTTCGCCGGTAATTTCAATCTGCTTCCCCCCTTGTTTAAATCGAATAATTGTAAATGTAAATAAACGTTTCTAACCCTTATCTTCTACGTTCGATTTAATTCTCTTTGTATTAATTAGTCCCCTTGTATTATAATTTTTTTGTTCGTTTTTCTCGGATACAAACGTTATTAATACTAAAATATCGTCAACATTGTTAGTGCTGAAATACCGGAAACATCGTTAATGCTGAAATACTTTCCATTACTACCCAATAAAATTCGACATGTTTTGCTCAACTCTCTTCCTTTTTCCCGATATGTATTACGAGTAATGTGCTATCGACGCAAACTTTAAGACTGATGTAGTACTAATTGACGAATCCTGACAGTTTGTCAATGTCTATATATGTATATAATGTATATAATTTAAACAAATGTCACGAATAAAAGAACATAATATTATTATCGGGATTATCGGTAAAGAACATCTAAAAACGAATTTTAAAACAAGATGTGATTTTGAAATTGAACGGTGGTAAAATGATAACAGGCTGAAATAATATCAGCAATTTAAGAGGCATCCGCGTATAAACAGTTTTTTATTACGACATCTGAATCCAATCGACTATTGCAGTCCATTCGTCGTTTAATATGTTTATGTTTTTTTACTTTGTTTTGTTAATTGACATTATTACTGTGAACGATTTACTCATCGTCGAGGTAGGTGATCCTGAAAACAGCCTGTTTAACGGGGCCATAGAACTGATCGCAGACCAGTGCTGGGATGATCGGTCGATCTTAAAACTGTTGCCTTTTTCAGCAAGCATCTATTATTATTATTATTATATTATAATAATCGGGCTTTATCAAAATTACCAATATTAACAAAAAGAATACAAAAAAAAAAAAAAAAGGAAAAAACAAATCGGAGATTAATTTTACATATATACACATAAATGGCCAGAGCTACGAGGATATCGTTATTATTCAAATAAGTAATCAACCGTAAAAGGTGGGGTTAATATTCAAATTCATAATTTTATTAATAAAGGCATTTCCGCTATACAAAAAGCAAAAATCACATGATTAAAGTCAGCTATAGTTACCGCATGTGCAGGACAGTGTACAGAGGGAGTAAGATTGATTGAGTATAAAAATGGCTATGCAATTGTGGTTGGAACGAAGTCAGACCAGGATAGAAAAGAAAAGTCGAGCTGGGAGTTTCTTAAAGTACAAGAATTAGATGGCTGCGTTTTGTTTATTGTAAATTCTGCTCACTTTAAGTAGAGGCTTGCGACCTCGCAGCCGTTTCTAATTGAATCGAAGTTAATTTAAAATCACGCCTCGTACATAATTTCTACGATCGAATTGTAAACTTTATCGGACGGAATATATTATACGCTGATCAAGTTCGCAGAATGTTCGGTTGAATTTTTCCTCGAAATGAAATCGTATCGTATTAAAATAAGCCGTTTCTAGAATCGGAAAATTATAAATGGGAGATAAAATTAGTTTTTTTTTCTTTTACAAAACTAAAAAACTAATGGCAGAGAAAGTCCATGGTGATTTAATAAGTGTATCGAAATAATTAGTCGAGTAAAAAAGAAGTCGATTAAATGGACAGGAAGAAACGTTAAAGACGTATTATCCCAATCTGGAATTCCGGTTGATTTAAGCTGACGTCTTGGTAATCCTGACGTGAAATTAGTTATGCAAATCTTACGCATTAGCGCGGTACGTAGGTTGCGAATTAGTTTAATGTGGGCGTTTATTTCCTACCCGGTTGGTTTTACATTCGTTCGATTTAACCGTAGCTAAACAGCGCAGACAGCGTACTCAGATGAACATACACTATGATAGCCACACACACACACATGTATATATACATGTACTAATATATATATATATACATGTACAAATATGCATATGAGTTCTCGGGGGAAACACATAAATAAGAATTATTAACGTTACGTTTTTATTATAGTTTACTTAATAGGCGGAAATTAATATTTTCGGAAGATGAGCGCATAGGTGCACGGTATGAGAAATAAACAATTTTAAACAGCAATAAAAAATAAAATAAAAGTCAAAACGAACTCGTATGCACGTGTGCATAAAAATATAAAAATAAAAGTAACCGCGGAAACTATCTTGTGGCTACTACCTGTGCCCACTACACTGTTTATACACGAACTATACAAATTAATTTATTTTAAAACATATATATATATATATATATATATATATATATATATATATATATATATATATGTTAATTCGGAATTTCTATACGATAATTAATTATTAAAGCTTTGATTTTATTATAAAACGTTCGAGAAGGTGTATGAACTGTGTGCATCATATACAAATATACGTGAGTATAAATATGTAGAAAATCGAATATTATCATCTTCATTCATCCTCAGCCTATATCATTCCACTGTTCGATGTAGGCTTTCCCCAATTGTTACGATCCTGAGCTATTCTTATAAGATTTTTCCCTGCGACTCGTTCTAAGTCATCGCACCAACGGTTTAGCGATCTACCCCTGTTTTTCTTCTTCTAGTCAATTAGCGAGAATATTCGTCTTGCCCCGCCTTTTATCTATTCTTCGGTCTATGTTACGTATAATACGGGTTAACTTTGAAATAATCCTCCGAGATAAATAAAGCGAATAGCTTCGATTTCATTCGGCAGAAGTGAACAATCAATCCTGTTGTAATGATATACTTACCACAGGTGTATCAAACGTTATTAAACACCGCAATAACAACATTTATTATTAACAATAACGTATAATTTATTTAAATAATATCTAATCGATCCCCGTAACCAACGAATATTTGTGTGCCATATAGAAAATTATATGAATATTCATGTTTTCAAAATGTATACGTATATGTCTCCCGGCGTAGCTGATAGCACAGCTTACTTCAAATCCCGCGAAAGAAATTCTAACGGTATCAACTCCTCTTCAGTTGATCGGTAAATGTATGCCAGTTTACTGGTAAATAAAAAAAATCCGCGGAAATTCGGATTTCGCTTGCATAGCTGGTCGTCTAGCAATTTTCGAAATTGCGAATAACGCATTCATTTATATATATATATATATATATATATATATATATATATATATATATTAATATATTAATATATTCGTTCATTAAAGTGCCGTGTCCATTATCGAACGTTGACTAGTATACTGGCAGTTCTATCGGTCTAAAACTGCTCGGAAGATACTTATCACTGGTAGTAAATTGTACCAATTCGATGTATTAACCGAATTGTAATTTTTCTTCCGCGCAGTGTTTTACCGGTAATTTTTATCCGCATTAAGTAGGCTGTATCGTTCCGGGTATCGCGTGAGACGACTGCAATAATACTTCAGTATTTCCTTACATTTATTTGTACGTTGCGGTACTTCCGTGTTACTACATCCGTCCACTTCGTGCAAAGTACAACCGCACTTTGAAGGGTTTTTGGTCTATGGTTTTTTAATCAGTTTTCAGAACCGTCAATACCGAGAATATGTAACATTTTATTCGTCCGCCTTATTTTTCAAATCTCGAATTTTGATTAGATTTCTTTCTGCCTAATATTCGCTTTAGTTTTAGGAATGCGCTTCTAGCTATTCCAAATTCGAATTTTTTTCCTTTCGCCCGTGTCCCCTTTTTTTTACCCCAGTAAGCCGCGAGTGCGGTCCCAGCAGTAAACTTCACGCTTGTCTTTCAAATTACCGTATATCTCGTTTTTGAAACATTTAGCCGCAATCCGTAATCGCTTCGGAATTATTTCGCACGTCCATTGATGATGATTAATCTACGGTGTACACATTTTTAAACAATTCTCCTACTCTTCACCCAGAAACAATTCTATATAATTTCGCTATCGAATGTCTCGGTATCGACCGTTGAAAGGCAGCTTTAAGATATTGTAACGATAAATGTATTGGCGTGCGTTATCAAAATATTAATATTTAACAGCTTAAACGGTAACGTATTCGGCCGAAAAAAAACACACTAGTCATTTTGTTTACGCCAGGTAAACAATTTAATACTAGCTCGGAGGCAACTATATCGTCCGCTAAGAAAAACTCGCCAATAGTTCGCCGAATGTATTTTAATAAATTCCTATTAAATAGGATGGGGCTGCTGTTACCGAAGTGAAAGTCGTTGGTATAACCCACAAAGACGTGTGTATATATATGTATTATATACACTCACGAGTGATATATATATATATATATATATATATATATATATATATATATATATATATATATATATATATATATATATATATATATATGTATTTATTTTATTCTAAAAGGACGAGTGACATTTCATTGTATTGTAACGAATCTTTGCGGCGATGAGCTTACTCAATTATCGATATATCTATACATACACATACGTATATAATATATACACATCTATATGGTAGACATCAATTAGGAATTATACCGGTAATTGAATAGATTTTTATCTCTCTATAACCTCGTTATATACCTTTCCAGATAGCAGGAACGACCACCGCACTACCACGGTAAAAAAATCTACCATTGATCGGCTTCTGTAAGAGCGTTATAATATTTTTCAAATAGAACGATCCTTTTCCACGTCCATTATATAGATTGAAGTTTACCGCTTATAATAATAATAATTATAATAATGCGAACAAATTAAAGGAAAATCATCTTAAGTCGGATCGCCTACCTCTATCCGAATGATAATTGAGTTCAATTGATGGCTCGTTATTTGAATTATTCAAACGGTTATACATAGTCAAACGTTTCGTATACGCTCTGCCGTTATAAGGCTCGCGTTAGAGCGCAAATACGAGCGATCCGAAGAGACAGTTTTATCCGTATCATCTAGGGTCATCGCGCGCGATGAATCTGGGGTATTATTCTCGTTGCAGTTGGTCTAGTTTCGTTCGACCATGTGTCAGTTTTTTCAACATCGTACAAAAGACAATAGAAAAGATAATAGTAATAGTAATAATAATAAATGTAGAATAAAAAGAATTTCATATATATATATATTTAAAAAAAAAAGGTGGGTAAACAATAACAGGTGGAAGACAAGCTATAGAGAGATGCGCTGGCGGAAGTGAAATGACTGAATACTCGAATAGACACTGAGTTAAAACAATCAAACGAAGAACGTGTAACGGATAATATATAGTAAACGATATATAATAAGATCAGTTTAGAACGATGACCACGAGCAATTGAAAATATGTATCTAATCGGTGAAAATGCAGTAAGAAAGTGCTTTGATTTATCTAGATTTTTTATTTTTAGTTATACACCGATATATATATATATATATATATATATATATATATATATATATATATATATATATATATATATATATATAGATATAGATATATAGATATATAGACGTTCGCATATACGTGTAAGATTAAATCAATCAGCCGGAAAGTAGATGTTTGTCCGGTGAACTGGAATTATAAAACCAGCTGGTTGCTCTAGTTATTTCTAGAATTACGACACAACGGATCCATTATTAAAATCTAATTAAACCGGTTATCTTCCTACTTACGGCCATAAATAAATTTATATATATATATATATATAGGTATGTATAGATATAGAGTACATATATATGGTGCAATCATTGCTTTCGTTGTTTATAAATTAAGTATCGTGATATAAACAAATCGTCAACTGGTTTATATATATACATATTTACGCTTATTTTTTATTTTTATTTCTTTTGTGTTGATTTAAATTTTTCGATTGACTTTGCAGCTCGAGAATTAAATCTCTTATTTTGAGGATCTCTTCTTCTTTCGGGTTTTTTCAGTCCTAGGACTGGTACGTCATCACTATGTCTTTCTTCCACAGTGTACGATCTGCCGCCCTTCACTCGAGTTGTACATACGACTGTACTCCTGCCTCCTGTTTTATGTAGTCCATTAGCGTTAACCTAGGTCTGCCTTTCGGTCTTTTCCCAGCTATTTTGCCTTCCATCGCTTCATTTAGCATTCCGCCAATGTCTCAATATGTGTCCGATCCATTACAAACTCCTTTTTCTTTGGCTTCGTAGGATAGAACGTCGTTCTTGTACTCGAGCAAAAATACTATGGTTTGGTACTTTGTCGGTCCATGATACTTTCAGCAAGCGATGCCAACATCAAGTTTCAAATGCTTCTAATTTTTTTCCATCTTTTACAGACAAAGTCCAGGTTTCTGACCCATACAAGGCTACTGGCCATACATATATGTTTTTACTATTCGTTTCCGTAAATTTTGGGACATGCTTCGCTGTGTGATCGACGATTTTTTCTTCATAAATGCTGTTTTTACCATTGCAATTCTGACCGCTATTTCCTTATGACAGGATACGTTCTCTGTAATACATTGTCCCAAATATTTGTCCTGTTCTAAAGCTTTTCCTTCTAGTCTTATGTTAACCATATTTGGTTCTTTACTAATGCACATGATTTTGGTATTACTCCTTTAGTAATGTAAGCCGTATGAAATTTTTTTCCAATAAAATACTTGTTCGATTTTAAATTAAATTTAAGAGTTTTTCATTTTTTTTTTTGTTTTTTTAACGTTGAAAAGCTCGAACTCAAGTCGTGAGAGTAGAACGATGAGAAGCTTTAAAGGGACAACCTAAAGGAATGAATATGTGTTAGAAAACGGACTACTTAACGGCTAGCATGGACAGGGAAATATACGACTATATAAATAGTCCATATGAATCATCTTCTTCGATTAAGTTAGCCTCACCTTCTGAGGTGAAATGTTTACTTAAAACGTTGAAAAAGAAGAAAAGTCCGGGTTTCGATATTATTGAATGAACTTCCGCGAAAAGCTTATAGTATTGCTGACTTATATATGTAATGCAATATTTCGCGTGCAATATTTTCCAGTACAGTGGAAATTCGCGCAAATTATAATTATTCCGAAACCTGGCAAAGATCCGTATTCTGTTTCATGTTATCGTCCGATCTCTTTGTTGCCTGTTTTGTCAAAGGTAGTGGAAAAATTAATATTAAAAAGATTACAGCCTTACAATCTAATGATATCGCAACATCAAATCGTTTTTATAAAACATCATTCCACCACTGATCAATTGCATAGGGTATAGCTTAGAAACAAAAAAAAGTATGTACCGCGGCATTTCTCGATGTTTAACAAGCTTTCGATAAAGTTTGCCACGATGGTTTATCATATAAATTGAAATGTCTATTGCCGAAACATTTTTACCTGTTGTTGAAATCATACATAGAAAATCGGCATTTTCAAGTGCGTTACAAACATACCTATTCATAAATACATCCTGTTTTAATTTCCCTACAATGGAAAACCTACAGGAAGCTACATTTGCGGATGATACTGCACTGCTCTCAACACATACGGATCCGAAGATAGCTAGCAGTAATCTACAGAAAGCTCTTACTAAGGCGGAGATATGGTTTTAAAAATGGAAAATTCGAATCAATGAAAACAAATCTGTGAATATCCGTTTTACCAACAGAAAAGTTACACCCCCACTCGTTAGGATTAATAGCACCGATCTGTCTGTGCGATCAACGGTCAAGTGTACTTGGGATTAGACCTGGATAGCCGATTACACATACAGATGAAGAAAAAAAAATTAGATATTCGAGTTAAAAAAATGTACTAACTGATAGGGAGAAACAGTGTACTAACGACAGATAATAAACGCTTAATATAGTGATTCTAAGGCCTGTCTGGACCTATGGAGTGCAACTTTGGGGTTGTGCTAAGACCATCAAACCTGAAAATAATACAAACGTCACAAATTAAAATTCTTCGGATGATAACCAAGGCACTCTGGTATGTAACAAATCTAACGTTGCATCGAGATTTACGTATAGATTATGTGGCCGAGGTCATAAAAGTTCAAGCTAAAAGACACGTAAGAAGATTCCCGCCCGAACACTCTCGCTAGAGGATTGCTTGATACCACCGGTGACCATAAGGAGACTGAAACGTCAGAAACCGCAAGATCTCGTCTAGGGTCGAGATAATCGGGTAGGTATCGTTGGAAACTTGTCCCCACATGGTCAATTATCTTAAACGTACTGCTAAATGTCCTTGGTGGACAGCTCGCAGTATTATAAATCATAAAAAAAAAAAAAAATTTAATGAAATAAAATAAGAAATAAAACTCCTTTTATTTTATCATCGACGAGTTAAGACGTGTTACAAATTTCGTCGTAAGAGCAAACTACACGAAATTTAAAGGCGTAAACTCCGCTTAGTTCATACAATTGGGAAATAAATTAAATTTACTAATTAAATTTTACAACGTGCCAGTCCAACGCAGTTTACGCCGATTACTGCGCAGCAGAATATAATAAGCAGGGGGGGGGAAATTTTTGCACCTACGAAAAAATAAAACAAGAATTACGTAATTAAACTTAACGTGTGCTACGAAATTATTATATATAACGCAAAAAGCGATATTATTATTTATATCGGAACCCCTTAACAATTTTAAAGAATTATCCAGAACGATTGTGAAAAATATGTAATTTGCGATTTTTTTTCCTATGATCTATTTTGTATAATATAACTAACGAACATGGAAGGGAGCATTTTAGAAAGACTGTCAGTTTGCGAGTTAAACGGAAACACTTTGAACGACTTTTTGCGTACGAAACCCGGTATTGGGCTGAGTGGAAAGAATAGCATTAGATAACAAAGAAATATTTAGATTAATCCCGGTGAAAATAGAAGTTTATTATTGGGAGGAAATTCAAAGAAATAAAAATACGGAAACGAGGAAATTTAGCGGAAAGTTGACGAGATTTTAGCATAATTTAATAATAATAAACTTAAAAAACCAGAATGACGGTGCTACTACAGAGTGAAGGGAAAAACAATAAGGTGCAAGTGTGTACATAAGAGTGTAAATGAGAATATAATATTATGTGCATGAGTACAAAGAGGAAATGAATGTGAAAATGAGTTAGTAAGAAATAAGTCGTAAATTATAAGTAAATTATAATTGTATATTTAATATAAATATTTATACTAGTAATGTAGTAATTAATAAGTATGTCATATATCTAATTTCATACATTACGGTCGATTACGCGGAGTTTAATCGGATAACTGATAATTTTTCCCCACGTTATGTAAATTGGGATCTAGTTGCCAATACGAGAGGATGGAATATGTCATTCAACAACGATATTCAGACTTATATAGGATGACACAAAGAAGACGGAAGGTTTTTTGAATCGCGCATTTGCTACAACGCAAACTGCGTGCTCCACGTTTAGTGTACACAAGAAATATTCGTTTTTCAGTTCTCACGGTATTCTATAACAAGAAGGAGCGCGCGTTTTTTGTAAACATTATTTTCGGCGTGATAGATCACGACAGAGTGAAGAGGATTTCGTACAGAATTCCAAAGTTGAGCGATTTTTGTTATGAGAACACTTTAAGAACCGCGTTTATGAAACACATCTACGAGATGTGGAACATTTGAAAACTCGGATTTCTGAAGAAATTTCATAAATTCAGCGACCTATGGAAAAACGTCTTAGAAAATTTCGTAAAGAGCGAATGAATGTATTGTTGCAAATAGCTGTGATTCTGAACGATAGTGTGTTCCACAAATATGAGCCTCGTTTTCCAATTTTTAAATAAAATTTCATTCAAAAATTTTATTTTTCGAGTTATTCAAAAAACAACAAAATCTTCCGTCTTCTCTGGGTCAGTCTATATTTTTTCCTTTTTAATCAGATGAGAGAGTTTAAATCTCTGTTACCAAGATCTAGCAAATTAAACGCCAGCAGCCGATTCGGGCAGCCTTCTAATCTGCGCACGTAACTTTCGCTACTGTTACGAGAATTACTACCCGTTCACGCATCCTGGTGTATACTATATTGATTGAACGTAATTTTGTCAGTCGTATGATATAGCGTACTCCGAAAAACATTACCTAGTTATAATTAACATTCGTCGTTAATAATTAATAATAATAACGAACTATAAAATACCGATATCGATCTGGTAATACTAATCAAAACGTGAAATATTAAAACGATAAATTATTATTAAATAACTATAATTAAATTACGTTAATGATTTAAATATATATATATATATATATATATATATATATATATATATATATATATATGGACTGTGTTGTGTGTGACTGATTATAGCGCAATTTGAAAACGTTTCACATTATTCGTTCTATCGAGTATACTTTATTATGACGAGTCGAATACAAGCGATCTAGCGTATAATTACCGGTCTAGATACTATGTGCTGCGCTTTCCTATATTATATAGATATAGAGATATATGATATAAATATATATATATATATATATAGATTTATATATACACACGAGAAAAACGACCAACTAGTTTGATGTCCACTATAAATTAATGATCGTCTATAAATAACTTTTAGTCTTCGTCTTGATTGTTCTTGCTCGTTCGGTCGGCTTCATTAATTGCGTTACAGTTCAGTTTCTTTCTTGTTTTCTAAATTTCGAAGCTCGTGCACACCGTAAAAAAACTGTAACGCATTTGGACAACTAGTAAACGTTCAATGATCCTTCATTCTAAGTAACCACCTTCTCTTCAAAATATTAAATCAATGCCAAGCTAATACTACATGAAATATGAGTAAACGTGTACTATCATCATCATCATATATATATATATATATATATATATATATAATGTATGTATGTATGTATATACAACTCAGCTACACACATATATATAGTATAATATATTTCGTGTTTTCCATATGTATGTACGCGCCAAAAATATGGATCTCTTAAAAATTGCCGATAAAAAGGCAGTTTTTTTTTAATATATACGTGCATTTTCTATCTGTTTAAAAGATTAATTCAATTTACCTTATTTTATTATTTCTCGTTTACCCGTTAAATGAAAAATTATAGAAAGGACCTCTGTTATCAATCATAAAATTATGTCTACATGATAATATATTTTTTAAAAATAAACGTAAATATTATTTTTAAAAATTAAACTTTATATAATATTTTTCAATTATTTATTAAATATGTAATAAGTGAAACAATAAAGTTGTCGGTAAAAATCGTTAATTATTAAACAATAACGAAGTTACGTCTTTTTCAACTTAATATAATTAATATCTAAAGAATACCTAACTAATAATAACTAATATTTGACACATATAATATCTAAAGAATACCTAACTAATAATAACTAATATTTGACACATATAATTCAATATTGACACGTTTGTCAACCGGTACTATTATAAAAACCTATAATTTTCCACATTATATATGAAAAATTGATTATGATCAAATAATATTGCCGTTAAAACTAATTAATAATCGAACGTTATTAATACGTTCAATAAATTAGCTTTATTTCTTGAATTTATTACTTATAATTTTTTTCTAGTACTTTTTTTTTTTTTTTTTTATATTTACAATATTGTAATTTCGATTAATATTATCAATCCCGCGATTAAAATTCTTAACAACGTCTATCATATAGTGATTTATTATTGCTGTTTTTATATGAAGTTAAATTTTCATTAAATCTAAATTCAAAATCGCCAAATTTCCTTATACATATATACTACAAAAGTTACGAAAATTTCTTCTTTTTCTTCTTCTTTTTTGATTTGTGACCGTACCGTATCCTGCTACTTAGGCCAGAGGCACGGAAGGAAAGGTGTTAAGAACTAGATTAGAGGAAGGATATTTGTGATTTTGTGGAAGAGGAGAAGTTTAGTCTCGGCGGATGAAGTGCGTTGTAATATGTTGGGAATGTTTAGAAGAAGGCCAGCAAGCTGACGTTGAAAGGTATATGCTGGACAGGAAACTAGGATGTGAGTGATGGTAAGAGGAGCATTGCATGCAGGACAGGTAGGCCGATTTTCCCTGGTGAACAGGAACTGGTGCGTAAGACGTGTGTGTCCGGGCCGAACGCGAAAAAGGACCACATCTTTCCGTCTGGATGTTGGCATTATCGGGTTTGCGATGCTACGATCGTAATAAGGAAGGATGGAGATTCGTTCCATTGCTATCGACTTCATCTTGTTCCAGATATGAATCGTCATATCTTTACATGTCGTTGGTATGACTTGAACCGGCGTTATATTACATGAATCTGCTGCCGCTGTGTCAGCTTCATTGTTTGCGCCAATATTGCGATGTCCGGGTATCCACGCAAGTACAATTTGTCGCTTATAGATAAACGATTTTTCTAGTATAGTTTTCGCGAACGGATGCTGATGTTTGTGTCTATTCTGTATGTTTCTAACTGAACTGAGAGAATCTGTACAAATTAATATGTCATGCTTTAGCTTCAATTCTGCAATAACCATTGCGCAGGAGATTGCATATAACTCTGACGACAATACAGAGAATGTAGATGGTAGTGGATATCGGATTGTCCCATGTTTGTATATGAGGGCGTAACCAGCGGAGTTTCCTTTTTTCGCACTATCCGTGTATAGTACTTCATGGCCACCATGCATTTTTAGTAGATTTTGGAACGAGGCCTCGATAATTGATTGTGGCAATGAGACAGCTGAGGAGAGACGTGTCAAAGATTATGGAAATGGAAATCGAAGGAGGAATAGACAGATGGTTAGCTTTGCAGAGTGGAGGCAGGTTGATGTCAAGATTATGGAGGATGTTTGTAATTTTATTGTGAACAAGTAAGTTTGAATAAGGAGTGGTTTGATGATTGTGGTGATACGCTGCATTATCAGGAAGATCAGGAGTTGAGAGCGAGTGAAGGTGGAATTTGAGTAGGATGTAAGAACGATGAAGATCGGTGGGAAGTTCTCCAGAATCATATAGCAAATGGTTTATTGGTGTTGATCTCATTGCACCAAGTGTTAGGCGTAGTGCAGAGTGATGTACTGAGTTTAGTCGTTTCAGGACTGTTGGTGTAGCGGACGCGTGGGCAGGAAAACCATAGTCACATTTTGCTTTTATTAGGGTTTTGTATATTCGGAGAAGAGAAATTTTGTCTGCACCATAGGTGGTATGAGACAACTTTTTCATCAGATTTAGTCTTTGCATACAAGCCGCTCGGAGGTAATTTACGTGATCCAACCATGTTAACCTTCTGTCAAATACCAGGCCAAGATATCTAATTCGGGAAACAGTTTCTATAGCCTCAGATCCCAAGGTGATGGCCACCTGGTGCTGGCAGTGACGAATTCTACAGAAGTGTATTGTTTTAGTTTTTTCAGGTGAGAATGAAAGACCGCTGTTTGTGGACCATTGAGTAAGCTTGTGTGTAGCTTCTTGAAGCATGGTTTCACCAAGCTTATAATCTTGACAACGGACAAAAATTACCAAGTCATCAGCGAAGAGTGCACTTCGGATCATTGGATTTATTTCCGCCAGCATTGAGTTGATAGTAATAATAAAGAGCGTCGGACTTAAAACTGAAACCCTGCGGTACACCATTTTTTAATTCAAGAGGCTTTGAGCTAATGTCACCAAGTACGACCTGAAACTTACGCTGAACCAGGAATCCCCTAATGAATGCCAGTAATCGACCATCAATATTCCATTGGTGTAGTTGTTCGAGGATTCTGTAATGTAGGACTGTATGAAAGGCCTTGGTAAAGTCGAAGAAAACGGCGAGCAGATGTTGGTGCATGGTGAAGGCTTCTAAAATATTACTTTGAAGGTAATAAAGAAGATCAGCTGTGGATCTTTTAGAGCGAAATCCGCACTGTTTGTTTGATAGAAAATTCTTGTTGTTCAATATTCATAGGAGACGACGGTTGACTATTTTTTCCATGACCTTGCCGAGAACTGATGTGAGGGCAATAGGTCTGTAACTGTCTAGTCCCGCTGGATTTTTGTTCTTTTTTAAGATCGGAATGATCTCAGCCAGTCGCCAGGAGGTGGGAAAAGAACAGGATGTCCAGAGTTGATTAAATATATTTAATAGATGAGTTATAATACTTTGGGGGGCATTTTTGAGCATATTGGCGTGAAACTTATCGTGTCCAGCGGCAGAGGAGTTTATCGGACGGACGCTCAAATTAAGTTCTTCAAGTATTAATAATTTATTGAGTTGCCGAAGCGATTCGGTCTCCATAGTTATGGTCAAAGGAGGAGGGGGTTTGGGTGAGACGCGGTTTGAAGCTACAGAGAAATGATTAGCAAAAAACGATAATAGAAGGTAAGAGATGCCTGATATTTTTTTCCATCGAGTTGATCTTACTCCATATTATTGAGGGTCGTGTTTTGAACGTCATCGTGGATGTAAATTGCTGCCAGGAGTCCTTTTTTTGCTTGTTTTAGAATATATTTGGCTTTTGCATGGAGTTTGCGATACGTAATGTGATTCTCCTGATTGAGATGTGATTTTAATTTTAGTTCATGTAACAACAAGAAAATCCGGAATATCGTTAAATATGAAAAATTTTGAATTATGTTAAAAATTTCCAATTTTTTGTACCAATATTTAACATCAAATTTCCGTATGTAATAATAATGATAATAGCGACATAATAATAATAATAATAATATTCGATTACATGAAACAATATATGATGATTGTCAACTATGCTCAATAAATTACTTTCGAAATGAATACATTTTTTCCAGTAGCAACGTGCGAAGTAAACAATGATTAAACTTACGCACCACCTTCCTCCAGGAGCCGAACTAAAATATGGAACATCACATTCATTAAACAGATTAAGAACAATGATTGGTCGAACAGGAGACAACATGAAGAAGTGGAGAATCTCTGACAGCTCTTCCTATATATGTGGAGAGGACCAATCTATCTAACATTTTTTCATCTGCAGTATTAGCACACATAGGTGCGGATTCAATGACGTACTACAACTGGATGAAAACAGCGTCACTGCAGAGTATTGGGCAAATACCGTGTAATAAAATACATACATCATCTTCGTTAGTCGCGGACGAGTATGAGGGGACCTTTCATTGACAATTATCCATGTTTATAACGTATATGAGTCACGCGCCCGATGCGATGTGCAATTTGAAAGAGGTGCATAGTTGACACCGGATATCAGCATGGCTGACAGTTACAGCGTATTTCTGTTCATTTGCTTTCTCACTTCGATCGCCAGTTTTATCCATAACTTTCGATCGTAAGGTGTATTTTCCCATCGATCTGGCTTGAGTTTAATACCGATCATTTTAAGATTCGCGCAGACACCGCGTTCTTATACTGTTACAGTGGTCACTCGTACGAGCTGTATCTTCTAGACAATATTATGATTTTTTTCCGAATACGTTCTAGATTCGTGCGTAGCATACGGGTTGTCCATTTCAAGCACTTCTTAACGAGTAGTTAATCTACGGAAGGAGTTGACGTTTTTATCAGCACTTCCGCTTTCCATACGGGGTTCATTCATTTTAATCGAAAAATTCTTCGAACATCGGTCTACTCTCTTAATCTGTTTCCTCATTATAAGGCCATGTTTCTACACCGCGTAATATACATTATATATTTGTATATTAAACGTATATATTTAATTTTGTTTCTAATATTTTTACAGGCCAAGAATAGGCCAAAGTACACTAGCTGGACTTTCGCATTTAATGTATATATCATCATCATCATCATCATCATCATAGTAGTTGCTTCCCCTGAGTCAGGAAATTGCATACACTCATATTATTCGCTTTCTTCTCGAGAGCAATTTGTAAGTTCTGTGGGTTCGTTGTCATTAGTTCCAGCCGTCTTCTTGCTCTTATTGATTTTTCGGTTATTTTTCCTTAGCTACCACGAAGATTCCATCCTCTCGAATTTTATGTGCCAGATATTTTAATTTTCAATTTTTTATATCATTTTTTTTTCTTCTGCTTTTGCCAATACAGCGGAATTTGTCATATGCTCTGTCCACGATATCTTCATCAGCCTTCTACAGCTCCACGTTTCAAAAGGGTTTATTTTCTTTTCCCATTGTCCACGTTTCGGAGGCGTATTTTAGCACACTCCAGACGTAACATTTTATTATTCTATTCGTTAGATTTAGATTTAGGCCCATGCTTTGGTTTCCAAGCAACTTTTTCAGATTGTTAAATGCTGTTTTCGCAATGTATATTAATATAATTCATTATTCACTCGAGAGCCGGTTGAGAATTTTATTAAATAGGAATGTCAGTTATTCGTTTTACTAATTGACGATCAAAATAGCAGATCTTTCTGTTATTAATTTTTAACAGCAACCAGTTCTTGAAGAAGAAAATAGTCAAATTGAAATCCAGCTAAGTTGGGTAGAATATATATATATATATATATATATATATATATATATATATATATATATATATAATATCTACTCTTATACGAAGAAAAGTAAATATTACCTAGGAACAGGATCGAGTAACCGACCGGTAAATTTCCTCGGTGAACACTTTAAAATAAACGGTTCTGGCCTTATCTTAACTATCCTATCGAACGAACAATGGCAATAAATTGGAGGTGACAAACGACCTAAGCAAAATACGGCCACCTTCAACGTGTCTCTACGTCATTACATGGTGTCGTCTCTCTCTCTAGCGCGAAAATGGCCTAACCGGATACGAACATTTTCGTACTAAATCTGAAATAACGTTATACGGCGATTTTACTGTTTCACACTTATACCGTATAGTACACCTTTGGGGTTCATCCGACACTTATGTACTATATATATCAACAAAATAACATATATGTATACATAAATATATAAAAAATAAGTACATTATACATATATATAATATATATATATACATATGTTATCGTATTTGCATAATGCGTTTTTAAATTTAGTTTATTGCGTGAGGATTACAACATTACTTAAAAAAAAAGTGAAATAAAAATAAGTGTAAACCGTACTATTAGAAATAATGTAAATAAATTAAAAAGTATCTAAACATAAAAGATAATGTAAGCACAATAATAATAATAATAATAAGCACTGGTAGTAGTAGTATCACGGATAGATGCTTCGGTGAGGGCTACACATTACTGCTTACAATATAGGAAGAGTTAGAAAAACCTTAGAAATTACGTGAAAGAAAGTAAGATAAACATAAAAATGTAGAATGTAAACTGTACACGAATACAACACGCTATATTTTAGAAACCTACCTACATGGTCGACGAATATTATTATTATTATTATTATTATTATTATTATTATTATTATTATTACTATTTTTTATTTATTTCATTATTTTTTTATTCGTTTTATTTATTTTTATTTATTTACATTTACTTATTTACTTTTATCATTATTTTTCTCTCTATATTTTAGATTGTAACAAACCCAGCAACACTATTTTTATAAGACACAGTCCTATACTCTGAGATACATGGCGCCTTTTGTGCCTATCCCAGTGTGGGTATATGTACATATGTGTGTAAAATAAAATTAATGTCTAATCGCGATTTCTCTACGAATATCGTATTACCTGCACTCTTTTCCCCTCTGTCGTTCCAATATATTATATATATATATATATATATATATATATATATATATATATAATGTTCCTACATGTAATTTAAATATGTTAACTCTCGATGATTGCGTTTGCCGCAAGATTTATAAAACTAAAATATCAGCTCTAGGTACAAAATTTTTAGATACATTTTATTTAGAAAGAACCTAAATTCAATTTGGAAACTCAAAATAAATTTCAAAATAAAATCGAGATCTACATTTACTTTTTTTTAAAAAAAAAAAATACATATATAATTAAATTACTATATTCTAGTTAAAAATTAGTAACGTATTAATTAAAGCAATTTATTAAACAATCTGTTAACTTCGGAATTTTAATTGCTATGTACGATAATAGGTAAGCTAGACACATCGTACTTCCGGCACCATAATGGAAAAGCGTATTACGTTTTAACCCTACAGCGCGTGATGTGAATCACCACTACAAACAGTAATTAAGCCAAAATCTTTTAGAGTAAAGTCCGTAAATATAATACCAAGTAATATATATTGGCTGATTTAATTACACGTGAAAACATTGACATACTTCTACTTCAAGAAACACATTGCGCAGAGACAAAACGGAAGCCCAAAGTATATGGCATGAAACTGGCCATTGACGGACCACATGAAAAATATGGTAGCGCAATTCTAGTAAAACATGATATCGATGTTATTAAAACAACAAAAACTGATGCTGATAATATAGAAATTTTATCTATCGATACAGGCAAGTGTACACAGTTTCAATGCAACAATTAATAGCAGATGCGAAACAACGTAAAATCTAGTTGGCACATTGGTGACCGCCTACGCTCTGTTGAGTATGGCACATAGAAGAAGAATCTTAAATTTAGATTATATTTTTTCCAATACGTTTTCCCAAAGCATAATTAACATAATTAACGAAAGACCTACATAAGTTCAAACATTAATAATTAATTCATTAAGACTATATCCGTTTAACTTAGATTTTAAACGCGCATCAACACCATAAGGACATTCAAACAAGAAATTACAAACTGTATCGGGAACGTCAAGTGCACAGAATTCACAAATATTTGAAGAAAATGCTCCAGACATGTACCGAACGACCCCTGTTAAGACTGGACTTAAAAATTTTACTTTAATAATTTCTTTCAATTCTTTCCCTGATAAATTTTAATCACTTATACGTTAATCTGTAATTACTTTGATGTCTTGCCATATATTTAAAATTATTAACGAGAATTTTAAAATTTTCATAATATTCGCACTATTATCTTATTGTATTTTTTCAAAATTCTTTTTAAAAACCGACTCCGTTTGAATGTTTTTCCTGACGCGTGGAAAGTCGCCGAAATTAAATTATAAAAAAAAAAAACGCCCCATATTAATTCCCGTTATTGTGGGCGACTTTAACATAAGAAGTTCATTGTTGGAAAATGTCCAGAAAAATTCTCGCTTTTTCAAATCGTCTTTTATTTCTAAACTGTCCCGATGAATACGCTTTTAGTAAATCACAATGGGAACAGTTTGATAGATTTTTAGTCATGTAAAGAGTCGTTGTGGCTTCTAACGTTCAGCATACAATTTCTCACTACGAACTCTCTGAATTAAGATGGTAATCAGTGGGGAGCCTTGCACATACAACGGCTTTTACACAGTGGTCAATTAATTATAAACAATTAAATTTAAAAATAGATATAATTAATATGTGACAAAAATTTAAGATGCTTTTTAACCTAAGCCAAGATAAAAATGAGTTTATTTAGATGGTTTAATTGATCGGTGTAAACATGAAAAAATTGCAAATTTTAATGATTAGTGGGATAATTTAAAGAAAACAGCAGACAAAGTTAGGAAAAAAATATAACGGACCGAGATAATCTATGTTAAAATAACTAATAAATTATAAAATTTTAATTGAAAAAGCCGAATCAGAAAATTAGAAAAACTTTATTAATAATTCTGATAATAAAGTTCTCGTTGAAAAATTTAAACAGTTTGAATTTCCACCTGTTAAAATTAACTCGGACGTTATACTAACTAATCGAGAAGAGAAATATGCGGTACTTCGTGATTACTTCTTTCCGATTAAATATGGATAAACTAGATTTCAAGAAGAACTTTGCACTATACGCGAATGACTCGCGCAACTCTATCATCAATATACCGAGGATCCGGATTAAGTAATTAAATCGCTCAATACTCGATAAGCAACTCAATGGGATAAAATTTACCACGTAGTGGTTGAAATTACGCACGTTAAACATTTGGTCTTCTTTCGAAATTCTTTAAAGGGAATATTAAAAAAGTTATCAGACCTGACGATAAATTAATTAAAAAGAAATTTTCCCGACCTCATCGATCGTTATAAGAATTGAATTTTTAACGTTAAGTTAGTTGTATATTACTCGTGTAAACTAAAAACAAATTGACATTCGCTCAAATTGTAATGATAAGGTTAAGATCGCATAATTTTCGCGTCATGAAAGGTTTGTTGAAACTGCGGATGACGTAGTTTTAGCATAATGACGAGACTATTGAAATTGCGGATGGCATAATTTTCGCACGTAGTAAGTATAATAAAGATCTTAAAACTAAATACATTGCCGTTTCGTTGCCTCCTAACTGACTAATTTTTTTTTTTTCAAAACAGTTTTCATCATCTTCGAAGTAATTAAAATTAAATATAAATAATCTCACTACCGGCAGCTTTAAGCTTCTTCAGTAAGTTACTGCACACATATTATCCAACTATAATTACGTTTCCTACGAAATTTTTTATCGCTTACGTACATAATTAATTTTATTGTTATCTTATATGGTTGTTTCTGAAATTTCTGTTTCCTTTCATCGTTGTATCAATTTGAACTAAATACATACTCGTTTATATGTATATATGTATGTATAAAATATACATGTTTAACTGTTTATCTAGATAGATATGTACTATGAAGTGTAAGATATATTACGGACGAAAAGAATTCCTACGAACTAATTCAACTGGATATCGTCTGTCAGAGATGCAATGCCGGGTGGTGTAGAATCGTTAGAACAATCGTATACCGTTAAGGTTGTATACCGTGGCAATCGTTACCAGTACACCCGCTCCTCGTCTTCTGTTAGTTTGTCGAGAGAGTATTAGAGAAAGGTGTACATTATTACGTAGGAAAATAAAATTCTATCAATCCGCGTAGTAGTATAGTCGTCTACGTTAAAGAAATGATAATAATAACAATGTCCATCAACGCGGATCTCTAAGGGTAATTGAAGTATTTCCAGAGGGCATGGAATGTTGAAAACAAAGATTGAAATGGAATACAACTTTGACCATGTTTCATACCTTCTAAGTCTCGTATGCTCGTTGTATAATTCTTTATTTTTCTACACATACACATATATATATATATATATATATATATATATATATATATATATATATATATATATTATTTAGAAGATGATAATACTTTTTTTTACTGTTTTTTTAAATAATCATTATCCTCATTCGAGATTATTATTAGTACTCTGTAGCATCATGAAATGACTCTAGTTGTGAGTCAGCAGCATCAACGGCGTTTTGAATTGAAAGAGTAATAAACGAGAACAATGTTTTCGGTAAGTGGCCTGCCGCCGCCAGCTGAACTACTTCCACCTATTATCCTTTTTTTTCTTTCCCTGTATGTTCATCCTATTATTATTATAAAATTAAAGCTGATTATATATATATATATATATATATATATATATATGTGTGCGTAAATAAATAAATAGCTGGATACATAGATAGGTAGATATATAGATGTTTGTAATCTACTTACTTTTTAACTGGAAGCTCGCTCTTTCTAGTTTTCTCTTTACGTTTCTTCGTCTAATTCTTTTAAATTTTCTAATTAGACATCCTTTCGGACTGACAGAAGAAATTTTAAAGGAGAATACGTTGATTGATGCTTTTGTTTAAAAACCACGTTATATATATATAGATAATGTATATAATGCTCATCGTTTAAACTTTTGTCTTTTTTTGATCTTTCGTTCGATCCGAACTAATTGAATGGCGAACGTGTTCCTCACTTTTCCAGCGTTTCACATTCATCTACACGTACACTCTTACTAATCCCACTGCTGATACTTTACTAGTTAGGACGCCAGTATTCGAATATAACGTATACCACCCTCAACCTATATACCGGTATTTAATCTTCCTTTATTATTATTTAAACGACAATAATTATTAAAATTCAAAAAATTTAAGTAAGTCTAACTTTATTTTCCGGCTTTTCTTTCAACGATTGATGAGAAAAATTCTTTTTCTAATACGAGTAATTATATTTCTATTTACAATTGAATACAACGGTTCGCACTTTTCTTGTAATAATACAGAATTCGTCTTTAAATAATTTATAACTTATTTAATTATTATTATTTAGTATTACGCAACAACCTCGCGGTACTGTTTTTAATTATTATCTATATATATATATACTTCATCATCATCTGGTGCAACAGTCCGTGGACTAGTTCGCCCCTATGCTTGTCTTTTCCACTCGTACCGGTTATTGGCCATTCTTTTCATTTCTGAGTAACTGGAGAATCCGGAATCCCTCTTCAGATTGTCTATCCAGCTTACTCGTGGTCTACCGGTTATTCGTTTTCCTGGTATATATCCTTCAATTGCATCTCGCAGCAATCCTCCATGTCGTAACACATGCCCCATCCAACATAGTTTCCGTTTTTTAATCTGGTTCAGCATTTGCCGCCTTTCTTTGACTCGTTTTAAAACTTGTTGGTTTTTTGTTTTCTCCGTCCAGCTTGTTTTCTCCATCCGCCTCCAGCACCACATTTCAAATGCTTCTATCCTATCCTCTTCTCGTTTTGCGCACGTCCATGTTTCCGATCCATAAAATGCTACTGGACACACTATGTTTTTGTAATGCGTTTTCGCAGCTCTTTGGGCATTGTTCTGTTGGTTATTATTTTTATTTTTTTCAGCATTGTTTCGCTATGGCAAGTCGTTCCCGTATGTCTTGGGAGCTACGCCCATCTTCAGTAATGGCGCTTATTATTGTTAAAGCTGAAATCATTACTTCCACCAAATTTATATCTTCTGATTACTTCTTATATGCAAGATCGGTACTTCCAGGTACGTTATGAACACGCGCTCTCTGAGATTCATCCTGTTCTAGCAGGTGTACTGCAGGGTTCGATCCTGGGGCCTACACTGTATTTACTTTACACCGCCGACTTCCCCGTTACTAGGGATGTACACGCGGCTACTTTTGCAGATGACACTGCCTTACTCTCATGTAACACAGATCCGAACATTGCCAGTAGTAACCTACAGGAAGCATTAAACAGAGCGGAACAATGGTTTAAAAAAAGTGAAGATAGGTGTTAATGAGAGCAAATCCGTTAACGTTCAGTTCACAAATAGGAAGGTTATAGTTCCATCTGTTAGAATCAATATGCCTATTCAGCCGAGTGTTAGATATTTAGGTATGCACCTGGACAGTCGATTGACATGGCGGCACCATATAGACAAAAAAAAGAAGGAACTTAACATACGGGTTAGAAAAATGAATTGGCTCTTAGGCAGGAATAGTGTTCTCTCATTGACCAATAAGCATTTGGTATATACAGTAGTTATAAAGCCAGTCTGGACCTACGGAATAGAGCTATGGGGTTGTGCAAAAAAAACAAATAACGTTTCAAAATAAAATATTAAGAACAATGACAGGTGCACCTTGGTACATAACCAACACAACCCTACATAGAGACTTGAATATTCCATATGTGTCCGATGTTATAAAGCAGTACGCTCAAAGGCATGTACTTAGACTGGATGGTCATCCTAATACCTTGGCTCAAAGATTGCTGTGAAGACCTCCAGTGACACCAGGAGGTTGAAGCGTAATAAACCACTGGACCTTGTTTAAGGTAGCAGCTGCTGGGTGAGCACCACTGGGTGCTTCTCCGTCACGTTATTACATGGTCAAAAATTTTGCTAAATGACCTAAAAAAAAAAAAAAACTTATGTGAGTTTAATATTTTCTTTAGTTCTTCAGAACACGTTATACAAATATTACAATCTTAGGAATAATCCTGTAATTTGCTTTTATATTTTACTTTATTCGCAATATTGGGCGTTCAAAGATTTTTTTTGTGTGTTCGCTAACTATCAATACGGGAAGGAGCACCTAAACTAGGTCCAGTGGTTCACTGCGCTTTAATCTTCTCGCGTCATTGGAAGTGTCAAACGTGCGTTTGGCCGAAGCTGTCCGGATTACCTTCTAGTCTACGTGCATGTCTCTAGGCATACTGTTTTATAATATCAGCTACGTACGGAATGTTTAGATATATAGAGAGGTGCGTTAGTTATTTACCGTAGTGCGTTCGTAATTGATTTTATTTCGAGCTGTTTGTATTATTCTAAATCGTAATACGACTGAGAGACTACTGCGTGTTATACTAAGGTTAGCTCCATGTTTTTCTTTTTATAATTTTCAATCTTACAACTAGCCTTCTTCCATCAAGTAAGTGTTCGAACGAGTTTTTAAATATATATATATATATATATACCTAAAATAAAATAAAACTTGAAACAAAGGTATTAACAAAAATATCGACGTCCTAATATAAATATAAAAATAACAAAATAAAAATATAGTACTGTCAACGATAACTTCTCGATATAAACAACATCAAACTTAACATAGACGACACATCAATTATTCTTGACAAAATAAAAATAAAAAAAACACAAACGAAATAGTAATAAAGTTAGGACTTGGAAATTTTAAAAAGCTTTGTTGACCACATCACAGGTTTAGTTACCTAAATTTGTAGGCATAAAACGTTTGAACTATAATTAATAAGTTGAAGTCCTACTTAACCTAAACTTAATACGCATAACGGTATTTGAAAATGTTCCAGAAAGGTTTGTATAATTTTGAAAAATGGGAATACAATCTGACTCATTGATCTAGGTATCTCAAAGCGGGACTCTTAAACAACATGTGTCTTATATCATCGAAAGGAAAAGAACATAGTAAACACGAAGAATCATTAGCAAGCCTGAGCCTATATAAATAGGATACAAACTTACCCAGATAAACAGTTGAGCGCTATAGAAATTCATATTAAAATCTTTCAACATTAATCCCGACGACACATCAGGAAGTTCAGTTTTCCTAAACTCAGGCAGAAGCGGATTTTTTAAACTTTCTCATTAAATTTAAGGATACTTCGTGTACCAATTGTTTACACCTTAATTCAAGCTCAAAAGATTGTAGCCTAATACTTTTGGGGGTTTAAAATAAGGAGAGGGTCATTTTGTATAAGGGGGCTGATACAGTCACTTTAGGCATATGGCTCTCTTGTTTATATTAATAAAAACGTTTTATGTTCTCTTAACAAGTGCCAGAGGAAGTTTCTTCTTAGTATTTCATGTTTATACCGAACCTGTCCCACTTCTGCTACTAATGTTATATCTAATATCATGCCACTGGATCTTTTTGTCATTGGCACCTCTATCATGTCAGAATTTAGAGTTGTTAGAGACGTTGCTTGTGTCAAGAATTTCCAGTTCCTTAATATTGATCCGTTTAACTTCGAATCATTTACTAGCGAACCTATCCTTAAAAAAATATATTCAATCCTCACTTATCGATATGTGGTAAGCTAGGTGGGACAGTTGTTCGACTGGATGGAAAACCTTTGTGTTTTTCCCAACGGTTTTAGAACGTTGTAAACTTAAAAATGTTACTATTAATTTTTACAATGCTCAGATGCGCTCTGGCCATGGTAAGTTTGGTTCATATCTTCATAGGTCCCATTTTGTCTCCAGTTCCCGGTGTACCTTTTGCTGTTCCAGCGAGGACTCCTTTGGTACTGTAGATGATATTGAGCATTTTTAATGTTTGTTTGTCCCCTGTTTGATGATCTTAGAAATAAATTTAAAATACATAGAGGACAGCCTGTTGTACTTTCTAAACATAACCATGCCGGTCTTCTGTCATATATGTAGTTGTCGATGCTAAGAAAGTTTAAAACTGGTGGGTAAAAATTTCAGAAACTTTTTGTCCCGTTCTTTAATGTTTTACGATATTAATTCAACCGTGAATCCGCATCTTTTTTTTTTCGTGGTCATTGCCTCCATCCATTTTATTATTAACGTTGCAACATTTATAATAATATTGTTTACAATGTTTTTCTTATAATTTATATATATTTTTTTATTTTGTTGTATTTCTTATATATAAATACACTTTCCTAGTTGAATAGTTAACATGTTCGTAATTGATTTTTCTATTAGTATTTTTAAGAATATCGTTTTATGTATACTTATTTTGTTTGCAGTTGCACTCCTTCAGTTATTTTATTCAGTCTCGTCTTCATGTTTGTTTTATAATAAATTTAATTTTGATAATATCATTTTTTTTCTTCTCTATGATATTTAGACGTAACCTTTTTATTTATTTTTCTTTTTGGCTTGATCATTATCTTAGCATTATTACCTTCTTTTTTTAATCACTATTTTGAATTGTGTATATATATATATATATATATATATATATATATATATATATATATATATATATATATATATATATATATATATGTGGACACGTGTATATATATTATTTTGTATAACATTCATTTTTATATTTACATGCATATTACACAAAACTCCTTTTACATAGATTCTTGATGGTCTAATATGTTTCTCATCCCTTATTCCATCCTATTTTTAAGTTACACATTACGGGGAACTATCACACACGACTATTTATATTTTGTATTATATTGGATGTTTTCATTTTGTTTCAACTACTCAACACTTACACACACAATTATCCATTAAGAACACTAGCTCCCTGCACACTTATAAACACAAATTATTTAATACGTTTACCCCATCCTGTAAGTACGGATTGGGGTTAAAAAAAAACTCAGTGTCTCTGAGGATTATAGTAAATTTTTGATACATGACACAAATATTCGTTACGGTTCTATCGGGCGCTATTTAAATAAAATGAATATTAGAGATATTAATGAACGTTGTCATTGTACTAGTAATGAAGTAGAAGACGCATAAGAATGTTATATGCACTTGCAGCAAGTATAATCTCTTATCGATTTTTTTACTTCCCTTCAATGAAATAATTTTATTTACAGTTTTCTCCTATTTACCTCGAAACTGTTTAAAATTTTAAATAATTATATAAATAATCAATGCTGGTGTAAAGATTGAGATATTTTTATCATTATTATTTTGTTTTCATTTAAAGAAAAACATATATATATATATATATATATATATATATATGTACGTGTGTATGTGTTCGTGTTGATTTTCTATTTCTTCAGTATAGATGCAATTTTTAGGGCAATTTAAAATTCATTCAAGGTCACTGTTTTATAATGTTATAGAAAACGTCAATAGACTAACGACGTGCCTTGAAGAGGATGGACTTAACACGATAAAGTCACGCCCAATAACATTAGCTGACTGTCATTATTACTACTACTACTATTATTATTATTATTATTATTATTATATTTTTTAAAAGCGCTTGTTAAAAGTGGAATATATAATATGTAGGATAACACGTTACGGACGACATCGTATTAATTTACGTATTTAATATTTATTTTAATATAGTGCACGTTTTTACTGAACCGATTTTTTATAGATAACAATTTTTATACAACATATACACATACATGCGTACACACACATATATATATATATATATATAATTTCATTAAATATCGCAGTCAATAAGTTAAATTATGCTAAACATATACAATGTATTTTAACGAAGAAATCAACAAATACTATTATATTTTTAAATATATTTAAACAGAAAATTATAGTGTACATAATAACTTATAAACATCTCACTATTTGTTATATAAAGCTTTAATTGTTGTTATGTATGTTTTTATTAACTACCGATGCTATTATGGCACTAATAACTTAACAGTTAGATGTAATATACGTGATTGGAGGAGGAAGGAATTGATTGAAATATTAGTGAAAGGACTGCTTGAAAATAAAATAAACAGATTTTTCAAACGGATACGAGGTTGTCAAGGATATAGTGTAAGGCAGTGTAGTAAAATATGTCGAAAATATGGCAAATAAGAGAGGAGGTTTGATAGACCAAAGATGCAAAAAGCAGGGGGAGGGAACATTATAGTAGTTGATCATGATAGTATATGGCCAAGGTGAAAGCTGATTTTGATACAGTTGGAACAGGATAAACTTTAACGGGTGGTTTCCAGAAATCAACATTAGGTTTGATAGCAGGAAGGAAGGTATGTATGAATTCGATTTCTGTTGCCACTTGTGGTTAATGAAATATGTGAGGGCTATGTTTAGTACGCTTTATAGGTTCTTAGTAGTGTGTAATGGGCTGCAATATCCATCGAAAACATGTTTCTACTATTATTTCATACTGCGTACATTTTTTAATAATCGATTTAAATAACATCTTCGATTTTACAGAATTCCAATCAAGGCATAATAAAAAAGAAAACCAATGCTATACAATTAAACATTTTTTTGTTCCTTTAAAGGTATTAACGTAAATCGACGCAAATACTAACTTAGCTCAACTGCTTATATATGTACATGTATCACACCGTGTTGATCGATTACTCCGCAGGAGTGTTGTGACCTTGATATGGCAAAAAAGATGATTCATCCAATTTCCTCCATTGTTCACTATGTTCGACTCGATGGCTAGACATCTGTAGACTTAATCTCGTTATATCCGGATCAAGCCATCGTGTTGATGGTCAACTCCTCTTCCATTGTTTATCAACCGGCGATTTATTTCGTATATAAAATGTTTTCATTTAAAAAAAAAATATTACGATATCTACGTCTATTATCATCATTTTTGTTTTCAAACTCTACTACAACATCGTGTGTACATGACCGATAACTTTTAATTTTTCTAGCAGTTTTTTTTCATTTCAACAATGTTTACGATGATCGTAAGTTCATTATCGATATCCATGATATTATACAGAACTATTCTCATTATGTATTGCAAATATAAATTAAATACATCTTTACGAAATAAAAGAAACATAACACTTTACCAATGTAACAGACGTAGGAATTATTTTCTATTCTTAGAATGAAGTTCATAACCGGCCTATTTTTTAATGCTGACATTCCTCTTTAGAAGTTAGGTAAAATGAAACACATCGAAGGTATGATATATATATAATAAAAAGGTTTGTTTTGAAAATTTCTGTCAACTCTGACGATGTTTTGTTATTATGTTTATGTAAAATTTGTATCGAATTAATCGTATGCTAATTGAATACTGAATTTTTGTTCCATACGACATAGTCAAAAGCTTTATCGAAGTTAACGAAACAAATCTGTTGTTCCCGAGCTTTCGCTATCATCAGCCTTAATTTTATTATTTGATTACTCGGTTTCATGAAACCAACTTGTTCTTCCGCGATTTATGCATTAATCCGTAAATTCGTTTTTTCAGTATACGGAACATTATTTTGCTCGTACGTGATATTTACGAAATTGTTCTATAATTTTCACACCTTGATCGGTTTCCTTTATTGAATAATGAAAAGCATATCTCCATTATTTTGTTTGCCACTACTTCAGTTTTCCAGATAATATTTCATAGTGAACGAATTTCACTGATAATCTTCCTGTTAATTTAACGACCTCCGAATTTATTTCATCTACATCAACTGCTTTACTGTTCTTTAACGGCTGATTTTCGTCATGCATTTATTATGTAACACTTAAACGGGTTCCAGTAGATAACATCGTAGAAGCATCTATGTTGCGTGATAAATTTTCAAACTCTAACGAGAATTTTTGTTTATTCGACACCATCAATCTTGCTTGTATTCTTATTTCCAATGTCTTTATTCTACGGTGTAAATTTATAATCAGTAATTTATGATCACTTCGGTGGACTACGCCGATATGCGCTACCGTATATTTTAATGACGTTTTCGAACGCTTCTTTTTAAAATGTAATCTATTCGAATAATGTATTCGTCGACCAGCGATTTCCACGTACTACGGCTGTTTGAACAGAGTATTAACTGATTGTCCACAGAAAATTGAAGCAGTCGTTCTTTTCATTACATTGACTCAATACATATTTACTCGTTATTCATTGTAAATGTTCTCCGTTCTTCGAGTTGGTAATTTTTGGCATTGAAGCCGTTTATTATGCCGTTCTTCGAGTTGGTAATTTTTGGCATTGAAGCCGTTTATTATGATTATAATTTTTCGGTTAGATATTTTACAAATCTGTTGTTGAAGTTCAACGTAAAAATTTTCGATTGTTTCGTCTGAAGCATTGGCCGTAGGTGTATAGCATAATAAATATTTTTAAATGATTTAATGCGATCGTTCTTGGTATCGAGGCCTGAGACTAAATGATTTATTCTTTTGTTTACAATAATTGCATCTCTATTTATACGAGTACAATACACAACGTTATTGTCTGTTGAGAAATGTCGCGCGCTTTGATTGAGTTTCTGTCAAACCGCATATTTGAATAATGTCACCATCATTCATCACTAATTGCCATATCCGTATCGGAGGTAGGCGACTACTTACCTATACTTATATTTTATAGTGTAAAGACACACACCTGGGAGAACTGATTGTAATTATTTTGTTGTCACGACAGAATGCAGCGCTAACGCGCATATGGTGTTACTTCCACTCGATACTAATATGAGGGTTATTTATATATTTATTTTCTGATGATAATATTTGTGTCCGTCAATATTATTCGAACTTGGTACCTAAGTCCGTGCTCTATAGGCTATTCCGACGACATTTGAATATTGTACTGTATATATATATATATATATATATTTCCATATTATTGATCATATCTTTTGTTTCTATCTCTCCCTTGATCATGCACGCTCTCACTTCATGTATAAGTATAATATGTATGTATGTGTACTTATGTGCGCATTTTTGTATACATGTATGTTAATAGTTTTGCTGATGATGCTGCAATGCTGGCGGAACGTATTTGGGACCTACAGGGACAATACTAGATTCAATTACTCTTGAAAGTGAGAAAAAAGAGCTCAACATAAACACGAAGGAAATTGAGTTCGTGCTGATCACAATGGAACCAATTACGAGCAAAAAATTAATTCTTAAATTGATCCGGTAGGAAAGTAGAAGTATCTAGGCCACGAACACTGAGATGACCCGTGATGTATTTATTAGATTTAATCTCGACACTAAGTAAAATATGTTTGTGCATAACGTCACAAATAGCGCACTCCAGTGGATATCCGGACTCTCAATAGATATTTAAGTATATTGTTTTCAGCTACGTACGAACGAACAATGAAGTTAGAAGAAAAATGGACGGGAAGCGGTAAAAGAACATGGCAGCTCTCAAACATTAAGACATGACTGGTGTTACAAAAGCAACGGTATTTTTTTTCCAGATAAAATGTATATATTTGTATACAGTCTAGAAGTATGTCTACTCATCTATTTCTGATCCTTCTTCTATGTAAAATTCTTAAATACACGTTTTAACCGGTTTTATAAATATTTCGGGATAGATGTCTTGAATTTCTGACTATATGATAAACCAACGTATGTCCTGTGATACTGTTCGAATTAACTCGTCGAATTTTTTAACCTCACGATTTCAAGGACCGTAAGACTGATCGACACCTTCGTACGCGTGTAACCGTAGTTTACATCGAGATTTAAATAATTCGTGAAGAATATCAAACAGACTGTTAAACGATATGTGATCCGCTTGGACGTATTTCAATCTAGTTGACAACAGTCTCTCTATGTCCGTAGGTCGACCGTTTGATTTTCAAACCGGTTGTACAGAGCTAGATGCTAACTTATAACAAGTTATTTCGCTGGATGATTATAAGGCTGATTGCAGTTTTAAAAAAATACAAATATATGAAAGTAAAATTCTCTCTCTCTCTCTCTCATATAAATAAAAATGCCGACCAATTTACTAGGTCGTTATACGATTCCGCGCTGATTTCTGGAATGCCGATTCCTTCGATGTGGTCACGACCGTTATCGGCGGTCGTTGCATTTCCGATAACGTAGCGTTCATTTCTTCGTTGGCCATTTTAAAACGATCATCGCCGACTCTAGCGAAGAAGCCTAAATCCGCGAATAAAATTTTCGTTATATTCGTCACGATTCTAGCGTCGATGGTGAAATTAATTTTAACCTGTCTGAACGCGTCGAAATCCGCCTTTACGAACGATCTGTTAGACTGTTCGATTCGAAATTCTTGCCCACTGCCTAGTAGATTCATCCGTTCCGAACCGAGTATTCTAACTAGTTTATAGGTACTTTCGTTGTAACGATACGGTAGTCGATAATAAAATTCGGCTTTTTCTCGTCCGTTTTCTAAATAGCGGATTATCGATCCGGTATTCGACAGTCGAATATTTTTCTCCGGTACCATATAGCCGTTGTAATAATTGCGTAATAATTCTGGCGAAGTACCGTTCGATTTAGACGATAGTAATTGTTCGACTTCGCTATCGGTTAATCCGAAATACGAAGTAAAACGATGATTTTCCGAAAATCGATAATCGCGAAAATCTTTATCGTCGTTATACCAGGTTTTCCAATCGCTCACGCGTCGTACGGTACCGATCATCAAACCGGTATACATGCGATCGTTACGATTATTCAGAAAGCCTCGGGTTAATTGAACGAATTCTACTATACGATCGGCGTCGGTAGCATTTCCGATCGATACGTGTCGATAGTGAGCGTCGTAATCGTCGATCAGTATCACGACCGGTTGACCGTAATTAGCGAATAATAATTCGGTCAACCAATCGAAACTGCGCATCATATCGTCCGCCGTTAAACTATAATTATTATAATTACTATTATTAGCGTTTAAATGAGCGACGAAGAAATTTGCGAACGTCTCGTTCGACGAAAATAGCGTTCGATTATCGATCAAATATCGATGTTGGGCGAACGTTTCGGCGATTATCGAACGAAAAGCGTCCAATGTCGATCGATAGTCGTCGATTTCGTATAACCGGCGACAATCGATACGTACGACCGGATGACAAGCGAAATGGTCGAATACCAGATTGTCGCGACGCGAAATGTTTAGCCGTCGTCGACCGAAAAATAATTCGTAATTTTCGGTTAAATTTAAAAGTCGATTTTCGTTAGTGGTCTTTTCGAAAAATCGTTTTACCATATCGATAACGGTCGATTTGCCGAATCGCGGTGGAGCCGAAATCACCTGAACCGTTTGATAAGCGTCCGTTAATAGATCGGCGATAAATGCGGTTTTATCTACGTAATAATCCGATTTTACGACTATCGAGAAATCCGACGTCGACGAAATACTCCGATCGCCGCTAATCTGAAAAGTTAGACGAATCGTGTCAAATTTAATCGATATCACTACTACGCGAATAAAATCACGAAGTCCAGTATGAGAGCTATATTTTTATATTAGTGCCCGTAAGATAGACGAAGTTTGACATTAGACAAGGCTGGACTGGCGCTCCGACTGGCCATCCTAACTGCCCGTACAGATGACAGGACAAAATACGAGTCGGCCGACGTACGTAGTAATTGCCGCGAGAACGCGTAGTGAATTGAACGGAAACAACTAAAAAATATTGCATTGAAATTTTTTTTTTTCTATTTTCCTCTAATCCAGAACTAATTTAAATAATTATCTACTGGATTTTATGTTGGTAAGTATCAGGAGATGGTGGTTTTGCCCATTATCCAACCGTCTTAGAGTAGTATTACATTTTAAGCCAAATCTATCATTCTTTTCCGTTTTAGTCTTTTAAGTAAATTAACTGCCAATGGATTTGGATCATGTTGTATTCTTGATAAGTATCTATGGATTGCCGATTTAATCACTTCAGCGACATATTTTACATATAGGTCGGTGCGTATAATCCTGTTGGAGACGTACCACGGAGCAGCAACTATCAACCGTAGTATTTTATTCTGCCTGCGCTGGATTCGTTCCACGTTAATAGCCGAAGCACATCCCCATAATTCTGCTGCATACAACCATGTCGGCTTCAATATAGCTTTATACAATATTAACTTATTATTTATATTCAATTGCGAACGAGGTTCTAACAGCCAATACAATTGTTTCATATTGAGTTCTAGCTCGATATTCTTGGCTTTTATATGTTTCGCCCAGGTTAATGTTTGATCCAAATGAACACCGAGATATTTAGTAGACTCGCTTTGAATTAATAACTTTGAATTTATCGTAACCTTATATTTATCACGCGCAATACGTCGTTGAATATGATGTGATTACATTTTTGCTCATTGATAACGGTGTTCCATTTATTCGACCATTCAATTATGTTGTTAATAGCCTTTTGAACGTGCCGAGTGCATATTTTAGGACATTGATGAGATGACATCACTACCGTATCATCCGCAAATGTAGCTACAAATACGGTTTCACTTACGGGTATATCATTGGTGAGTAAAGAAGAGGCCTAACTCCCCTGCGGAATACCTGCCTGAATTTTGTGTATCGATGATTGTTTATCGTTTATTGCAACTCGAAAATATCGTTCATCCAAATAGGATTTGATAATGTTGTAATATTGATCAGGCAAGGTCTTTTTACATTTGTAAAGTAGCCCAAACGCCTGCTGCACAGAATATTTCTTTATTTTCGAAGCTCTCTTCAATTTTCTTAACCACTCTGTAAACACTTGTTGTACCGTCGAGTGCCCAGTTCGAAAACCAAATTGATGATTTCGAATTATCTATTATCTTTTTTATCCTTTTTTGTAATATTTTTTTCAAAAACTTTAGACAGGATTGGAAGTAAAAAAATTGGTCGATAGGATGTTACTTGTTCGGGAGGTTTTCCAGGTTTCTGAATCATAATTATATACGTATTCTCATGATTACGTTAAAAATGTACGTCAGTAATACTATCGATGTTCTCGGTAGTTCTTTTACAATTCGACTGGTAATTAAATCGTAACCAGGAGCTTTATTGTTGCTCAATTTCATGATTGTGGATTTAACTTCCGCCGGAGAGAAAAACTTGATTGTCGTTGTTCTTGAAGATTGATTTAAGTACTCACGAACTACATTTTCAACCTTTGATCGGTTGTTATTTGGTTTAAAAGTTTCGGCCAAATGCATGGAAAATAGCTCAGCTTTATAATCATCTGTAGTTGCCATCGTTCATTTTTAAAGGTTCACTTCTTGTTGTCGGTTTTTTTAGATATTTGACGGATTTCCACAGCGAATAATTTCCAACCTTTGAGGGCGATAGATTGGTTACATATTCTAAATGTATCGTTTTTGGAATTATGAAGCAAGGTTTTCAGTTTTCTTGTTTGGTGATTTAACGCTGTTTTATCGCGCGGATTTCTCGTTCTCATCCACTGTCTTCTTAGTTGTCTCTTTGTTGTTACTTGTTTGCGAACATAATCCGGGTAAACTGTAGTAACATTTATTGTACTTTTGATCAAAGGAGTGCTTTTAGACACTGCATTTATTGATTAGTGAATAAGTTGACACTATTGTCAATATCTTCATTCGTTTTAAGCGAAATGCAAAAAGATTTTGACATTCTTCTAATGTATTCCTGAACATTTTCCAGTTTGTAAACTTGTTAGATAACGCAGGTCTTCTTTCATTTGAATCTGTTCACTAACTTTTAATGTAACAACTGAGTGGTCAGAAGATAGTGATGAAGAATCGTTCATAACTATCATATAGTTATTTGAAATTCCCTTTGTTATAAAGAAATCTAACAAGTTGGGAATTTTGTTTCTGTCTGTTGGCCAATATGTTGGTAAGCCTCCCGACAATATATCACATTTGATTGAGTCTACAGCCACTTTAAGGTTTCTACCTGTAGGAGTTATTAAGCGAGATCCCCATAATGTAATTTTCGCATTGAAATCTCCTCCTATGATGAATCGACTTCCCATCTCTTTTAAAAAGTGTATGAATTGTTGTTGGCTTATAAAGTACTTCGGGGGACAGTAAACCGCTGCCACATTTAAGATATTATTACTCTGCCTAATTGTTACTCTGGTAGATTGCAAATGGTTCTTTTGATAGTTTTCCATAACTACATGTGGAATACACTGCTGTATAATTAGAGCCGTCCCAGCATGAGCTTTTTTGTCCGGATGTAATGTCCAATAGATGTTGTAGTTTGGAATCTTGATGTAACTTTTGTCTGTAAAACGTGCTTCAGAAATTAACAATATGTCAATATCTTTTTCATTGAGATAAAATTCTAATTCCAGTCTATCTTGCAGCAACCCATTTGCATTCCAGAGTGCTATGTCGAGTTGATTGTTGAAACATGTTTTATAAATCATTTTTTGTCGATAAGAGCAGTCATGATTGTAGAGATTAGATTATTTATCATTGCGCTTTGCTGTTGAATCATGTCTTTGAATAATGATTTTATTTCAACGAGAAAAGGATTTAGGCTTTGTTGGATATCTGTAGGAGATGAAGAGTTGTGAACGTTTGAGGAGGTTGCTTCTGCATATGATAATTTTTGTACGTGAGGTATCGGCCTCTGGTTAATTGGTAGAATAGTTTGTATTTGATTCGGTGGAGATTGTAGTGCTGGTTTATTTAATGATTTAAGTGATCCTAGGTTGCTATTGCCACGGATTTGTTGGAGCTGTTTATACAATTCGCAGCCTTTGTAATTTGCTGGGTGATTATTACCGCAATTTGCGCATATGGCCGGTGAACTGCTATCCTTGGTGCATTCATGAGTTACGTGAGTTTGTGCACACTTTACACAAATGGCTTGACGGTTACAATATTTCTTCGTGTGCCCATACAGTTGACAACGTGCACACTGAGCTATCACATGTTTAACATGTGGAGCTTCTACACTTATCTTCATGTTCAATAAATATTGAGAATCTTGTAAATTTCTTTATTATTGTTATTTGGTTCAATATCGACGAAAAAGTGTGGTAATGACAATTTTACCTGTAGATTTACGTGCCATTTACTGCACCTAGGCCAGAGGCACGGGAAAGGAGAGAACGTAGGGTTAGTGAGAATCAGTGGAAAGTTGGAAGAATAAATTGGAAGTACGGATTGTTATATTAGATTATATAAATTGGAGGATTTAAGAAAATTTAATAAACTATTGGAAGTATGTTGCGTGTAGGAAAGAGTTAATCGGTGTTTCACATTTACGATGTTCCTGGCAACATGCCCTTACTAAGGCTGAAGTTATATCGTTTAGATGAAGACTATGGTGTAGATTCCTTATGACTACCCGGAAGGCTCTTAATCTAATAGGTATGGAATTCAAGATTATTAGTCTTTAAGTACGATACAAGTTTCCTGTAATCCTCTACTTCGTTTGTATTGATTTGTACCCGCTTGTTTGTTAGAGATTTACATCTAATTTTTTCTATTGGTAAAATTGTGGAAAAATCAGATAGCATTTTGGAGTAATTATTCACGCCATAAACTGTAATAGGAGGTGGCTTAACTGATGTACCTGAAGTTTTATTATCAGGCGAATCACATAGACCATTTTCATTATCATTATTAGTGGTTAGCGCGGAAAAACGATTGTTGGTCGGAATGAAAAATTTATTTGCTTTATTCACAGTACGACTGCTAGGAGTACTTGTTCCTATGCTCGATATATTTTTCCTTTTTCTATTTGTTGTTCTGGTAACCTCTCGCCATCCGTGTTTCAGGTCATGCTGATTAATTTGATGGTTATCCATGGGTACTTCACTATTTGTGTTCATAATAGCAGAATTTTCTTCCGTGTGTGTAAGTAGTAACCGTTGTTGTACAATTTGATGTTGTTGCATTTGTTCTTTTTGCAAATGCCGCTGTTCAATGTATTGGATAATGTTTGTCTGTCATAATCGGTTGTATTTGACCGCATGGAGTAATACAGTAAGATTGTATTGGAGGAATAGATGAGGCATATGTTGATTATCGGTTTCCTGTTGTATATACGAAATAGAAAATTCAAACTGAAAGTGGTATTTTTAGCGAGTACCGACTTACATGTACCAGTTTATAAGGATGAAATTTCAGATTTTCTCGACAGGTTTAAAGAAGCACTATGACGACGAGCAGAACTTCCGGGACTCCGAGTGGTCGTGAATTTGATCGATGTTTGTGGATGGTACGTTTTTTTCTGTCCTGACTATTTTTTTGTCCATTGCTGAAGGAGTCTTTCGAAAATTTTTAATCAACCTTGGAATTAAATTGCGAGATTGCAAAGGTTTATGACTTTGAATTGTTTTTCAGACTCTCTTTTTGCGCTGTCTCGATCGATTCACGCCGAACATAACGTTCACGAAAAACGCGCTCTCCTGCCTACTCCAATTAAGCAAATATAGACTACCTGTTTGAATTTTTTATTATTATTTTTTTTTCCATATAAATCGACTACATAATACACACGTTCCTTATCGAAGTGCCCTAAAAATGCGCGATAATTCTCCTTCGTTGTGCTGAATATCTGGATGAGTAAATCATATCAATATTTTTCTCCGGCGGCGACGTTTAGAACCGAGTAAATAGGTTTCAAGTTCATTGGGCAAAAAACTTCTACATATATTTGGGCACCCGTGGGCATTCCGATGCGAATTTTATCGAAGAATAAAATTTCCACTTAATTCAAATTACTTAACTTCGCTAAACGTTATATTAATTTTAAACTTACTACTTTACTTTTGCGTATGTCCCGGGGCACGGGATCTATATCCACCACGTCCTATAACTTCAGATTCAATCGTTTGAGCCATTCCCTCGCATTGTGCGTGAGATCTTTTATCTCACAGTCCAGCCTCCTAGTAGAACGCTCGTAGGGCACTCCGTTACAATATGATCGACAGACTGGCATTCCACACCACAGTCGCATTTTTGGATATTGGAAAGGCCCCACAGCTTTAGTATTTGGCCTGTTCTTCCATGGCCCTTATTCGGTTCGTGCCACGTATCGCATTCACGTCGTGCGCCTTGAAATGGCCAAGAATACCGGAACCTGTCAGCGAATTTTGTGCCTCTCGCCTTATTTGGTCAATTATATCTGTGATTAGACCTCTCCTAAACAGGCCTTCTCGGGGCTATCTGACGAAGGACCAAATCAGAATCCTATAGCTACATGTAGAAGGAATAATTTTAAACTGATTCTTCGATAGAAAATTTCAGATTTCGCAACTTGTTGGTACCAAAGTAAAAATTAACTATATTCAGACTAAATATATATTAAAAAAAGTACCTCCGAGTTAAGACATATCATCCAAAGCAGGTCGATAATAACGATTAACGGTATCGGTTTTTTTCCGATTTCCATCTTTAAATCGATCGATAGGAATTACACGTTAAAAGTAGGTTAAAATCGGCTAATCGTCATAATAAACTATGAAACATATGATGGAATTAAGTTAACAAGATAAAAAACCTCGAATTAAATTTTATCGTTTAAAACACAGGGTTCGAACAACGACTGAATTTCAGATTTTCTTCGAAGAAATTCGTTTATAATATTCGTTACGTTTTTTTTTAATAATAATTTTTTATTTTATTTTATTTTATTTCTCATATTTATTGTCGACTTATGAAATAATCGTAAAGATAACGAAGTGAAATCGATAATTTAACCGGTCAATTAATTCGATAACCGTTCGTGTAGATTTTTCCAATACATCGGTATCGAGCGAAACCAAAATATTTACGAGTTAAAGCTGCCGTTTAAATCGAAGTATTAATAAAGGCGTGATCTTAATTCCTCGCTATCGACGGATTATAAATTTTATATACAGATCGATTTATATACATCTGCACGTACTCGACACTCGGACACTCGATACTACTTCAATTCTTGGAATAATGTTGAAAATCGTTACAACGGGTTACTAAACCAATATATGTATATGAAACATATCCTTACTACGGTTCTATCGGATATTTTTTTAATAAATTACAAATCATCAATGATGGAAAATGTCGTAATTGCGTAATTAATGAAATAGAAGATGTCCAGCACATAGTATACGCATGTAGTAAATATAACCATGTGAGAAAATTGTATAATATCGATTGCTCTCTTCATCCTAATGAAATTATTCTATTAAAAAAATTTCCTATTTTTATCACGGAATTATTTAGGATTAAACATAGATATTGACAGTCACTACCGGTAGCCGTAAGCTACTTTCGCAGGCTACTCTATATATTTTTTTATTATATGTATATATATACATGTATTATAAGACAAAAAAAATAATATATATATATATATATATATATATATATATATTGGTCTAGTCATATATTATATATATATTTACAGACAGATATAAACAACGAAAACGTAAATAACTAAATTTTTATATATAAAAAAAAACAACACAAACCTTTACAACTATTAAACCATTATCGAGCGGACATTTAAAAATAAATAAGATATTTAAAAAATATATATATAAAAATTTGTAATAAAAGTAGAAAAAAAATTAAATTAAATGTAAGAAAAACGCTTCGACGTAGAATATAACGAAAAATAGCGAAGTAAAAAAAAACAATTATAACATAATCTGATAAATCAACGAATCGGCAAAATATAAATTTACACGTAAACACGATAGATTTAACGATAATTTTAATTAAAATCAATTAGTAAAATAGAATATAATTTAAAAATTCGGAAGTATATAAATTAAATTGTAATCCGAGTGAATAATAAGACCTAGAAGAAATAGATTCGCGATAAGATTTAAAAAACGTCCAAATTCGTATAATGACGAAAAATCATTATTCCGAAAACATTGTAAAAAATTAAAACACGAAATCGATCGTATCGATCGAAATTATAAAATTTTATATACAGAAAAAATATTATAAAAAAAAAAGGGAAATAAAAATAATTTATTAAATGCGACGATATAAATCTTTAAGAATTACTTTTTTAACAGAAATATATTATAAATTTAATCAATTTTTTTTTGGTATTATTTATTTTTTCGATTATTTAAACGTAATTGTTCACGTACGAAATTTTATATTGCTGATTAACGGTTGATTGTGTCGATTATCGTATATTGTTTTAGAAATAACCGTTTTTTCGTTCGGCTATTTTTTATAATATTGAAAATTTGGTATTTCTTTTTTACACATTTTATTTTATTTTCGGGTTTTTATCTTTTGTAAGAGTTGCACTGTTGCGCTAAATAAAAATAACGTCTATGTAAAAAATTTCAATTCAATTTCAATTCAATTTCAATTCAATTTCAATTCAATTTATTTGTTTACATTTACCAGAAACGAGAAAATAAGTTAATAATAAAATCCGCAAATGCGCGTATTATCTGCGCGAGCGGCGGAAAATACGTAACAGCAAATTAGATTGTCTTAATTTATTACAACATTGTTATCGAGCAAAAATTAATAACGGAAAATAAATTATCGATACCTTTTACAAAATTAAAAATTAAAATAAAAAAATATATATGTTGGATAAAGAAGGAGAAAAGTTTTCCTTGAAAAGAGGAGTGGCGACAAGGTGATCCATTAGTTTTATTTAATGCTGTGTGCTGGAAGAAATATTTAAAAACATGAATTGGAGAAAAAAGGGAATAAATACAAATGGCACTTATATATCAAACCTTAGATTTGCAGATGACGTAACTATAATTTCAGCTTCCCCCCAAACAGTTAAAAACGATGTTAATGGAATTACACGAAGAATAAAAAGTAAGGGATCTGAAAATAAATTATGAAAAACAAATTTATTAACAAACGGAGAAAAAATAAAACTTGAAACGAACGGAAAAACGATACACTGGGTGGAAGATGTTACATATTTAGGGCAAATAATATCCTTTAAAAATCCGATAGAAAAAGAACTAAATCACAGAACAGAATAGCGATAGCGTGGAAAAAATTCTGGGAACTACGAGCTACAATTAAACGAAATATTAATCGTACAAGAAAAGCACAGATTTACAATACATGCGTCCCTCCTGTTATGACATACGCTGCGCAAACGTGGTCGCTGACAGTTAGAGAAAGTAGAAAAATATTAATAGCTCAAAAAGCTATGGAAAGGAAAATTATCTGGATAACAAGAATAGACAAAGTCAGTAATAAAGAATTACGGGATAAGTGAAGAAGACGTTCTCCGCAAAATACAGGAAATTAAGTGGAATTGGGCTGGACATGTAGTTCGAATGGACACAAGCAGATGGGCCAAGAAATGTACTGAATGGTTGTTACCAATCAATAGGAAAAGATTGGGGCGAAGACCAAAAATGAAATGGAGGGACGATATTTTCAAATACGCAAGTGCAGATGCGTAAAGCACTTAATCGGATTGACTGGAAAAAATATGAAAACGTTCAATAAGTTGGAAGAGGCCAATGCTCGTTCACGGGCTTAATTTTTATAATATACAGTTAAACATATTAATATTAGTTTAGCATTAAGAAAGTTATATATATTAATACTAGTTTAACGTTAAGAAAATAATATTTGTGAATTTTAATTTAAAATGGGAAATACAGGCTATTGCAATTGTAATTTCAATATATATATATATATATATATATATATATATATATATATATATATATATATATATGTGTGTATATGGTGACCAAATATATATATAAATTCCTAGTAATAATAATAATAATAATAAAAATAATAATATAATTCTGAAATTTGGGATACTTATTGTTTGCTTTAAAAAACTACTTTCCTTCAATTCTCTCTGAGATTATCGATCAAGTCGTGTACGCTATCGCTAAACTGGAATTATTATACTCACACATTCAACCAGTCCCCGCGATTTTGTATTTTTATTTAACGACGTTGATCTCGTTTTATTTAAATTTTGTTATATATATATGTATATTATATATACATATTTATACATATGCTTTAGTCATTAGGTGGTTTGTATTTTTCACATTATTTATTTCGTTATATTTCAGTAATAATAAATAGTTAATAATCTCTTCTAGAATTAAGAAAACTTCTTTATCGCGACAATAATAATAGTAAAAATCGAAGTAATGATAATAATTAGAAATGGGAAGTAATAATAATGACAGCCTAGGAAATGACGTTGGTTGGTTATTAGCCAATAATAATGGAAATCCGGTTTTTCTAGCGTACGACTTCAGCTGAAGTAGCAGTACTGAAAAAAAAAAATTAAGAATAATAAGTATAATAATAATAAATAATAATGAAATATACGTTGATAACATTAATAATAATAATTATTATTATAATTATTATTATTATTGTAGACAAAATAAGGCACATCTTCTCGAACGTCATAGTAAGAGGAATCTCTCCGTAAATTGGTTGCCGGTGTAACAAGTCTTTCTGCACTTAACTTCATCGAAGATTTTTATCCTACATTCCTGCAGCGTTGCGTACGCACATATTGCTTTTGTTATATTCTTGCTATCCTCGTCGTTGCAAGTTATTAGGATGTTTATCAGACGTTATGCATAATATATATATATATCTGTATATGTGTGTATGCGTGTAAAGTGTTTATACCTATTAGCCTATTACTTACAGGCTTTAACCTAAAGCTCGGGACTCATTTTTATTTTTTCACATTTTCATTTATTTTTATTATTTTTTTTTTTGGTTTTTCTTCAATATTTAAATTTCATTTACTACTCCCGTTACTTAATCTTACCTCGTCACCAGCTATTATCACCTATTCTTTCTTCCGTTCGAGTCTTCAGATAGAATGGATCCAGTTCAACTTATTAGAAACCAGATAAAGAACTAAAAATTAAAAATAAAATAAAAAAATTAAACCGGTTATTTTTTCTTCTATCTTTAATTACGTGTGTGTGTGTGTGCGTCGCGTGCATATTAATGTTCCTCGTACTCGTCCGTTATTGTACTCATCTTCTTTCATCTGAATCTGCTCTCGTATTTCTTGCGATATGCGATAATAATAATATCGATAATAATAATATTAATAGTAATAATAATAATAATAATATTACACCGAGTTATACACTGCAAGTTGTTTTTATTATTTTCAGCGCCACCGATACTTTCTTCGTTATATCCTTAAATTAATCGTTTATCTTTACCAAATGTACTGACCGAAGCCAGTAAATCTGAACGGCGTCCTTTTATAAAACGCGCGTGTGTGTGTGTGCGCGCGTCGGTGTTAGTAAAGTAAGGATGTCATTAATATATTCCTATGTTTCGGAATTTCCGAGACTGGAGATATAATCGAACACCGTCGAATACGATGTTGCGTTTCGGAGAGATTCATTACCAAGTAGACATTGTTGAAATGTTCATCCTTTTCAGTCACGGTGTATAACGCTTAATGTTAACAAAAGTTTTCACGAAATATCTCAATTTTAAAAATAATTATATAAAAATAAATTTTATACGGTTCACCCGACAAGCGGTAATTATAATTTTATTCGCGAAAATTTTATTGTCGCTGAATTTTATTTAAATTATGACTTTTTTTTAAGGTAGGCAATTACGTCATCACCGTGTAAAAAATTAAATTGAACATTATTTCCGAAAGTTATGTTTTTTTAAAAAAAAAAATCTCAAAAATTAAAAAAACAACTCAAAAATTTGATTTTTTTTTAATAAAAAAATTAAAATTTAATGTTTTTTTTTTTTAAATCATCTCGAAAATCAAAAAAATCAACTCACCAATAGCTTAAATCGAAACGGTACCCGCCAGATATAAAATTTCAATTATATTTACCAAAAACGTACCAATTTCTACTTCTAATGTTCGAACTGTAATTCGACAGGTATTTACATGAGTATCGAAAAAAAGACGAGAAAAAAGGAAATTTCCAGAATTCTATTCGGAGTTTGGCACCGAAATTTTAAAATTCGTAATTTCTATATAGGCACTTTTCAATTAACATATATATGTTCAACAGTTCATCCAAATCATTTAAGCCGTTTCCAAGGTGAATCCCTTTCAGACCCAGCATTTTTTTTTTCATTTTTTTAATCGAATGTCGAAGTAACGTTTTCTGTCCCTTAAAGAGTATCATTTTTCCCCGTGATTTCGTAATTTTTATAATTGTATATACAATTCGTAATTACCAATTTAATATTCTTGAAGGATCAAAGAATTTGATAATCGAGTCGACAAAGTTATTTTCTATATACTTGGTGACCGCTGACCCGTACAAAAAAAAAGCACCCGGTGCGTGAGGAAGAGGCAGAGTGCGTACTCGTCGGATTGATGGCTTGCGGAATTAATTCGGCACGGTAGAATCAGAACCGGAATCTGTGGACAGCACTCCTAAGTTATAACAGTCAGAATTGACTGAATACAAAGTGGATGGAGGGACTACGTAATTGAAGGAGAAGATTACTCGATAATGACAACTTTTACAATCTAACAAAATAAGAATATATTTAAGAGATAGAAAAATCACTCTCGGTTTCAAAGTAGCAATCCAAGAGGAACTTAGTACATTTTGACCCACATTTGGGTAAATACCAATTAGGTCATTTACCATTTATCGCGAAGGTATGGTAAACGACGCACACTTGTTTATATTATACCTGAGAAGGCTATCTAAGAAGATTATAGCTTAGCGCGGGAAATAATTCGATCATGATAAATTCGTACGCGTTTGAAGGGTGTGCGTTATTTATAGAATAACAATTAAACGAATCGCCCTTTATAGTTCGGAAAATTGAAGTAGTTCATAAAAAAGAATATACATTTTTCTATTTTTTAAAATTTTGTTTTTAAATTTTTTATTTTTTTTTTTTAATATTTTTTAATATCGAACGGAAGTAGAACAAGTTTGTCTTTATGTACTATATATAAACTTTTAATAAAAAATTTCGGATTTCTGAAAGTAAGGTAAATTTTAAAAAATTTTTAATCGCTTAATCCGTCGACATCTCATATATACTGCGAGAATTACCTATTGTAAAAAATTCACCAACTTAAACCAAAGAAAATGATAATCTGTGTGTGTGTGTTTTGTGTGTGTGTGTGTGTGTGGTTTTTTTTTGTGTGTGTGGACCGGAGTAAATCATTTTATATTAAATTAGTATTATTAATCAATTATTATTATTACAGTCATTTTTATCGTAATTATAAGCCTATAAAAAACAAACAATATAATAATTCATGTCATCTTTCTAGTCGTTCTAAGATTGGTTATATTTTATTACAGTAAATAAAATAACTCTATGATGAAACTAATAAACGAATGATTGTATTTTTATATATATATATATGTATGTGCATGCGTGTGTGTATATACAATATTACTGTTTTCGCCATCAAAGAATATTTTAAAACATTATCGCTGGTTAGGGAACAGGTTGTGGTCTTATCCGTCTTTTTATTATGTTGACTTACAGAACGGAAAACAATCGACTTATTATATATAGACACGATACCCCTCATAAATCATAAAATATAACTCTCCATAATTGGTTAGAAAAATAGTCGAACATGAAAACACGAAGAATTATTCTTTCAAAAGAGGAATGAAACGATATGAGAACACGATTGTTGCACATGAGATAAGCAATGTCGACCTAGTAATTGAAAAATAGGCTAAGAGTCATAACCGAGTATAAGATCAAGCTGAGTTATATCGGTGTGTGTGGGGGGGGGCGTGGAGGGACTGACAAAAAATTATTTTCGTTTATATTTTAACGATTTAAAATTAATCCGTGGGTCAACGCGTGAATCGGTAAAATAATAATCGTAATTGACTATCAACCGGCCAAAATAACGGGCCGAAAAAATTAAATATAATACTTATTTTACCGATCGGACTTAAATAACTCGGATTTGGGTCAGAGAACTACGCTTCAGTAATTTAATTATCGAATTTTCTCCTTTATCCCTCGGAATTTAATCGCTAATTTATAATAAATTACTTAACGATCGATCTTAAATTAACATCGTAAATAATTAATATTCGTTAACTATCCCCGTATAATATAAACAATTCTTATATCTATAACCAAAAAATATAAATTATCGAAATAAAATGATTCGTTGTTTACATGCACTAAAATCTATTATTTCGAAATTCCCTTCCTAAGAAAATGAAAAACCTTAATTGTTGATAAACAAAATGAAGAATAGTCGATGAATTTATATATTTGGGTTCGTTAATATCGAAGGATGGATATTGCGAGTACAAAATTAAAGGAAGGATAATAGGAATCGTTAACCAGAGTGTGGAAAGAATCGCAGATATCAAGGGGTCAGGGTCGAATATAAGGGAAGGGCCCAGGGAATGAGGAAATAAAGAAATAATAAAGTACCGTAATCCGAATTACAGTAGATAATTCAGCGACCCATAATCGAAAAAGTCTTCGAAAATTTTGTAAAGACCGAATGAATGTATTATTGCAGATGACGGTCGTCCGAACGATATTGTGTTCCACATATGATTGTAAGCTAATCTCTCGTTTTCCTGTTTTTAAATAAAACTTCATTGAAAAATTTTAATACACTAGTTATAAAACAACAAAATCATCCGTCCCCTCCTTCTTTAGGTCATCCTAATATTAAATTTAATTAGTTCAATACATTGTAATAAAATGATTTTTTACATTGTCAAACGTTCAAAATTTATGCGTATTTGTCCCTTTCAGTTCGAATAAGTGTTTGCGAATGTGTCTCAGGTATAATAGGAGCGGCATCTTGCCCACCAAAGATATAATCTATATTCGTCGCTGCAATGGGTACTAAGATTGAACTTACGAAGACGTTGGTTTTTCTCCATTTTCGAGTATGATAAGACTATGAGACGAGAATATAAGCTTTCGAGTTACGGTACTGGCGAAGGTCTTTAAAAATATATTGAACGGACAAAAATTACTAATTAAAAAGTTTCGCAGAAAATAGGTGAGAAATGCAAAGCGATATTACGTAAGCTAATGGTCCAGACAAACCACTTACCAATTAGAAAACATTATATGGAATCCAGAACACCCGGTGGAAGAAATTTAACGTAGGATGGACTGGTGAAGTGATAGATTTGATGCGCCCAATGATAAATACGTTGACAGCTTGTAGCCGGTTGGTAACGAACAAGTATCAATGGAGTAAAGTTATTCATGAAGTAGTTAAATCATGATCACGACATCCTGAGGCATTCAAGCGTTAATACAATTATTTCTTATACGATGACTCCTAACCTAACCGACGCTGTTCCTTATTGTACAACCCGATATAGTTGCGGATTTTTATATAAATTTTTAAGGATATATCGGGTAGGCAATTAATAACTTATTAGCAATGCACGTTGTCTATAACTTTTTCTAATAAAATATTTCTTCATTTTTTCATTCGTTCCAACGTATAATATGGCAGATTGTCCATCTTTTTCGCAACGACGTCTGAAATTAAAAAGTTAAATCACTTTCTATCCTGACATTCAATACAATACGCTTCTTATAGTCATGGGTAAACAAGCGTTCACATACAAATATTCACTACTAGTACAACGATCAGTTTACATTTACGTAAACAGCTCGTGAAAACATTCGTTTGGTCAACCGCGTTATAGAAACGTGGGTGTTGAAACAAGTAATCTGTAAACGACTTAAAGGATTTGAGATGTGGTACTGGTGGAAGTCGTAATTTAGCAATCAAGCACTACTGAACATACTGGGTGAAAGAAGAAATATCTTAAACAGGATAACTGGAGTCTGTAAATTTCTATTAGGGCTAGAGCTTTTATTCCTTCTCTACAGTTTACGACATCATACCTCGCAAATCAATGTCTTCCGAATGATTATGAGGGCATCCAGTAGAATATAGAATAAATTATTGTGGATTTACAATAACTGAATATTTTTGATCATCATAAAATGTCCCTCTTAGCGTTGAGAGCCTCATTATCATTCCCGGTTTAACTTCATCTCATCATTTTTAAAGTTCCCATAATCTACGCTACAATTTTCTTTGAATGCAGCTCTTTAGAACGGCAAGGTGTATATATATTGATGATTTTAATTTCCTAATTAAGCAAAATAATTCCGTGATCGTTAACAGCCTATTCTGGTCAGTTATCACGAATAAATGACCTAGACATTTGTTAGTTTATGCGGATGAATCTAAGAGCAGCGGTTTATCATTTGCAGGCGCTGCATTCTGTATACATCTACTGGCAACCATTAAATCATATCGTTTACCGAGCTTTTCCACAGTGTTTGCCACAGACGCATATGCAATTCTTAAAGTCTTGTAATTTATCCGATGTTATACCTCTTACTCGAATGTACTTATTCTATGTGATTCATTAAGCGCACTGCACGTAATATAAAACTCTATAAAACCAACAGAATTATTCTAGCGATCGTAGAAAATATCTTATACTTACAGCACACGAATGTCTGTCTGAAATTCACGTGGATCCCAAGTTCATATCGGCCTCAAAGATAATGAAATTTGTGATTATGCAGTTAAAATGGAGGTCGATAGGGACCTACTGATATCTGGCGGTTCCTTCTTCATGTTTAGTAGATTTAACCAAGGCAGATTTGTTCCATCGTCGGAGCTCCATGTTTTGCGCCATGTTGATTAATTTTTATAAGCATATTCAAACAACACTTTTAATACCAACCAGAAAAGTTTTCAGAATTTTAATTCGTATTAGTTCTCGGGGAATAATTATCTTCACCGGATAAGGCTAGTACTTGCCAGTAACCACGTCATCTTTTCCTGTAATTTTTATAATACCCCCATCGAATTCTTTTTTTTTTTTTTTTACATTAATAGACTTAAATATCTTCCCATCATATTTTATTGCCTACTTATTATCTTTAAATAACCCTCGTGTGTTAACAGCGCACTGAAATCTAATATTATAGATCATAATTTCATTTTATATATTGTTAATATAGCATCAGTATCTAATGAGTAATAATCGTATTCGTTAGTACCTAAGCTTAATTTATATATATATGTATATATATATATGTATATATATATATATATATATATGTATATATATATGTATATATATATATATATATATATATATGTCTATATATGTATATATATATATATATATGTATATATATATATATATATGTGTATATATATATATGTATATATATATGTATATATATATATATGTATATATATATATGTATATATATATATGTATATATATAAAGTTTAATAATAATGTTAAATTCAATGATGATGATGATAATTATAATGACCATAGCGTTCCCAATAACGATAACCATAATAAAAATTTATATATAAAATGGAGATTTCAAATTTCAAATTTATTTCAAAATTACTTTTTTTTTTTGCAAGTCCATACATTTACGTTGGGATTAAATAAATTAAGTATTTCGTTTATTATACATTTAATACTAACTGATGGTTATTATCAATCAACATCGGGTTGAACTTTAGTCGTTGTAAGGTTTCAGGATAAGATGAAATTACAAGCGGTACAGTGTCATCAGCGTAGGTAATTAATTTTCCACTTGTTGGAAGGTCGCGTAAATCATTTATGTAAATAAGAAATAGATAACGATCTAAGGCCGTTTATTTCATCTGTATATTTTCTCATTTCCAAGTACAATTTAAACTAATTATACATATTTCCTATAAAGTCGCAATTATAAACGATTTCCTTAGCAGAATTTTATGACTCGTCGTGTCGAACAGTTTGCAAAAATCAAAAAATACGGCGCAACAACTAGCTGTCTCTTTTTCAGGGTGCTCAAAAATTAACGATACGTATTTATGCAGGCCGAAGTTTTTCCGAAAAATCGTATTGATTACTAAAATTTTTTAAAATTATTTATAGAATACAAGTACATCGATTGTTAGCAAATGGCCCCCTGGTTTTAAAATATCCCTAAGTTATGTTAACTGATTCATTAAATAAAAATTATGTCGGTTTTAAAAAAAAAGACTATATATTCAATAATGAACAATCTTCATTATCGTAAGGTTACGATCGCGACGATAATGATAATAACGATAACAGTAACAACAATCGTAATAGTAATACTAACCATAGGGATTAATAATAATAATAATATTATTATTAATAATATTAATAATATAACCAATGTGGTAATGACATAATAAATATAATAATAATAATATTAATAATATAATCATAATACCAATATGATGATGATATAAATAAATATAGTAAAATATCGAATCAAATTAATAATAATGTTAAATAATAAGTAATGGTAATTATGCGGACGTTGTAAGAATTGTTTTTATGCAGACATACACTGATGGACGACAAGAGAACGGCCCGCGATATCGGTAACATAATACACGTTTCACAGCGAACAAGAGGTTGGTTAAATAGAATAATTAAGAAGTAAGATATGCAATCATGCAGAAAAGGTTTATATTATATATATATATATATATATATATATATATATATACACGGTCGTATTACCCACACGTGAATGTATATCGTAAGTTAGTAATGGATCATGTATGACAGCGCCAATAGCATCGGTTCCATCGGATTTCAGAAAGCAGATCTAGCGACGTATAGAACCGTGGCGATTGCGCGGGTCAGGTGCACCTTGTCGAATAGCTGTTGAGATTTATAGAGGTCAATAATGGCACAAGAAACAGAGAGCAGCCTAGATCGACCGATTAAAGATTAAACGCTGCAGGTGATGCTACTAATCCCAGTCGGGGCTGATAAACATTTTACTCTGTGTTTTATTCTATAGAATTATTCCTGGCTACTCTACTATAATTGACCCGTGGGCAATTTGATTGGCCATACGAAGGGGGCTTTTAACTATTAACTGGCTTCAGGATGCTTATTGTAAAATCATCGGAATATTATTAATCTGCTATTCTACTCCTATGCATACATACGTATATATACTTCTTTATCATCTATATCGTAATTTCATTATCTTCTACAGTTTAGTTATCTCTGTTATACTATTCATCAATCCCCGTATACATGTCCATCCGCTTTTGTTGCAAACGTGAGTAATACCGTATAAATTATCGATGTTCAGCTTACGACACATATTTACGCTTTCTACAGGAAAAAACTGACTAGATATTTCATTTCCATAACACGTAAACTTAAAGCTGAATTACTATCTCATCTTTACTTGACGGTAGATTTATAATATATTCTTCATTTAACTCGGGTGCAATATTCCTACCTATAATTTCGCTCGCGTGATCGATCGCGATACACACACACACATACTATATATCTCGTAGTATTAACTTGTAAACTAGTAAATGAGATTACACCGATACGGTACAAGCGTGTTTTAAGTAGGTTTAATCGAGTCGGACGCGATTTCGGATTGATTTATTTACACACCGTCTTTATTATAATATAACGTCCAGCGGTCGTTTTGGTCCGTTAGGAGAATTGTTATAGCGCAGCTGACAATTCTTGAATATTATTTACGGATTCAATTTCGCCCGTTGAAAATATCTATTTGATAATCTGCAATCCGGATGTTACACATGCAAATACAACTGATGTCTGCGCTCTTTAATAATTTTATTCCCGGATTTCTTTCGCTTCAAACAGTTTTAGCATTATTTCAAATACATAACAACAACAACAATGAACAATAATATATTTGCATATTTAAATATTTTCTGTTTACAAAAAAGTAAAGTTACCATTCAATAGAATTTTCTGTACCGAATATATCAACGATTCTTTCCAGAAAAAATTAATACGAAATATAATCTTATAAAATATTATTTAATTATTATTTAAATTACGCCTTATTATAAGATTGCAGGAAAAAATTTTAATACAAAAAACCTGCTCATTTAAAATAACAGAGTACGTACACTCTTACCGTATCAACAATATACTTAAAAATATCTTAGCTCATTTATTAATACTAGAACTAGAATTTGTAGCTGGCTTACTATAGAAGGATGTGTTTTATACGCCTATGCTTATATCTTTTATACATGTGTCGTAAAGCTTGGTAATCGTAATCACCTATAGAATTTACCATTGGAATGTCGGAATATTTACAATCGGCACAAAAAATTTTCGTTTTATCCTTAATCATTTCCTGTACGTAAGGGAATTTTAACGCATCATGGAGAGATTTTATTGAAATAAATCGAGGTTTATTCAAAATTATTCGAAGGCAATTGCACTCTTTGCAAGTGGTTTATATTACTACTACTAGTATAAGACCACACTGGGCAGGCATAGAGTAGCTTTGGTAAAATTACCTTTTTGTATAATAAAAGTTTGTTTTGCGTTGAAAGCGCAGATCTTTTATTAAATATAGGAAATAGACAACCCATTTTCCGTATTGTTCTACTTACACAATCATTAATATGTTTTGTAAATGTGAGTCTTCTGTCCATGATGACGCCTAAATGCTTCACATGTTCCTGCCAGTCAAGTTCAACGTTTTTTATTTTAACGAAACGGTTTAATGAAGGCCTACGTCTGGTAAAAACTATTGACTCTGTTTTCTCATCGTTCACTTTTATTTTCCATTTATGGTAGAATTTAGACATGACATCAATTGCTTTAGTTAATCTATTACTTATAGTGTCTATTCTATAAGAAGATACCATTAGAGAGGTGTCATCAGCATAGAGATTTATATCTACTCCTGGGATTGTCGGTAAATCATTAATATATATAATAAAAAGGAATGGGCCTAAGATACTGCCTTGAGGCACCCCAGCTTTAACGTACCTTATATCAGAGTTATGGTTTTTCAATTTCACATAGAATTTTCTATTCATCAGATAAGATTTAATAGTAAAAACAAGATATGGGGGGAAATTATATTTAATTAATTTATACATGATTTCATCATGCCATGTTGTGTCAAACGCTTTTTCTATATCCATCAAGACAACACCCGAATGTTTATTCTGGTTAAAGTTATCAGTAACTTTGTCACACAAACACTGGCCAGCTGGATTGTCGTACTTAGTTTTGGTCTAAAACCGTATTGTGAATCAGCTATGATGGATTCTCTGTCACTAAATGCCCTCAATCTTACTAGTATTATTTTTTTTTTTAAAAACCTTACTTATATTACTGAGTAAACTCACAGGTCTAACATTTTGAACCGAAGATGAATCTTTCCCAGCTTTTGCCAAAGGTACCGTTACCGATACTCTCCACGACACAGGATAATAGCATAGGCGTAAACATGAGTTAAATAGAACCTCCAAGGCGACTATTGCTTTGATCATTTTTATGCTAATTTGATCGTGACCAACTGAATTTTTCAGCCTGAGAGTGGAGATAAGGCGTTTAACCTCTTTAGGTGTTGTAAGATCTACGAGTGAAATCACTGCAGGAGTGTTAAGTGAGTAATTGTTTATCGTCTGCTTCACCTTACGTTCATGATACCGGGTTGACATCAACACATTTTGACTGTGAACAGTACTAAAATGCTCAACTAAGATTTCTGCTTTATCTTCAACGGAATAAGCTATACTACCCAAATTAATTGGGTCTTTAATAGGCGGTAATTCAGTTTGGCCTCTACAGAAGTATTTATTGACTCTCCATAAACTATTATTCTTTCATTTATTAACTTTGTTTTGACTACCTTATTTAATTTGTTATACAGCTTCTTATACTTGAACTTATTTAGATCATTAGATCTTTGATAACATTTACGAACGTAGTTTTTAAGTTTAATAATAATTTTTATATCTTTTGAGATTGAATTCACTTTCTCCTTTGTAACAACCGCGGAATGGCACTGCGCGCAGCTTGCATTATGACGGAATTTAGATGTAGAATGTATTTATCTATAGATTGCGGATTAAGTAAAGTTTTTGGTATATTAATATTTTTCTGAATGTGTTCTTTAAATATGTTCCAGTTTGCCCTGGAATAATTGAAAGATTTAGTTAATTTATTGTACTTTAACTTACTAGATATAGTAAACATTATCGGATTATGATCCGATGATAGTTCACTTAAAGATAAAGGGTTACTTAATTGATAGTAGTTCTTAACAATGACAATATCAATGATGCTAGGCAAAGAAGTTGAATTCCCGGGGAAAAATGTAGGCTCTGATGGTGTTTTTATCTGAAAGTTTAGTTTGTTGCACATGCTTAGGAGTATGTTCCCTGCTCTGTTAGCATTATGACAATTCCAAACTCTATTCTTTGCATTTAAATCTCCAATTACTAAGACATGTGTTGATGTATTTAATAAGGACCTGATATCACTTTCGAGACTAGTAGGTTTTATCGGCGATCGGTATGCTGCAAAGATAACTAATGATTCGTTTCCTAGCTGAAATTTCGCTCCCACAGCTTGTACCTGACTGGTATGCGGTATAGACAGGGGGGGTGTAGTGTAAACTGTTGTGAACTATTAAGGCTACTCCTCCCATTTTGTTTGTTAAATCATTTCGGAGTATTTTATAGTTAGATAATTTAAAATTAAAATTTCCATCAATTTTTGTTTCCGAGAGACCAACAATGTGTATGTTATTGCTCAGCATAAACTGTTCTAGTTCTAATATTTTATTTCTAACAGAGTTAGCATTCCAGGCAATTACATGCACTCCTTCTTCACACATATACAGATATACACATTTATATAAACGTGTCGGTTACACATTCGATAATTATGGTAATTACGGTAGCTATATCAGTATCACGATTTGACTTTAGTTTTGATATGATACTTTTGATGCATCGTAATATGTTGCTAATACCTAGTGATTTAAACGCTGTTATAATATACGATAAGTCACTATTACTCACGCTATCACGATTGCTTTCTATACATATATTACTATTTAGAACTTGTGCATAAGTACGTGTCGTTTTATTAGCATTTGTTTTTCTTAAATTATTATTATTATTATTATCATTAATATGATTATTTCTAAAATGATTGTTATTTCTATTGCTTACATAACTCAAACTGCTTTGCTGCGAAACAAATTCACACTCACACACACACACACACACTAATAATATTAGGATGCATCAGACGAAAATATAGAAGTAACATAGTTCAATTATTTGAGACAGATTACAAAAGGTGACAATAGAATGAAGATGAAATAACGAAAACAATCTAAAGTACCGGCCTGGCATATGGGAAACTAAAAAATATATCACAAAATAGGGATATTCTAATCGGTCTGAAAAGAAAAGTAACCGATGCATGCTGCCGGTAATGGCCTACGACAGTGAAACGTGGAATATGACAATAGCATTTGAGGAAATGCGAATTGTGGTACAAAGGAGAATCGAAAAGAAAATGATTGGAATAACGTTGAAAGATAAGAAAGAAAATAAATGGATTTGAGAAACAACAAAAATAAAGGATATGAAACATAAAATAATCAAAAAATTGAAATGGGCTGTTCAAAATAAAGTGACAATATGTACACCAGGCGGAATAGAACAGGCAGACCGCTGACACGTTGATTTGATGATATAAATAAAGTTCTAGAAGATTGGGCAAGGCAAGTAGCCGATAGGAAAAAATGGAAGGAACTTCGAGAGAGCTGCATCTAGCAGTGGATTGAAAACATTTGAAATAATAATAATAATAAGATTTAAACTTTTCAGTAGCGAAGTGAAAGTTATTATATCGTTTTTTTAATAAACGTACACGATGTAGGTAACATCCGCAATTCGTACATCGTTAGACATCTTCCGCCGACAAATGGGATTTATAATTATTTTTCAATCTTCAATAAACTCACACATATTCATCTCTTTCGTACTCTTCACAATCACACATACACTCTGCAATATTAGCTGCGTATAGAATTTTCAAGAATAGCCCGTTACTAAGCCCGATGTAATTACTTGAGATTATAGATTGTAACTTTATCGTTACTTTATTAAAATCTCCGCAATGTGCTCCGACTATTAATACTCATCTATCTTTTCCTTTTTTTTTTTTTTTACAAAAAATCATCATCCGACAGTCGTGTCGACTGCTTAGTCTTGGACGAAATAGCAATTTATAAACAAATAACTGAACTAAATGAAGAGATATCACCGGAAGAATTGAAAACTGTGATAAAACAAATTGAAAACGGAAAAACCGCTGTTCGAGATATAATAGACGTACTTAGCTGAAAAACGGGAATAACCGCTTTGCACAAGCTATTTTGACGAATGACTCGCAACCAATATATATATATATATATATATATCTCAGAACAAGGACGTAGTGTAGTACTCTCGCCAAGAGGCGAACCATTTGCGTGAATAAAGTTATGTTACATCTGTTCCGAACAATTAAATTTAAAATGGATGGTACAATTGATTAACTATTCTCGTTAAGACACGCTACATCAACAATCCGAGTTCCGGGAGCGTAATAACGAACAGGGGGCGATTTTTAGTTTAATCGTCGTTTTTAATCGGATCTAATCTTCGGGAGACTGTATGATCGAACTATATCTATCGTTGTTACTGGACTCAAATACTGTGATATATTCTCGCTGTGGAAAATTCGCAAGTTGTCATACATCGAATATCGGATAAATGCACGCCCATCGAGTGATTTAGCCGAAACCTGTACGATCCTCTCGTAGTTACTTTTAAAAGGAGATAAAAATAGTTGGATCAGGAAAAATACTTTTCACGTTCGAATAATTTAAGTAGATTCTCTATTTTTTCCAAGATCAGTTCCTACCTCGAACAGGAGTAAAGAAACAGCAAGTGCATTACGAAGATTTCGAGTTGATAAAATTTGCCGAGCTGTGTTCGATAATAGTTATCGGAATATTTTAAATTCTATCTCAGCCAATGACGTTATTAGAACATAATAGAAACATGCGGTTAAAGTAAAACACTAAACAACTAATAATGATTAAAAAAAAGGTTTGCAAAAAGTGTCGCCTAAGCGTTGTCGAGCGAATATTTAGAAAGGACAAAGGACTGCGATAATTAAATGTCTACATGGAATGGTTTGCCATCGTCTTCTCCGAGATTTTTTTACTATTAAGCCGGTAATTATTTATCGAGAAGTAGTAAGAAGCGTCTAAAAATTTCGTAAAATTTTCACTTTTGTATAATGTCTAAACATATCGTTTTAATTTAATTACCGAGACTTTCCGCTAACTTTCCGTTTATAATAATCGTTAGTTTTGAGAAAAGTTAAGTAGAGTTGATTTTTTTTAATGATTTTTTCAATTTTATTATTGAAAATTTTCTGTTAAAATTTGAGTTTTTTATTGTTTTTTTTTATTTTTTAAGGAAAAAATAAAAATATAATTTTTTAAATTAAAAAATCAAGTTTTTTCGTTTACGATTTTAACTTTTTTTTATTATTATTTTTTTAATAAAAATTTAAGATTCTTATTAAAAAATTAATTTTTTGTGTTAAAATTGTGATTTTTTAATGGTTTTAAGATTTTAATAAAAAATAAATGTTTTATTTCGTTTATTACTATGGTCATTGTACGTTACGCCTACGATTATTCAAATAATATAGTTAATTTCATTCATATTTCCCCAGCGAGAAAAACGTAAATTTAATTTATACGGATTTATTACCGCCGTGTTACGAGTATTAACGTCCACGCGTGGTTGCAGGTTGCCATAATTGTCATAATGTAGGCCCGTTATTTACACTAATCGCCGTCGTTCGAACCAATTCGTGTATATATATATATAAATATTATCTGTATATGTATGTGTGTCTGTATAAGATGACAGACGTATAATAAAAACGGGCTTTACGCTATATTGCACCTGCGATTCGCCTATACTTCTGAATCGCGACCTACTAATTATTTATCGCAGCGGTGCTCGCGCTAACTGGATCTGATTATAAATTCCTTAAATTATAACCACGTATGCTGCTTTAGTACTACGGTTAGTGATGAAATTAGATATTTTCAACGACGATAGTCTCCGAAGGATAAATGACTAATACCGAAGAAGAAGCAATTCAAACAAGCGGTATTTACAATAAAATCCTAATCCCCAACCTGTATTATTCGCGTTCCAATCACCTCCCGCGATGAATTTTTCACTTAACGTTCGGAAATTTCGTCCGGTGGTCCAATTTATTATTTGATAGCAATTACGTAGAAATAGTTAAAACATAAAGGTACTCTTTAAGCAGGCGTCGTCGGGTAACGTACTTGAAAGCTAAGACTAAACATTGAAAAAAACTGAGGCCATCATCTTCACTAGAAGGCACCCGCCACCTACACCGGATATAAAAATCGACGATGATCGCATTAAACAGGTTACAGAAGTTACGGAGTCGTTCACGTCTATCTTTTAACAGTCACATCGATCACGTTATAGATAACGCGCATAAAGCTATTCGGTATCCGACCTCACGAATAAAATACAAAACAATCATTCGCCCTTGATTATGTCCGGAGTTCAGTTTCCAACAGCGCTTATAAGAAAATATCACAAAACCACCCTTGCAGAACCTCGTTGAATACCAACACCTGAAATTACGCGCATTGCGCATTAAACTTAACTTATTTATACCGTTTGGAAAAACTTTCAAAATGATTCTAGGATAACTGTAAAATGCGCAGCGATAAATTAATTCGAGCCATAGTGGACTACGATGAGCCGACAATGTATAGATATACTCGTTACAAGCACCATCGTCTGAAGCTCCGGTTTTTAAATGAATCTATGCCCTAATGTTGAATATTGAGTCGTATTAAGTAATCTAGCACATTGTAAATGGTTAAACTATAATTCAACAATATTTTATTTATTTTTGTTTTTTTTTTTAATTTCTCCTGTTTACAAGATTATTTAATGTAATATAAATTTATTTTACTTTAAAGTTTTCTGTAGTTGGCGTTAATTTTTTTTAATATAATGTAAACAATTATATAGTAAAGATTTTCTCCTACTTACGCTCCTTTCGGAGGTTACGTTAAATCTTTTTCTAACCGACAACGCGAGTGTGCTCGTCCTTCTTTCGAACATTATTCGCAATATTGACAACATTTTAAAATAAGCTGATAAAATAAAATCGAAATACTATAACAACTACTAAAACCCGATTGTATGGCATCTGTAGCGGAAACATCGAACATTATTCCCGCTGATCACTTTTTATATTTACAGGAAAAAGTCAATCTTATATACCGGACAGACGCTCGATTAATAATAAGGGTAATATGGCATTAATTAATTCTGCGAGAAATTTTAATAATATATCTATTTTTTGAGGATCATCATTTCTCATAGTGAACTGGGTTGATATATTGTAATGGTTTCGATGGTTTGCATATTTTGCACATTCCATATGTGATTTATTGTTATTGGAGTATATTACATATTGGGCATTTTGAAGCAGGTATATTGTTCAGTAGGTATTGTGATGTAAGCAGGGTGTGACATATTCGTAGTTATAGCTACTTCGTCGCGCCTTTTATTTTGTTCTGCGGTTTTCTAAGTATTCTAAGATTGGTTTGATTTGAAAAAGATGCGCGCTGGGTCTCCCAGTATTCCTGATATAAAGCATTGACTTTTTGTATTACGATTGAGTATCATTTGTGAGTACGTATCATTTTTATGTTTTTCGATTTTTATACCCGATTATTGGAGATAGTTTTGACATCAAATATGCGTAGATGTGAAAGTATAAACAAAAATGCCTCGCGAAGTTATTTCTCTTCTACATATAATACACAATTAAGAAATCGTTTCGTTAAAAAATTATACCTTAATCTGTTATGCGCACTATTCTGAATACACGCTAATTTCCTTTTATATCCCACGTGTATCATCTATGATTGTATGTCCCACGTGTATAGATGTCGATAAAAACAGTATTTTATAATACCACAACTTTGCTTGCATTCATTAATAATGGCAAGTTCTAATATCTGTACTGCTATCGAATGCACGAATATATATTTCCCCTTCTCTTTCATATTCTCCGGGTTATGAAATACCGTCTAAAAATAATTAATAATTAACATTTTTACTCGATTTGTATTAAACTATTTATTTAAATGTTATGTAACTTAAAAAAAATAATAATAATAATTTAAGGAAGCAAGCCCGATACATTATTCATTCATTATTGTAATTATACTACTTTTTTTTCCTTTTTCTATTTAATTACAACTGGCTTATGGGCCATCTAGCAATTGGTCTAGAATGCGAAGTAAGCGTCCCCCAATGAAAACAGATTTATCTCAAATCTAGGGGCATGGTACGTTTCAATCGTCGTAATGACTGTTGTCGAGTAAGTTAATAACCAAGTTGTTCGTATGGTTCTCTAGTCGTATGAAATGCTGTTTTGCATAACGTTTTATTTCGTCTCTAACGTACGGTATATTCAAATCTCGATGTAAAGTGTGGTTGGACAAAGGAGGCGGAGAAACAATAAGTCTAATAGCTTTGTTTTAAAACCTCTGCACTCTATTTATATGTGTGTCCTTGGCACAACCCTATAATGCCAGGCCATACGTCCAGATAGGTTTTAAGATGATTTTATGTATCAATAGTTTGTTTTCAAGCGAGAGGCCGGAGTGTCTGCCAACGAGTCAATTTAACTGCCTCAGTTTCGGATCTAACTGTTTTCTTTTTTGCGTTACATGTTTGTTGCATGTTAATTTTTTATCCGAATATGTGCCGCCCAAAGATTTAACTTCATCATGAATTATTTTATTATTTATTTTAACTGACACAGTATTTACTTTACGCAGCCTAAAAGTGACTTGAGTACATTTGTTTTCGTTTATACGCCAACGTCTTAACCAGGTTTCCGTTTCAGTTAATGCATTTTGCAGTTTATTTGTAGCCACTGTATGATCTTTGTCTACAACCGCGGTGTCGTCTGCGAAAGTAGCAATACTAACTTCGCCACTATCTGGGAAGTCAGCTGTATATAGAAGATAAAGCACCGGGCCCAGTACACTGCCTTGAGGCACGCCCGCAGATACAGGATAAAGATTTGATAATTCATTTCGGAATTTGACTCGGCATGTACGGTCCTCGAGATATGATTTTAAGAGCAGATAATAGGAATGAGGAACAGCTTTTTTTAGTTTGTACAACAACCCATCATGCCAAACTTTGTCAAAGGCTTGTTTTATATCCAGAAACGCACCGACGCATATTTCTTTAGCTTCAAAGCTCTATTGGATTATATGCGCTATTCGGTGAACTTGTTCTGTAGTTGAATGCTTTTTCCGGAAGCCAAATTGATATTCCGGTATGCTGTTCTGATTACCAAGGAAAGAATTAAGCCGTTTTAGGATCAGTTTTTTAAGGACTTCAGAAAGGATAGGTAACAACGAGATAGGTCTGTAAACATCCTCCGGTGCTTTACCTAATTTAGGTATTACTACTATCTGTGCTAACTTCCAAGACAATGGAAAATACTGCAGACGAAATACTGCATTGAAAATATTTGTGATAAATAATATAGCTTTGCGAGGCAATTCTATTAATAACTGGTAACAAGGTCGTGACCTGAACTTTTCTTACGGTTTAATTTTTGCAGCATGTACTGAACTTCGCCCGGAGACGTCGGCGTAATAGGAATAGTCATTTGTAACGGGGCATTTAAGAATTCGGTAATATCATCTGAATTATCGCTCTGAGGATGAGGCTTGAAAACCTCAGAAAAGTGTTTGGCAAACACCTCGGCCTTTTCGCTGTCAGATCTTGCCCATGATCTATCAGGTTTACTTATGGGAGGAATGTATTGAGAAGGCCTATTTCGACTTTTGACAGCTTTCCACAAATTGTAATCAGTAGCTTGTTTTGGTGACAAATCCTGCAGGTAACGTTGTAACGATTCGTTTTTAACATCCCTAAGTAGTAAACGTAATTCTTTTGATTTTTTGTTTAATAATGTTTTATTGGTGAGGTTCCTAGTAAGATGCCATCTTTTTCGGATTTTTCTTTTTTCATTTACTAGTTGTAACACATGCTTTGGCACATTAGTTATTTTGATATAGAAAGTAACAGAATATCATAGTTCAATTTCTGATTTGTGTTGGAGTGCTCCATTAGCGTTCCAGGTTGCTATTCTTAATGACGAGGCCATTACTTAATCAGTTTGGTAGTTAGTGCAGTGAGCAGGTTTAATACAGTAGTGTTTTGGTTTATAAGTTGGTGAAACATGGCTTTGAATTCATTTAAGAAGGTCGTGAGAGTTGTTTTTTATATCAGAATCACTTTCTTGATTTTTGTTGACTTTGGTATTACAATTTGCATATTCATTACTGTTGCCTATTACAGGAGATACGACAGAATTTATAGTGTTCCCTGTACCTTTATTATTACCGTTTGAAACAGCTTGAGAGTATGATACCTGGGAATTTATGGGTGCGCTGATATTCATAGATAATGGTTTGTCCCTTAAAAATTATACTACTAGATTAGTTTTTTATTACTTGCATTTATTTTCATTGGTAGGTATGTAAGATTTAAACGTCTCATATGCGTGCAAAATTTATACTATGAAGTTTAATATTTACTACAAAACGAATAATTCGTGTTTATAATGAAATGAAAATAAGGAATCTTAATTTCAAACTGCATTTGATGAAGCTCGTTCTTTTATAAAAAGCCATAAAACATCGAATACTTTGTATGTGATCAACTTTAAAGCACGTTGGTCGTGAATAGTTTACAAATCACACCCATAATAACCCACGCGTATCGTATATGAGTATAGAAAAAAATAATAATAATAATTAGGTTAGAAAAAAAATCAAAAATAAATTTTTTCAATTTTAACAGGAATTCCCCCAAAAAAATAAAATCTAGAATTTTGGAAGGTGATATAGGTTAGCCGGGGTAGTCGACACAGAACTCGGGTACTAAGATGTTACGGATTTTGGAAACACTAACAAAATTTCACTCGGGACTCAACAGGTTCCAACATTACGAGTTAGACTTCGAAACGAATGACGATCACTTTTCAGTCGCTGTGTTCCTATTGCTACGTCGGTTAACGATATTAAAAATTTCGCCCAATCTCTCGATATCTCAAAAACAAGACTGCAGATTTTGAGGAAAATCACTTCGTATATAGATTAGCAAGTCAAACGCGAAATATTTTCAAAATTCATATACTATAAAATTGGATACTGTACGGGTGGTTTTTGGATTATGGGAGAGTTTTATTAAGCGTTTGAGGACATTTTCGAAATATGTACTTTGACATTGCTAAGTCACACCGCCACCGAGCTATTGAAAATTCCCCTAAAAAAAGGATTACTGCCTGAAAAGTTAGCAAATACTGTAAGGAACATTTTTCAGAACAACCAGAAAATCGCGGTTTATTAAAAGTTAATCATTTAGAAAGCATATAAGTACCTCGATTATTATTTAACGTATATATTTGCTTAAATTCCAGGTTTTATCTTATTGATACGATATATGTATACATTTGAAAACGTGTATATACTACATATATATTATATATTAGGAAAACTTTAAATTTACGATCGCATTTTAGTGATTTATTAGGTAAACGTGTATAGAAAATAGTTTGCATTTTATTATTTAAGCATAATTTTCTGACGTTATTAATAAATAACGAGAAATGTATGAAAAATAGTTTGCGACAGAAGAATAATCTGACGTGTTTTTTAGTTCAACCGGTACTGCATTATGTTGCACGTTCTTTTTATTCACACCGTTTACAGACACATGCGCATAAGTAAAGCGAGAAAGTAATAAAGAAGGAAGAACACGTGGAAAATGTAATGTTTAGGTATTGTACGCAGGAAATACTTAATAAATGGTCGTTGGGTATTTGCTGGACGCTTGAACATGCGTTTAACCGATCAGAGACTTAGATTGTTGTAATCATTTTTTGACTTAAACCGCAAATTATTTACCGATCTTTTAAATATGTGGACGTCGATAACCGTCATGCCTCAACAAGGCCGGGAGAGATGGAGAACCAGCCTCTATATTTCCAATCCGCCCCTCCTGACACTCGGTAACGCGGTAGCCGAACTAAGTAATTATAGGAAACGATGTATACCTGGCTGTATCCTATAAGAAGCACGACTATAGAATATATATTATATCATGTGTATATATATATATATATATATATATATATATATATATATATATATATATATATATATATATATGTATATATATGTATATATATATATATATATGTATATATATGTATATATATATATGTATATATATATGTATATACGTATCTGGACGAGGTTACGAAGTTTGCCTGTTTAAATGATGATACGAACGAAATAGGTGTCGATAGCCTTATCATTGAGATAACTGTTTCCGAATCGTAGCGGTTTAAACTGGACGTGGACGGTACTAGCTGATGAATAGGATAACGATCACGATCATGATAGCGCGTTGATAGTGATGATTGTAATAATATTCCGATTAATAGTCGGTTACCGGAATGATAACGTTCTCTGTAGCGTGGCCGTTGTTAAGAACGAGTATTCCGTAACAAAAGGAGGAGCAAAACATAAATCGCGAGAGATCCGAAATATTCCGAGGAATTTCTATAACGGCGCTAAAAAGAGTACGACGCTGGTATTTGTACGCACTGGCGCGCGAGGGAGATAGAGATACGGGCACCTACGTAGTTTGGATATGGAACTAGTTTAAACAGTGTTGAGCTATCGTAATTTGCAGCTTTCCAACGATCGGCATCTGCGCTTTGTCGGTATTTATTGCGTACGATATATATATATATATATATATATATATATATATATATATATATATATAATATATACGTGTCTGTGTGTGTTATATATGTACGCATTCATCGATGTGAATAAAATTTCATATCTCGAAAGCGAAGCTTATTCTTTCTTTCTAATAACACTTGTCCAGTCGTCTGATATCAGAATTTACACTTTTGTACTCGCGAATCTAACTAATCCGGTGTTTATCCGATAAAATTAGCTTTCTCGTTTAGTAGGAAATTATCGGAATTATCCGGATTATAAGAATCATTAATTTCGGCTATTTTTCGAATCTAATTCGGAACTGTCGCTATTATTATTTTATTTACTTTTTTAATTAATTCGAAAATATCGATAGTTAACATCCGTCGAAGCAGTCTAAACCTAATTTACGAAGTTCCGTTTGATTTTTGTATCGGGTATTAGGTATCGAATTTTTTGACAATAAATATCACGCGTAGTTATGTGCAACATAGAAGAATATCCTACTATATCACCGGCGTATCGAATTAAATCTTTTCAACTGGTATATATTTATCCTATACCATTGTTGGATACTTCACAGATTCTTACATTCATTCCGGTTCTTCTGAAGTTCTTCCTCGCTTCGCAAGTTATATATCGTCGTACCAACTAGTCGGTGGTCTGCCGATGTTTCTATTCTACGTGTCCTGCCCAGGTCCACCTTCATTTTGGCCATTTCACCACGTTACAAAGTCCGCTCTTCTTCCGCATCACCTAGTATTTCGATGTACGTTTAATTCAATTTCGAAATTATTTCGCCGCTAATGCCTACTACAAAACTATCTGAAAGTATTAAGCGGTTTAAATATTCGGCATCGATTCTCATACGCGCAGAAGTCTATTTTCCCGAACCGAAGAAAATGTCTTTATTTTCGGTTTTCCGAAATAAACCGTTTCTTCGGTGATTTCTTTTTCCGCCGGTATTTTCAAAGGCTTAACAAGACTGAAACCAATGAAAATGCTCCATTCGATAGTCTCGAAAGCGATATAAATACGCGTTAGTCTTCGGAAAATAATAAGATGCACACTGTCGCTGGTATCTTCCGAACCCGAGATGGATTCTGAACATTTTTTAAAATAAACTCATCGCAGATGACCTTAAATATCGTTGTGTAGAATCCCGGAATTGTTTTAATATAATGTTGCGTCGGGGCATACATACCGGTTTAATATAGTAAAAAGATGAGTACAATTTAAAAATTAATTAACCCGTTTCTTTATCATGGCTGTCCTCGAATCGTAATACTAAAGTATATTATGTCGATATTTATTCATATATTAATAGCATATAATCCTTACACATATATATATATATAAAATTCCAAAATATTCGAATTGACTTAAAAATAATAATTATAATGATAGCGATAAATGATAATAAGTATTTACTATATAAAATTCGAACGTTAACTGCGGAATTTACATTTTGGGTTATTCGCATATTAAGTTTCGAAGAAGCTTAGTAAGTGTATCTTCTTAAACTATACATCTATTTAATATACAAAAATAATTATATTAATTTAATCAAAACAGGAATCGATATATATTATACATATATTATATATATATATATATATATATATATATATATATATATATATATATATATATAAAACAGACGAGGTAATTTTTAAAAGAGCTTTGTCATGTTTGTGCGTGTGTGTGGTAAGTCGATTTTTAAATAACGTATAAAGGACTGTATTATAATTGAATAACGTACTATAAGACCAGATAAACAACTGAACTAAGAATTAATATAAAAAAAAAACCGGTAGGTAACTAAAATGGGAATAGAAAACAAAATAATGATAATAATGAAGAAATAACGTAGATAAGAAATCGATAACGGATTTCGATAAGGTGGAAATCGACCTCGTCTTATTAACGAATTTTCGTTGTTGTACCTAATTGGCTTTTTAACGTTTTTACCGTTTTTTTCTGTATGCGTGTGTGTTATCTCGTGCTTGTATGTGTGTATATCGTGTTGTATGTATGTATCTCGTGCTTGTATGTGTGTTCTCGCGCTTGTATGTGTGTTCGTATTATTGAATGATTCTAATGAAAAATTCTTAGCTATTTCGTTCGAATGAGGACAACAGATAGCGCCCATAGGTTTATTTAGTTTTTAGTTTTGTTTTTTTTGTTTTTTCGTCATCCTTACATTAATTTAGTATTATTATCATTATTATTATTATTATTATAGGGCTACAATAATACCGGATTGAATATAATAAACTGGATTAAGATGGCTTCTCCTATCATGGTCGAAACTTACAGCGATATCGAGGACGATAATGATACAACTTTTTCGAAATGTTGATTAACACACAATTATACGAATACTCGCGCGCGCGCACACAAACATACATGCGCCCTCGATAACACGCTTAGGAAGATTTCTTGTGTTGACGAGAACAAAGATGAGTCTTCGATAATAAACGATGTAAAGTGAAGAAATTCCGTATTATGGATATCACCGGTCTCGCTGTTTTTCTAATAAACCAGTTCTGTTAGATGTTTGAAAAAAAGAAAAAGTATGTGTTAGATAAAAAAATCACGAACCTATATATAGACATACACGAATACACATGCATATATATATATATATATATATATATATATATATATATATATATATATATATATATATATATATATATATACGTTGGGTGTTGAGTATTTATACATATTAGAATAGTGACAGGTTGTAATATATAGTTTTTCAACGTCTCACAAGAAGAGACGATGTAATTTTAATATATTAGCCGGCAGAGAATTGGAAAATGAAAAAATGACGGATAAAATAGGTTTGTAGTGTGACATGCAAACCAACTACACCTGTATTTCGCTTATCTACATCATCCTTCAAAAAGGAAAACCAGTCTATTGTATAATCTCAAATAGTAAGAGAATTGTTCTGTTATACCTATATACCTATACCTACACCTATATATATATATATATATATATAATATTGCTAGTTAAAAACATTTTGCAAATTTGTCCGTGTAACTTATTTTAATACGAAAAACTAATATTAGAGATGTAAGGACTTATAATGGATCCGCCTATTCGCATCAAGAAGTCCAGTTTATAATCTTTGAATATATAGAGAAATAATTAACACGTATTAAGATACTGGCACATCTATATATATATACATGTATATATAATATTTATATATATATATAGCGTGTGTAAACTTGTAGGTATATGTATATATATATATATATATATTTGTGTATTAATTGCATTTTGTTTCGCTTAATATGATGATTATTATAATTAAACAGCTCGCGGATACTACTTATTCCATTCACACGAATGCGTTGTACGTCAATATATTACACACGTTGGTTACTTCAAAAATCTAAATTTATAGATATGATATATATATATATGTGTGTGTGTGTGTGAAAATAATATGTATTACATATGTGTGTAATAATGTATACAAGGGCGTCCTTTACTGCGGGCACTAGGCTAATCATTACTTAACCGCTTCAGTCACAGTGTTCCCTATACTTTTAATGAGCAAAGAATTCTCTATTTCGAATAGTAATTATGGGTTTTCGGTTAATGTAGAATATTTAAATTGCACAAATATTTACACAACACATTTATCTAGAGCGTTATCTCAAAAACCGCTATAAATACGAAAAAATGTCACTTTTCATATACTCCAGTCGCACGTGATTATTTCACTTGCCGCCTGTCGAAATATGAGAGCGTTATTCGTACGAAAATTTAAGCGCCCATGTAATACCTAATGTACATCTATGCGTATAGTATATATATATATATATATATATATATATATATATATATATATATATATATATTCTGAGAAAAATACTATTTTTTGGCCGCTTTTAATATTTATTCATATATATATACATAAACGTTTAAGATTAAAAAATTATTTAGATTACTCGTTCATAAAAAGCGTTTCTATCAGATTCATCCGAAGAACACGTATACACTATAAACGAGCATTTATTAAAAAAATTTAACCTAAAGTTGTTAGATGGCTCGCGATTTCGTTTATCGCCTTATAATTGATATTTTGATATTAGTGATGGCCGTGATAGAAGGTAGTAGTAGTGATCGAATGAGGGGACGTTGGGTGATGATACAGGAGAATGCTGAAAATACGGTGGACAGATAAAGCAACAAACGAAGAAGCCGTAAAGAAAATTGAAAAAGAATGAACATTATTGGAATAACATAATTAAACGACGGATGAATACGATTAGGCATATAGTCCGCAAAAGATAATTATAGAAAGCATAATATACGGAAAACGAGGAAAAGGAAGACCTAGAAAACGATATATGCAACAGCTAATAGAAGACACTAACGGATAACATGAAGAGGAAAACAGCAAGTCGTCAATTGCGGAGGAAATTATCAAACCAGCCTTAGGACTGATGACTATATGATTATGATATATTTGAATAACAACGGATAAAAAAAAAAATGTTTATTAGGATGTTTTAAATGATTGTTAATGTTTTTTTTTTTTTTTTATTTATTAATCTAATACTCTATTATTTAAATTAACGTTTTACAGTTTGTTTCATTTGGCTTAATCAATATGGAAGATAAACTAGACAATGAAATTGGTTGTGTAACTAAACTGCTTAGTTAATTAAGATATCTAAGCTCCTGTCCGGAAAAAAGATGAGTTCAGAAGTATGTTAAAATTGTATCTAAAAGAAGCATGCGTCGATATGGTTCCAGCTAAATTCGTATTAAACGAGTTTAGTACTCTGAGCTTAGCATTGAGGTCGCCGATAACAAAACTTATTAAAAATATAATTAAGATCGAGATTTAAAAATCTTATGTTTTTGGGATCTTTGTAGGTACGCAACACAATATTACTGAACAGTTTATGCATTTCTAGTTCGATGTGCCAACAATTTGCAAAGTCTTTAGACATATTTTTTATAGAATAGCTGCTCTAATTTAAACTCCTAACTAAATCGTCGTTACTAACCCTGTTTAATACTGTAATGTTTTTAAGCCATGTAAAAATATAGCGTCAATCTCATTTCTATACGTTGAATTAAAATTAATTTAGCTTTTTACCGATACGATTTGATTAAAATACAATAAAAACGCTCTATTTAAAGGATCTCTGATTTCGTTTATAATAAAATACATACATACATATATATAGAATATATATATATATACATGTTATTTGGAGAGTTTGGATGCAGAGATTTTTATAAATAAACGGGAAAAAAGTAGTTACCATCAATTTTATATATTAAAAATCCCACAAATTTTGTGCTATTAAACCATTATTAAGTGCGCATAAAAAGATGTAATATAAAAATACATATAATTTATATAAAGTAAAAAATAAAAAAATAAAAATAAAATGAAATATAAAAAAATACTTTATTCGATGTATGATATTCTAAAAAAAAAAAATTGCGAAGATTCAATATCAGATAATTTATAGTAAAAAATTTCTTCTTCAATTTACTATTATTTGTTAATATTTTGTGCTTAAATTGAGTATTTTCTTAAATTTTGTTTAAAATTTTTTAAAAATCTTTATATTTTATTTTTTTATGTCTACTTGATAATGGCTGAATAGGAGAAAATCTTTGTGTTCTTTTCAGATATAAAAATTTAGTGATTTGCTATTTTTTGTTTTATATTATGTATATATATATATACGAAAAGAGGAGTTGAAATAACTAAACTTCATAAACATTTCTGCTGTTAAGCCACTGTAAAATGAACATTAAAATATATAAAAGGCATATATAATGTGTACTTCAGATTCTTGTATATGGTTCGGAAACATGGCCATATACAAAAACAAATTTAAAAAGGATGAGAAAAGCTCAGACAGCACATGAGAGAATGATGCTGGATATAAGATTATCGGATCGTAAAAAGAATACATGGATACGGGAACAAACACGGTTGGATGATGTAGTGGAGCGAATGGCTAGAACAAAATGGAATTGGACTGGCCACATGGATCGAAGAGAAGATAATAGATGGTCAACAGTGGTGGCCGATGGACAGAAAAAGGAAACAGGGAAGTCCAATGACGCGGTGGCACAATGATATAGCAAAGGTAGCTGGGAAAAATGGGTTGAGTAAAGCACAGGACAGAAGTGGTTGGAAGACGTTGGGGAACGCCTTCATCCAGGAGTGGATAGATAAAGGCTTATCGTGATATATATATATACAATGTATAAAAAATATGAAATACAAAACATACTAATATCCGATAATGAAGGTGACGTGATTTCTCATAAAGAATATTCGGTGATTTGAACTGCGTCTATCGTTGTTTATTTTTTAAAAAATCACTACATAGCGAACTTTTCGAACGACTCTGAATCGCTAACTAACGAAATTAGATGATCTTCGTATCAGGCGATAAAAACACCATGTTAGAGAAGATCGTAGTTAGTAGTAACGATAGGGTAAAATATAATTTGGTCGTCGCGGATGAAGGGGCCATGTCCGTGTACATTCGCGATTTTGGGTACAAAAGATTTCTTTTATAAAAGAACTGCCTAAGATAAAACTGTGCCGAGCGAAATCGTGAGTTGGCATATTTCGTTAACTACCGTACGTATTCGCTCTGTTCGTAAATACGATAACGATAACGATAACGATAACGATAACGATAACGATAACTAGACACTGCCCTATTCGAAAGGTGAGATGGAATATAAAAAATAAAAATAAAGCCGGCGGCGAAACCAGTATGAAAAGAGTATGAAAAGAAGGCATACCACAACACACGTGATATACACGTAATACCGTTTGAATCGTTAATATAGAATGAATAAAAAAGAAAGTAGCTGCTGGTAGCTTTTTAGACGGCAACAAACCACCAAAAAAAGAAAATCATGAAAAGCTCATCCAGTTTGACTCGTAACACCCCCCCCCGAACACTTGAACGTATTATTAGACTAGTATTCGTTGACGACGTTTCATACACGCTAGCTTTTGTTGGGGTTCGAATCGAAGCGAACCGACAGAGAAAGCTACGATGGAAGGGTTACTTGCAGGGATGCTTGTCTACGGTAATGATGAATGTGTATCCATTGTAAATAAATAAAAAGGGACTAGTTCGAGGGTTTTCACGTATAAATAATACATATTATATATATATATATATATATATGTGTGTGTATGTATTAGTAATATATATTTATGTAGACGGCGTATAGTGGGAGTGATGGAAAAGAAAATCGGGTAGGATACAAAGAAGTGCCGGACAGACAAAAGATGTTACCGGTATACGTGTGATGCGAATTTCTTTTTTTAAGGGTAGTAATTCGCATTCAATTTACATTCGGTAAGTGTATAAACTTTGTATTCTGTTTGTTTGTTTCGTCGCTATTAAATAATAACAACCAAGCGAAATGAGAAAGATTGATAATCGCACAGAAGAAAGAGTGAGAGAACTACATATATATATATATATATATATACAGTTGCTCATTTTTTCTCCACTTGTATTCGAAAATGTTTTTCCCGACGAACTCTTCGAACGTTAACAACAACAACACAACCTTAACCTGATTCAGCTTTTCCACGTCGTCCTTATTAGAAAAAGTACGTACAACAAATTTCCCGATTATATTCATCGTTAGGAAAATTTACCAATTGTACGTAAATATATAACACGATTGTATGATATATTCGTAGGGGTTCCGTGAATCGCTCGATTGGAATTCGAAACGAATTTTCTAATAAACGAAAATTAATGTTGACAAGCCGAATATTGCGGTACGGAGAATAACTCGTTGGAAAATTGAACAGATTCGCATAAGAAATAAATCGTCTTTGACGAGTATGTAATCCAGTATCGAAGTAAATCAGTTATCTAATCAATTGTTCGGTAAATGAGTACTAGCTCTCGATAGAAAAGTCGGTTAAATCAAAGGGGATAATACCCTCGTAATGGCTTGCCTAAGATGTACCCGTACCTAGCGAACTTTGGATGGATGAGAATCTCTTAGGAGACGTGAAAGGCTAACTTTTAGATTTTATATAGTTTTACTATGCGCCTGCATATATATGTACTTATTATATATATATATATATTTTTCTTTATCCGACGTTTCCATCAAGAATATTAGCGGTACACAATTTGAAAGTATTTCGATCAACGACTGACGGGAAAAGTTCTTCCGAGGAACAATTGAACCAGCTACGAAGGTTGTCCAACTATGAAAGTTGTGGTCTTCCGCTCGATTTTTTGCCAAGAATTTAACCCTCGAGTAATATTTTTAATATAGTATTTCGATCCTCTTACGGTATGACCTAAATACTACAACTTTCGTTTTTTAAAGGTTTGCATGACTTCAAGATTCTTTCCAAGTTTGTTTAGCACTTCAGTATTCTTAACTTTTTGAATCCACGATATTCTCAGGGTACGTCTATTGTCCAGCATTCAGAGTCGTATTATAGAGAAAATGTAACATCTGAGCATCCTGATTCTCAGTTCCAATTCTCGACGCGTAAACAGATTTTTCATTTTTATTAATACTGTTCGCGCTTGTTAAATCCTGCTATGTATCTCAGGCCTGGAATTATTATAGTTCCCAGATATTTAATACGTTGAACTTGCTTAATTTTTCACCATCTATTTTTGATCGAACAATGTATTTTTTTCTTTGAAAATACGATCACATTGTCTAGATGTATTTAATTTTAATCTGTATGTTGCACTTTTTCCATAATCTTGTGTAGCATATGCTGGAGTTCTTTTTCGCTCGTTGCTATTATTAGACAGTGATCTACATATAGAAGGTTGTTATTTATATATATATATATATATATATATATATATATATATATATATGTAAATATAAATATATATACGTGTGTATAATAAGTATATACAACAATTTTAGACAAAAGACAACAGAGAGTACGCAAATAAACATTCATACATATATATATATATGTGTGTGTGTGTGCTCGGTGCAAACTTTGTATATATTATGTTTATATGTATATGCACACACATATAGACATGTTTGTACGTTAGTAGTATAGCTAATATTTATTGTTTCATATATGTCTCTATACTTGTTCCATTACATCTGCCCCTATATAAATTAGGTGTGTATGTACACGATTATGTTCATACATATGCATTCCGGTTGTATCAACCTTAAGGACAATTTCTTATTGTGCAACAAATATTATTGACGATATGTTATCCGTTGAATTTTGCGAATGGACAAAACAAATGAGATAAAAATGGTAGAAACAAAAAATCCCGATAGAAAAGAACTAGAATTCGTATAATAATTACGAAATATTCAGCTGAGTGTCATGAAGCAATATGATAATGACTAAATAGAATACATAGGATAGAAGAACATTTATCTCAGAAACATGTTTTATGACAATTTCCGAAACGTATTTAAAAAGATTCAAAATAGCGAACGATGTGATTGTAGCAGAATGTGTGAAGATCGAACAGATTCACTTGGACGTACCTTTTTAGAATGTTCAACGCTCGAACAAATACGAAATACTTACAAAGCCATTACTCTATCCAAATAAATATAATTATATAGATTATAGCAAGAAGAGAAGTATAGTGTTGAAGAATTGTTCGGTGAAATGCTTTATTCTTGATTTTATTTCTTTTAAATCACTACAATAAGGTTATATTACATTACAAAAAAAAATAAATAAAGTATAAGTATACAAGTGAACGTATAAATTACCGCTACATTTTAATTATATATATATATACAATACATATTTATTATTGTGTAGGTAAAATGTATTATAATAATAATTATTAGTATTATTCACCGAGGGCAATCCATTTTCGCTGCAGCCATTGTGTCCTGTTAGTAGCCAGTATCCGAAATTCTCGATACAATTACTTATATTCGAGCGATCGTATATTCATTATAGATGATCCTTCCTGTCGACCTTTGCCTGGAACTTTATCTCCTCTATTAATGTTTTCGATAAAGTTATTACGTCTTATTACATGTCCAAACAGAGTTTTTCTAATTTCTTCTTTCATATATACATATTAAACGCAGATCTTTCGAACGCAGTTGGGTGGTATGTAATATTATATTTCATATAATAACGATTACCAGATAATTTTCGATTGCAATATTCATCTCATATTTTCTGAAGAATGTTGTGGTCGGTTATTTGTAACATATATATATATAACAAATTGCTCGAGACAAAACTTCATTTTATTCATTTTTCATCATAGAAAGATGACTTCAGCCAAAAAAAAGTCGAATAGAAAATTTCAAATTGGCGTTGCCTGTCTGGTTCACATTCTAGCGAACGGAAAATACTTTAACACTCTAGACACACACACACACATACTCCTACACGCGTTTTAATTTATTCATTTATTTATCCGTTCATATTATAAGCTAGGAAGAAACTTAACCCCACCTTCGATAGAATTAAATTTGTTAGGCTATTTCTTTCTTTGTTTCGATCGTTTTGTCTTTGTCTCGTCTGTTGTTTGTTTGTTTAATTTATTTCTTATTTCGATACGTATGTTCTGTATTTCTATTTATTATATACGAACGTACCGTGTTATTATAACTAGATTATACTCGCTTCGCATCATCTGGTTGGGTTGTATTTTCTTCCAAATGTTCATACCCACATAACCGATAGTTTACTGATTACTCGGCCATTGTACACACCGTTAGCTATTTTACGCGTGTTTTAGAAATACGTATGATACGACAATAATAGGCAATCACGAATGAAGAAAGATTAAATTACTTAGAACATTAGAAGATGTTCTTATCGAAATAAACGGTGATTTTAGTCATTTCTCCGGGACATACGTATGTATTCACTGAAATTCCTCACACACGTACATATATATATATATATATATATATATATATACATAACATATATATATGAAAAATAAACGCATACCCGACTAAATTCCGTCGATGGTAACGAGGCAATAAGTCATATTTATTAATGATCGAGTTTTTAACTATAAAATTATTTTCTAACCTATCGGTTCAGATATCATAGGACGCCTATATTTACGAAGGTGGGCGACGATAAATTCCAAAGACAAATTTTCAGTTATATTAATTTCGACGTGGGATTATAAATTTGGACGTTTAAAGTAATTATTATAGAACTGATCCGAAGATATGAAAATAAAAATATCTAGATAATTTTCAATATCTATTTGGAATTGAAATATTCTATTTCATGTTTAATACCCATTTTTTTAAAAAAAGACAAAAACATAAACAATATTTTTACAATTAAACGCCCATCAGTGGCGAATATAGGTTATATCTTTTTTTTGGGAGGAGGAGGGGACAAGATGCCACACGTATTACACCACAGACCCATTCCTACACATTTATCCGAACTGAAAGAGTCAAATAAGCAATAATTTTGAATGTTCGACAATGTAAAAAATCATTTTATTATAATGTATCGAACTAATCAAATTAAATATATAAGTTGACCCACGGACGGTTTTATTGTTTTTTGAATAATTCAATAAAACTACTCGACCAAAATTTCTGAATGAAAGTTTATTTAAAAATATGAAAACGAGAGAATAACTTAAATCATTTGTATATCGTTCAGATGACCGCCTACATTCATTCGATCTTCATAAAATTTTCAACAGACTTTTTCGAGCATAGGTCGCTGACGGTAATCTATTCTAATTCAGATTACGGCACTTTATTATTTCTTTATTTTCTCATTTTGGTGGTGCCCGGGTTCCCTGGGCCGCTCCTTTTATATTCACCACTGACGCCCGTGTAACGTTTAGAGAACACTCAATTATCACCAGAAAAGGCTACGTATATTAATTAATATTTGTTGGTTATTTTTCCTTATTGCAGACGACGGTAAGTGCGATACAGTTTGATACTAGTGCCAGGAAATAAAATTTTCTCGCAAAGGATAAGCCGCGTGTCGAACACAGTAATGCGTCAGACATGTTTACATCGATCTTTCTGATATTACGTTCGAACGGTAAGTAACTCTATTATCTTTTTGTAAATAAGTAAAGCATAAACCATTATTTCTGATGAGTGGTTTAACATCCAATTTTCTTCATTGCAAACAATAAACTTAGGTCAATTCATATATTCGACATATATTGTTAAAAACGAGCTGAGTGTGGAGAACAATTATAGGGTATATTTAATTTCGATATATATATATATATATATATATATGTAGAGGGAGTTAACAATCGTAAGTTTACTAACAGGTTCTTTAGATTAGTAAATTAGAAATAAACATTAGCGAAATATAAAAGTTCTCTGTATCATTTTCGGTCGGAATTTACCGTTCTATTTATTACCGCAATAGTTCGACAATAGAATATTATATATATATATATATATATATATATATATATATATATATATATATATATATATATATATTATTAGAACTTATGACTAACGACTAATTCTGTTTTTCAAATAACCAAGTAATTACGTTTTGCTAAAATAACCGAATAAATTAGTCACTTTTTAAAAATACTTCTTTTTAAATTTATTTATTTATTTAAGCGATTGATTAAATCTCCTTCTTTCTTTATTATATACGATGTTTATAAATATTTATAAATAAGATGTTATTTTGTCTGTATAAGTAAATTTAATGTTTTATTTAATTTGTACATCATGTACTAAGAAGTGTATAATGTGTTTTAGAATAAAAAACCGACTACTTTTAAATCGGACGACGTAAATCCGATTGAATTTAGCTGCATTTCGACTAATACCTTATTAGTAGGTTCTATTTTCGGCTATTTCGGTTCGATCGAAAAGTAATCTCGACCGAAATATTCTATTTCGTGTTTTTTTGTGTTTTTTTTTTTAATTGCGTTTATTAAAGTTTACTTCGCATTTTGGTAATAATAGTTTAACCGTAAGTAATTATAATTTGACCTAAGTAATTTGAGGATGTGGAACGAAGAAAACCGTAAGTAATTATAATTTGACCTAAGTAATTTAAGGATGTGGAACGAAGAAAACACCGGCACTAGTAGGTTTTGTTAGAACCGATTGAAAATTAGTCGGATTTAGAAAACGGTGATTCTTATTTATATTTTTACTAGAATAAATTATTGATTTTCTAAAATACCGATTACATAAATATTGTATTAAAATATATTCAATTTATTAAAGGGACTTCTAAAATTTGTACGACTAGGTGATGTACTTCACAAAGTTCATACAATTCTAGATTATCTGTTAGTTATTCAACTGAAATATATTATTTCAAATATTCGTTATATTACTTATTATAATTCAGGGATATTTTTATTCGCTACGCCGTGTTTACATCGAACTACTAAAGAATTAAAGTAAAGCTGACTAAATACAAAAAAAAAACGAATAATTAGTCGGTTTTTAAGAAATTGTGTTACTAATTAGTCGTTTATGTGAATGCCCATCACTAATATATATATACATATATTATATATATGCGTGTGTGTGTGGGTGTGTAAGGACGCATGTATATACACAACGGTTATAAAAATAAGCGCCTGAATCGAATGCAACTATATGTACACGCGTGTGTCGATAACATAGAATTCATAACTTGCGTATTAATCAAACTCGCGTATGTTTACGTACTTATATATAAAAAGAACGAACCTATTACTTTCTTTTTCATTTTTTAATTCCGATAGTTATTAATCATCACGTTAGCTTCTTGTAAAAAAATTAAACATAACGAATTTCACAATATATTGTCAACCACTTGTTAGATATAACGTTTAAAATCGCTTTATATTAAATTTACACCACTGATTCTCTGGCAAGATTTTGGAAAATGTTACATACATATATATATACATATAATTTGAAAAGTGAATTTAAATTTTAAAAGCAGCGTACAGATACACACACACATATACATATATATATATATAAATATGAAAGGATAAAAATATTTAAGAGAAATTGATCTAACGACATGGTGGTTAAGAATTACGAGCAAAATGAATTTCTAGGAGAATTTAAGAAGGTAACCCGGGTAGATGTGTTTTTATGATTTACCCCAGTTTACGAACGTAAAAAAGAAAGAATCTAGATTGATTGAATAGTTAAAAAGCACTTATATATGTTATATATACAGATGTATATTACGCATACAAACGTGGGATAGGAAATGTTCAAGTCAAATTTCAATTTTCACAAAATATTATTATTATTATTATTATTAATAGTATTTGAAGTGATCAAACCGATTTAGTCTTTTAGACTAAACTGTTTTTTCGGAGAATCGAAAATCGTTCGATATTTTTGCTCGGAGGAGAAAATATAATTTGCTGGTATTACCTTACGTTTAATTCCTACATCTACACAGAGCAAACTTGGAAATTCCCAATTCTGCTCGCCCTTGCGCAACATGTAAATATAATATATAAACACATACATACTTATATAACACACATACTCACATATATACAAGCACCGTTTTGTTTTTATTTCATATTTTTCATAATCAAAGAAATGGCGAAATATTTCGTTTGAAACTTATAATAAATAAATTCCTTCGCTTTAAAATTATATTACACACGCACATATATATATATATATATATATATATATATATATATATTTTCCGTGGTCCTTAGAAGGCCAAAATCGAATAAAAAAAAAAAAAAAAAAAAAATATATATATATATATAATATATATATATAATATATATAATATATATATATTATATATATTATATATATTATATATATATATTATATATATTATATATATATATATATATATATATATATATATATATAATATTTTACTAATTCAGAATAAGTCAAATGTTTCATGTGTGCTCATGTATAAAAATATAGTGTTTGCATTTGTCAAAGGTGAACTTTTTGAGTGTTTTTTTTTGTTTAATCTAAATATTGAGCCTATTAAAAGTAAGTTAAAAGGGTGGGATAAATATAAAGGGTGAGGAATCCGATAATAATAATAATAATAGGAATAATACCAATAAGAATAATAAAAAGTAATAAAAATAATAGTGATATTAAAAATAAATTCTGAAAAAGGAATTTAAGGAAGTAGGGGGGAGGAATTTTTTTTAGTTATATACCAATTTTATGCGCGCCTACGATAATCGAATAATTCTTTTTTTAAATAAAACTATTTTTTTTCCAACGACAATTCAATTTGGTGTTTGCGATTTTTTATTGCTCGTTGGTTTTTTCTTAATAAAAATATTTAACCGAGAGATAATTTTGCAATTTCCGTTTGACGATGACAAACGAATAACTTTCAAATGTCTAGTAAGGTTGTTTTTCTTTATTGAATTTATTTACTTATACACTCATTCGAACTGGTCCATTTTATGACCATCTAGCGATATTTACGTAAATCCTAAGATGGAATAAATCTATGTTAGATATAGTTAAGGGTCCCGTTACGTGTTGTTGAAGTCTATTTACTTGCACGCTCTTATCTAACTAGATTTATCGGTAGAGGTGACTCGTCAGTTTGGTAGCTTTGTATTTGATTTACGAATTCGTCCTAGATGTATATAATTGTTAATCCTCTATAATAACGTGTCAAAAACAATAGAACTTGCACGTATTTTATAGTACTATTAAATAAACGAGGAAGAGATCACAGCATTTATTTATAGAATATTATACGTACTATTTTTCTGTACTATATCTATATACGTATCTATCTATCTATTTATATATCTGTCAATCTATCTATCTATCTACATATACGTGCGTGCAAACAACAGGCCTGTTAACAGTAAAGTAATGAGAAATTCACCAAACCACATTTTTCCTTTCAATTATAAAATATTATACTAATTCAATCGTTTTCTATTCGCGTTATTCTTAATTTCAAGCTTTTCTCACACGTGTCAAGTTCAATTCGATCAGTTTGCAAGAAATCAGGTAAATAAAGTTTATGGCAGACGAGAAATAAACATATAGAAGTATTCCCAGGTCGATGTATTAAACGTTTTTAATTATAATATCGGTTCAGTTTCGGTATGCACATACATATAATAATATGAGCTTTTAAATAATACATTACTAAAATATATTTTATTTTATGTGCCGGTGTATTTACGCGTACGTTAAATATATATATATATATATATATATATATATATATATATATATATATATATATGTATATAATATGTATATATATGTATATATGTATTCTTCTTACAGTTTATATTACTTTTTTTTCAATATTTAACAACCTGTATTGCTTCGTTATACTGATCATATCTTCCAACTTGCATCGAAAAGGTAGCAAAGAGCAGGCCAGTATGAATCTTGTACCATGCCGCATTCTCGTCGTGTAATATTCCATATTTTCATGTTCTTTGTCTTTTTTCCTGTCATAATTCTTATTCTATTCAGAGTTTTCCATATCGGCCATGAAAACTTCCACCGTTTTCCGAGCCTCACGCATCCATGTATGACATGCCTGTTCTTTTAGGTGATCTGTCCATCTTCTTGAGTTCTGCCCAAGCACCGTCCAACCGAACGGATTTTCGCAACAATTGCGTTATACGCTACGGGTGGAACAAATTCGCATTCATACGTCTGGCAGTGTAGTACTGTCTGTATATGGTTAGTAGCATAATGATGTTTTTTAAAGAGTTTTTCTTCGATAAATAAATCGTTGTAAAGTTTTTCATCCTTATAGATAACTTGTACTCCGGAATGATATTCATTATGTTTTGGCTGCTTGCACTTTCTATCCTTCGGATCTAACGAAGTTATCTAATTCAGTACAGAGTTCATTCCTGAAAATATATTTCAATAGCGGCGAGCGGTACAATTCTGGAATGTTCGAAAAGTATTCGCGCGATTCGAAGACGCGTATTTTAAAGGCACTAATATAAACGGTAATTTTAATATGTTGTTTAGAAATAATCCTTTGGCCTATAATATAGAGTACTATGACGGTGGGTGCGAATCCGAAACTGGTCGGTAATTGTTACTTATTAAGTTCGTATCCAGAATTAATACACGTAAACTGTTATACGAATTTTTCGTACGATCCGGCAGGTTAGGGGGAAAAAGTAACGATATCGCGCCGGAAACGTACGCAGAAAGTCGAAAGACTCGCGCAATTGTTACAGCGACCGATTCGCCGGAAAGGTTATAAATCAAATAAACACAAACATGAAAACTGTCGAAAAATAATAAAGCCGAATCGTCATTTATTTTCGAACCTACGACGTACAAGGGATGATGGTTAGGCTTTTTTACGATAACGCGATATTTCCATCCCGATATGGAAACTGTAAATTCGGCATAAATTTTCCGTGTACTTCTCGTACGGATGGACTATTCTCGTCTAAAACTTATTCACGTTCGACCAGACAAAACCAATCTCTTCAAAAACCTACCGCATAAGCGTACTTAGCACTCCAATATTGATAATAGTCGTAGTTATATCAGGCCTAGTATATCGGTAAGTAGTAAATAGTAGTACCGGCGGTGATAATAATAATAGTAGTAGTAGTAGTAGTAGTAGTAGTAGTGGTAATAGTAATAATAATGATGATAAAAGTGGCGATGATAATAATAATGTTTTAGTAATACATACTATAGTAACGGTAATAACATACGTTATATATAAGGATTGTGTTGTACTACTATAACGTCAATTTTTCCAACTTTCCATTTCAATCGAATGAAGAAAAACTACGCGACTAGTTTCAGTTTTCTTTCTCCTTTCTCCTCGTGTCCTTATAAACCCTTCTATCGTACCTTTTCTTATAATATAAACCCTTCTATCGTACCCTTCCTAGGTTCGTGCCATTCGGTATATATAGTCTTTTATAATACCGGTATCGCCTATTTTTCGATCCCGTTGTTCTTGTCGGCAATACTTTCTACTCGCGTTTCATCGTTTCGAATTGAAAAAACCTCTTTACCGAATGAACTTTCGAAAATTGGCTGTTCGTCTTTTTTCGCCGGACATCTCCACCTCACGTTTCTCTCTCTCGCGAGTCGGTGAGACTGCCCGTGAAAGTCCCGTGGAAAATCGCGAAGATAACTCGAGAAAGGGTTTTTCTTTATTTTTATTTTTTTTTTCCAACCACCGGTTATCCGTCCGCTGGTTTTTTCCTGTTTAACTATTAATGAGCAACACAGACACATGCCGATCGTTTGTTGTGGTTGTTCTATCTCTTCGCTTCGTATCGAACAACGAGATTTATTTCCTATTTTAGTTTCTTCCTCCATAAACATACGTCGTTTATCCTCCAGAGACTAATACCTATATACGTTATATTTCTATCTCTTTTTATATTATTTCTAACTCGTGGTTTCTAAATTGTTTCAAGGTATACGGGAGTGTTTCTATTAGCGAAAATTCTTTACGATTTTATTCCGGCGTATATATTATTGTATATGAAGTTTATAGTTGTTATATATTCCCGCGATCGATAAGAAGTAATAAGTCGAATTGAAGGGAATTAAATCACATTCCGCGTATTAATCATTAATTAGTTTACGATTAAATTGCGTAGAATTGACAGGCCAAATAACACGTTCCGGAAATCGGATACGATTTTGCATCGTCTTCTCTGATAATGAAATAAATGTATAAATTGGATGTCTTTTGTCAATACACGGACACTATTTCACCGTAGTAGTCTCTTTGCGTAAAATTAGATATCCGCCAGTATAGTCCCCGTTCCTGCATACGCTGATGGGGTGGAGGGAATTTATAAGTGAATTTGTTTACAAAGATGCAGTAATTCGTGTGGTTGCGGTTAATCGATTACGTTCGCGAAAGAAAAACAGAACATATTATACGGTATTTGTGCGCAAGGCGCCATCCGCATAATCTACTTATAATGAAGATGGTGTACAGGATGGCATAGGTTCCGACTACGACCAAGTGTTTGCTTAGTAAATAGTTCCAATATATAAATATACAATTATACAAATTATTCGATCTAAAAATAGTTTTCTAATGCGACGGAAATCGACCGTCAGTTGAGCCCAAAAAATAATGCGTTTCCTTTTGAAATTACTACAAATTCAAGTAGAAGTTTTAGTTAATAATAGAAAATTTATACCGCATTGCACTCTAGGCATGTATTGTTCGGGGGTGGAACGAATTCATCTTATCGACATTAAATTTAGCACACTAAGAATGTTCCACGTCATCTATTCTGTTAAAAAAACAAAATAGGTATTCACGCAATATGGAACCTATATAAGTAGGCTCTGATAATTTGCCGTAACCCCATAATATTTGTGAACTTACGAACTCAGAATTCAGCGTTAATAGAATCGATGTATCGAATAATTACAGAATGCTTAAAGCCGACATCGATTGATAAAATAGAAATACTATGCGGTATAGCACACCAAGGCGAGAATGGCTAGAAAAGAAAAAACAATAAGACGCAAGACATCCGTTGAATAAGAACGATGCGGCAATAAGTCGACTGAAGTCGAGGAAAAGTTTTCTTAAAACAACAAAAACGAACGCCTGAAATTACTAGGACGGAATTATGGAAAGCTGAAAGAAAATCGACTGAAATTATGGGAAAAACCGAACGAACATAGCCGTGGTCGACGTGGAATAAATAGAATAAGAACCATGACAGGAAGAACGGTAAAGAACATGAAATTATTGAAAGATGACGACAGATGCGAAGGCGGCATGGAACTAGTTTAAAGATAAAATTATGAAAAGCGTAATAATGAGGGCACATAGACGTCAGTTTTCAGGAATTTTAATTAAAGCGGGGGATAAACGTTTATTTCTCCATCTTCTATGGGTCGTCCTATATTAGAACTACAGTATTTGTTTGAGATTATTTTCGAATTATTTATTTGAGACTTTAATTACCTTATCCTCAAATGTGTAGCAACCAATTTTTCATAAATAAAGATGCGATTAGCGATGATGAAATTATTGTCACAGCTCGCAAAAAGGTATGTAAATTTAGATTATTAGATAAATAACCAACGTGAACTAAGATTATTGGAGCAATAAATGGAGAACAAATTACAATTAACGTTGACGAAATTACGTTAAAAATCGACATAAGCGTACCGATAGATGATTCGCATTTTTAGATGATAAATTTATTTAAGTGTACCGTCAGACATCAACACGCCTCATAAAACGAAATACTAATTTCTTTTACGATCGATAAAGCAACTTTTTAACGAATCCGTTAAAGCGGGGAAATTTCCCGAATCGCTCGCGTTAAGAATAACAACGCTTAGTTATGAAAAACTATCGATAAATTAATTTACGAGAAAAAATTCGATAATTAACTATTTCGAAAAAATGTCTAACATAACGACACAGAATGCACAAATTACTAATCGAAAACCGATTTATATTTCTGGAGAACACGCGTCTCCTGTATTAGTAGACATTGAGAGAAACGTCTTACAGTTATTTTAAAGTATTCGATTACATATTTTCAGACTCTAGAAGTTGTCCGTATTCGAATTTTCACACTGCACATTGCTCTCCCCATAATGGTGAATATTCGCAATCACCTGACTCTTTTTCAGTATGTTGGCATCTCCATTTGAATCGATTTCCGGTCATTCTGTTATTAGTAGTAATTTTGTCACCGACTACTATCCCCACTCTCTATCCCTCCTCGGACTGTTCATCGCTTATTCGACACCGCATATTGATCTTCTCTCCATTGTCAAAACAATACTGGAAAGCGGTCTGAAATAACCCTTATAATGTCTCGCGTTACAAATTACTTTCCATATATTTACCGTGATTACAATGATACCAGTTAACCAAATTCGACCATTCGTAAATATGCAGCCTACGATTCGGAGAAAATCTTCTTCAGTATTCCGAATGAACTATCTCTCCCTATTGATTACCCCCTTCCCGATCTTATTACGTAAACAACGGATGGATTCGGAAGAATCATTTATGATCGGTTTAAAAAGTATAAGATATACGTAGTCGGTAATAATGAATGATTTTAGCTTAAATACGATGGATAATGCCGCGAGCTGGTAGTCTACTCGAACTAAGTATCTACCGACTTTGTTTTTTCTTTTTCTTTTCTTTTTTGTAAATTTATAAAATACAATAAAAAAATACAAAACTAATAAATATTTAAAAATGAATAACAATAACGATATAATTAATCATCGAGAATTTAGTTACGGGTCGGTTGTAAAATCGTTGGCTTGTTAAAATTTTTGCTTGAAAAACGAAACAGAAGGGTTAGCGAAGTAGGTAATTACGAAGGAGAAGGGGTTTGTTGTAAAAGTATTTTCTCGCGAAGTTTTCCTATCGTCTCTCTCTCTCTCTCTCTCTTGTTCGTAAATAATAAATCTGACAACTAATTTCGTTGTTAAAACTTTTTACATTCGTTTCGCCGGCTAAGTCGTCGTTAAAAGTTTCGATGATTTTCGTTCACTATCTAAAACAGTTCCTTTCAGCTCTATCCTCTCGTCGGGTGATCGAATGTAAGAATTTCAACTGGAAAGTTAGTAAATTCTTAACTTCGACAAAAATAAAAAACATAACAGAAACTCCGCAGAATAAGGAACTCTCGAGATATAATACGAAAGTTCAAAGCTTCGCGTGTAAACTCCGGTTAATGAACGAACGAGCTTTCGTCGTAATTTTGCCTCTATAAATTATAATATCGGAACTCTGTAACTTTCTTCATAGAAACGATTAATTATGAACGTAACGTTTATTATTATTATTATTATTATTATTATTATTATTATTATTATTATTATTATTAGAAGATCCCCCGAGTTCGTAACTTTGCAGCTTTTCTTTTTACTTTTCCTAAAGAGTTTTATTTCACACACTGTTCCTACCATCCGTATTCGGACTGCGAGAAAAACGGAAATAAGTTCCACGGAGCTTTATTCAGCTTTTTCACGGTTTAAAACGAACCGTTTTGTCATCGTTCAAATCGAGACGGCAGTCGTCCGACCTTTGATTATCGATTCATAAACGTTAGCGATAATTACGCATAATCGAATCAGAATGTTTAGTACGAACGTAATTATACGCATAAATACATATGTATATATTATATATATCTCCTGATTGTGTACTTAGAATGTATAACCTACCTATTATTAGTAATAAATGAGGTTCAAGAGGGTTCTATTATATCTATACATTTATATACAGATATGTATATATATGTATATATATATATATAATATATATATCTGTGATTTGCGAATATTTTCATTATAATCACTGCATTAGGCTATTTTTATCATACATAAACGGAAAATATATATTTTTTGTCTGTCTGTCAATTCCGTTTTAACTCAAAAACTATCAAAGCAATAATGATGAAATTCGCACAGCTTACAGTCGGTTTCACAATGATATCAGAAATAGATTAGAAATTACAATAATTTAAAGTTTAAAACTAGTAAACAGCGATATCTCTGCCAAATCCTAACACGTTTTCTAGTTCGAATGTTCCTTCGCTACCAACACACGCAATACAAACCACGTTTTGTTGCGTGAGGGGCGTGGCCGAAATAACGGACGGATATATGTATATACATAAGTATATATATACACGTATACATATATATATATATTGTTATGAGAGTGCATAAAATGTAATGACTACACAAAGTAAAATCCACCTAACGTAGAATATAATTAAATGATACAAATAGAACTTATTTTATACATAGTTTTATATATACACGCGCACATATGCGTGTGTGTATACGCAAATAAAAATATATAAAATAAATTCTATTATATATATATATATATATATATATATATATATATATATATATATAACCATTATTTATTTATTTATTTATATCTAACGATCCTATTCGCGATATTATTATCAACATTTTGAGTTTATTCATATTACTACCAAAAGATAATGTAACACATTTAGTATAATTGATGAAACCCATTACTCCGAATACACATTGCAAGGTTATCTAAGTTTCTTTGAAGACCCGAGCAATCAGACAATGAGTATTCGGTCTATAAATTTTCAGGTCATCCGCGAATAATAGAAATTTAGAATTTAAACTACCGCCTATATCGTTAATAATAGCGATAAATAATAGAATTCCGAGATTGAATCCTTGACGAACACACCAAACCCGGTGTTTGCTCATTCGAACGATAACCATTGCAACGTACGTTAGCTTAGTCAATCGCTTAGTCCATCCGGTTTCAAGGAATGTTAAAAGTATTTCCCTCTCTTTCGTTTCTTTACTCCGAACTGTAGTCGCCAATTGCTGTTTCGCATCGATTTTGTTTAATAAATATCTTCACATTAAAATATCCGGTGATCATTAAGAAATTTTGCGGATTGTTGTTGAATAAGTTCGAGTAGATTATCATAAAAACTTCTACTTGTTCACTACTAACTGTCGGAGCGTTACCTGAAGTGTTATATATATATATATATATATATTATATATATATATATACATATATATATATATGATACCTATCGAATTACTGTTTGATGCATCCTTCTATCCATCGTGAATCTGACACTATTTCGGTATGTGTTAGGTAATCCAAAGTAATACGCTATATTAATCGATTTTAATTTTTACAAAAATTCACTTCCAATTTTTCTCATCTCAACCCGAATGTATCCCATTTTATTTATTTTCAGTTCTTCTAGTTTATCCTCTGTAGAGCGTGTTCGTACGTTGTATGTAGTGACGTTGAATTTTAACCTCTTTCCTTAGGTTTTTTTACTATTGTGATGTTTGATACCTCCTGGAATATCTTTACATTCGGTGGTTTTTTGTTGCATTCGGTAATATATTCGTTCCATCCGGTTATGAACGACGTATTTATATATTTAGTAGAGTGCTAAGGTCTTAATTAGTTGCCCATTATGTCATTGGCAATTACGGCCTTTCTTTTTCCGTGCAGTCATATCGAGGGAAAATTTCGCCTAATCTCTCGTGCCGGGCCCAGGCAAATTTGGAAATGCATCCTCACTGCCGGATATAGTATTATTTGACAATTTTCATCGATATTTCATTTATTTTTATTATGATTACTTTCGATTTCATTAAACTGCGTAGTTAGATAAGTTATATTATAGAAGCAGGTGTGCTAAACTGTATAATCCACTAATTTTAGGTTAGGGTTTACTCCCTCTATAAACGCGTAATGGCGCAAGATGTAGGAGCGACGAAAAGAGTTAACGTTGGAAGCGATCGTAGATTGGTAACAAGCATATCGCTTATAAATATCTATAACGTGAATAAATTCCAGTATAAAAAAATAAAATAAATACAGTTGACTCTGACCTATATTAAGAAAAAACAAAGATGGATATCTAGAGGAACTAAAGATTCAAAAAGCAGAAGATAACTAGGTTAGGGAATAAAAGTTCAAAATGAACGCATTACTAATGTTTTAAAAGAAGCTGCGGCTAAAGTTGCGCCGGGATAATAAGACACACCGAAAAACATCTAACGGAAAAAAGGTGGAAAATGGATGTTGATACAGGTAGAAATAGAGTTGAATACCGAATAAACTGTTGCGAAAACAAATGAGAAAAGATGTAGAGCAACATGGTACGAAGATAATTCAAGAAGTAAAATAGAACGCAATTATTAAAGAAGGAACAGAGAAGATATAAAATCGGTTGAAAGATTTGTATAACAAATGCTTGAACAGAATTAACATCCCTCAAGGAAGTGTACATACTGTCTTAATACGCAGGAAAGATTATACAATTAGAATTGAAAATTTTAGACCAATCAGCTTAATGTCGCATATTTGCAAGATTTATACGAATATCATTGCAAGTCCGCTGATGAAACAAACGGATTATTATCGACCAAGCGAATAAGCGGATTTTAGATCAGGTTTCAGCAACCTGTATACTATAAGAATTTTAATTTAAAAATGCAACGAATATAATCTAGAATTACGGAATTTATCGACTACTGATACAGTAGAAACATGGACAATAATAAAAGTTATAGAAGGCGAGTATGTGAAGATAATAAAAAATATACACGATTCGCCCGCTATAAAAGTACAGCTGGTGTGAAAAGACAGTAAAAATAGTAATTTGGGAAACACTAAGTTATTCTTAGTAACCTGGAAAGTATGTGTAAAAATTTAAACTGGGAATCACAATATAGATGATAAAAATCGTTAATTCGCGCATATGCCTTTAAACGGCCTTTACACTTGCTCTAAAAAGCGGTCTGGCTGAAGATAAATATAAATAAAACGAAAGTCGTGACAAATTCGGGAAATAAAAATAGATGGACAAAGACTGGAACAGATTAATGATGAGCCGATCGCAGTAGATAAAGAAGCGATGCGGTAAGTAACTAAAAGACGCACGTACCCTTCGTGGATAGTCTTTGGAAAACTGAATTAAAAAACATAAACATACCGAACTGTTTAAAAAAGAAAGTGTATAAGAGCGGAAAAGTAGTGCTTTACAAAATATGTTGCTAGATTAACGCAGAGAGCCCACGAGAGAGCAATCAGCAGGCTGAATCGAAAACGCAATACGTGGATAAGGCAAGTAGATGTAATACAACGCGTATCAAAATTAGAACGGAACAGGGCCGGTTAGGCCGTTAGAAGGGCAGAACCATAGGTGGACGAAAAAAATAAAATAATGGAGACCGAGTGAAACGCATCGAATCGGAGGTGGGCATGGACGGATGATTCTTGGGGCGCCGAGTACAATGGGAAAAGAAGTTACATCTAGCAGTGAATAGAAATAAGCTAACCGTGATATTTATATTACGATGCTGCGGGTATTTCGATGTTATTTTTATTTCGTAGGTAATTTATTAATGCTCCGAGCGTTTGGATAAAATTTCGTTACACACAGTTAATTCGCAGGTTCTAGTTCCTCGAATTTTACTATTTCCTTGGAAACAGTATGCCACAAAAGACCGATTCAAAAAAATCTGTTTTTTTCGATTTGTTGAAGCGCTCACTTATTTTCTTCTCATTCATATTTTCGTTCGGTTGTCAACGTCGTCAATTTTATTTACGCTATCCATGTTTCCAAGGCTATTATAGATCCACCCATAAATCCTCAATATACGTATTCTTCAGAAGTTTAACGGCGTCAACTGCCGTATTAATCTGCTTTGTTCCTTTTGAAACGCGTATTTCGTTAACTCAGATAATTTATTTTAATATTCCTGCCTACTAACTTTTTCCCGCAGATTCGCCTACTCAGATGACTCCATTTGTTCTTACAGTATAATCATCGCATTGTCTTAACAGTTTTTCGCCTATTAATTTTCTCCTTCAACATGCTGTTATCGTGTCTTCGAACAACACGTGGCCGACACTATATAGACACCATTATGTATATTTATCGTCACTTTTGCCATCATTATATTACTCGAATTTCGCGTTTAATAATTATATATATATACATATATATATATATATATATATATATATATATATATATATATATATATATATATATATATATATATATATATATAAGAAGAAAAGAAAATATGGGATAGCTATTGTTAATGGTAAGCTTTTCATTCGATAATAAATTATTACGTTACGTATAAGCGCGGTTTTTACGTTTATTTATAACTTATTTATCGGACTAACGAGGACAATTATTTTTGAATTATATTCACCAAAGAGAAATTCAGTATCAATTTCCATCCCACACTAAATTCAACACTGTGTTCTCGCAAAGTATATAGTGTGAGACTGGAGCCTAAAGTCGCGAATAGAGTATTAGAACGTAAGATATATCGAAATAACGAATACGTTAAACAACGAATGTTGGAAAAAGAAAAACCTGAAATGATAATTTGTAGCTTGATTTATATATATAAAAATTTTCTCATACGTATGTGTGCGCGTATAGGCTTAATCCCGAAATACGATGTTGGAAACTGAAAAGAAAAAAAAGATACAGAATTTTCTCCGGGTTTAGCGTTCTTTGTATAGTACAGTTATATCACGTAACAAAAATAACGAAAAAGACGAAGGTTACCGGAATGTATATCATCATCGGGCTGCGAATACAGGCAGACAGACGGACAGATCCTCGGATGTTCTGCAGCAGTCGTGTCCCAAAGGAGTTGGCGCGGTCTTCAGTCATAAAGGAATAAAGTAGAGGACATGCTGGAACGACGACGATTCTTTAAACATGAAATTAGAAGAAGACGATTATTATCACTTCCCTGTACACTATCGCAGCATCGTATTCGCGATGATGATGATGATAACTCTGGTAATCATAAAAATAATAACGGTTATCATCGTGCTAACATATTGCCCGTCTTCGACAATCGTACACATGCGTGTCTGTTTCGTTAAGTCTTTACCATCTTTCCTTCTTCATCGCGTCTATTCCAACTTCCTACTTTCAGCAACACCCTCTACGATTTGTCGGTATTACTTTTTATTACATATATATATATATATACACGTTTTTGATGGTTATTTAAAGTGTATATTAAGGGTGCGGTTTAATATTGCTGGCTAGGCTAATGTGGGTAATGGTCGTCGGAAAGGATCATATTTATGAATATTCATATTATAATGCGTTTCCATACCACCTTGGAAAAGTAGCTAGGTACTATATTAAAATATTTTGTATATTATATGTGTAAATTATATGTATTTATATATATATATAAATATATATATATGTATATATTACAAAAATGATATATTGCGATATATAATTGAACCCGAACAATTGTTGACGTGTGATATTATAAAAGTATTATTAAACAAAAATCGTTAAAAATGAAGATGACAACTCCGATTTAAAAATTATTACGCTAATCAATTTGTTAAACGAAATTAAATCGATAATAAAATTATGCATTCGTTTTATGTGTAGCAAAATTATGCATTTATTTTATGCGTAGCAAAATTTGATTATATCAAAACGTACAATAACTTGTATGTATTCCTAAAAATAACGATTCCAGATTCGAAAATATTGGAACTTAAACGGCGTTTTTTAATAATCAAGTTAAAATAGGACTATTCTTAATGTATTACCGATTTCGAATTTGCAGATAACGCTTGTAAAATAACAGTAGTGAAAAAGATATACACATATACAGCGCGGTGTAAAAGTTATTGCGCAAGTGACCTTAAGAACTTACGAATTATATGAAATGACTTTTAGGGTGATCCGGGGAAGACGGACGAATTTGGTTTCTTGAATCACGCAGTTGGTATTATCGCCCAAGTGTGACATTCCGTAGTTAACGATAACGATGTAGGAGATCGAGGGGAGTCTGCCGATTGATTTGCCTGGCTCCTTGATTATTATCTAGCAAATCAATAGCCAGCGGATTAGTATGCCTATCTAGTCTCCTCAGGTACCGATGAAATACGAATTCGTATTTCATCTTTAACCTCTTGTACTTTCAGCTCTATGTGAAGATGATAATTTCGAATGTACAAGGTGCGTTAACTAAGGATTTCACTACCTCGGAATCACTGAATAATTTCAAGTCTCGAACCGCAAGCTGTTCTCCCATAATTATAGTCCGTAAGTCCACACCGGTTTGAGCATCATGTTATAAGGTACCAACTTGGAACTCGGAGAAAGCTCAGATTTCCTTCCTAAAGGACGATACATTTTGTCGAACTTGAGTCTTAGTTCCTTACTTTTCTTCAGAATACGATTTTTCCAACACAAGCGACGGTCTAACCAAAAATTCCGATTGACTTTTGCGTCTTGCGATAGAGGTTGATTAAAGTATGCAAAGACTTAAAATTAAAGTATTAACGTTCGTAATAAAGTATTGAAGTGTGTGTATATATATATATATATACGCGAAATTCAAGAACGCGCTGAAAAGACATCGTAGGTAATTAACGGGTGTAACGAAGATTATAATTTCCCCATATTGCACTTTCTATTCGATCCTTGAGCTAATTATTCTCATTTTCTTATTAAAATTATCATCTTTTTATATTGTATATATTTTAATGCGTGTCCAAATATAACGATGTAAATAAAGTAAGTTTTAAATAATATATCGTTTGCAGTTTATTTAAATTAAATAATTCATTATGAAGTATATTCGATAAAAATATAATACAAATCGTTTAATTTACACAAAAATTACTTTTAAAGAAAAAAAAACGCGAATATATCCGATAGCCTTATATGTAGAGTTTTATTATTATTATTATTCCGGTTATTATACCAGCGTATAGCCGATGAAGGAGTTGAATTGAAAACTATTCCGCACTAAGTAGTATGTATATATAACCGATTTCAAAAGCGTAATGACGATGTTATATTTCGACTTATAATTTATTATCATTTTCTGCGGATTTTTTTTTTCCCAAATTTTCATTTTATTTATTAGACGAGAATTTCCCGATTTCCGTTCGTGACTGGAACAATTTCTCCCGTTCGATTCTTTTTACAGTATATACACACCGGGTTCGTAATTTTTTACAAGACACACACACAATGATTGCGCACATGTATGTGTGTATATGTGTTTGTAAGAAACTCTAAATTTCCGTTTTCTCGCAATTTTCAAAATTTCAATCGACGTCATCCTCGTGATGATTTATTTACGTATCTCGTTTCTACTAATAAATTCTGTATAATGCACGCCGGTGCACTTTGTTGATCCAGAATTTATTACAAACGTATATGATACCTGAACTGAAAACCAAAAAAAAAAAACAAAAAACATCCATAGAGAATTTCAAAAAAGGGCGTTAAACGATTACTATGACGTAGTAAAAAATAAAAAAATGATTAACGGATAAATATAAAATATGGACGATATTTACTAAATCCTAAAAGAGTGTTCTTGCGTGCGCGTATTTGCAATAATTTGTACGTAATTAAAATTATGCGAATTTGCTCGAAAATACAAAAATAAGTTGTTGGAATGGCGAATATTAGAGGATGTCCTTAAAAAAAAATGTTTAAACCAATATAACTAAAATTCATTTCCCGACAGAGGATTATATATATATTTTTAAATTATTTAAATAACATAATTACAACTCGCCGAGAGACCGTCTAATTATGAAATAGGAAGTAGTGGGAGGGGGTTAATACCAATTAGTACTATCCCAATGAATCCCAGTAGAAATTAAGATAAATCAAATGTATTGGTTCGTTTCAATCGAGACCTATCGTGAAGACCTGGTAAATTGATGGTCAGTGTATTTGCACGAGACTCCCAGCGCCTCTTGTACTCTTGCACGAGGCTTTGTCGATATAAGCGGCCTATCCAGTTAATTCTTCTACTTTTTAGCTTCTGAATTAAGCTCCTCGTTTTTCTTGTTTTCCTGTAATCTACCGTATTTTCAAAGGTCTCTTTTATACATTCGACGATTAATCGTCCAAGTTTCCGAACATCATTATGTACGTTAACAGAGTGCTTCCCAGTTTCTATTATTGTATTTCTCGAACTTAGTAAAGACCTCTTTTTATTAAAAACCATTTTTTGCTAGACTAGTTGACATTTCTTCGTTACTTCTTCCATCTTGAGTGATTTTATGTTCGTACCTATACTAATGTACTCGTTTTAATCGTTTCCCGTTAATTTTATGATATCTTACTTTTTAGCACATTTCGTAAAATTTACGGGTTTATTTTTCTTCATTTATCATCATATTATACTTTTTTTCGCTGCAATAGCTACTTCATCGATTCGTCGAGTTCTTTTTCATTACTTCAAGATTTTGTCATCTGCAAAACGGAACATCAATGATGCCTCGGTTACTTTTCTCTTTAAAATCTCGCATTATTTTTTTCTACGTACATATATTTAAAAGTCCCTAATTACTTTCCCTATTCCTCCATCTTTTCTCCTCGATTCTTATTATTATCGGCTTTTGCGTTTCGTATAATATTCTGATTTTTCTTTTATCTTTATAGTCCACCGATTATTGGACTACTAGTAGTAGTCGTCGTCGTCGGATGATTTTTAATTGTTATCGAAATAATAATAAAAAATTATATCAACACCGGTAGCGATAATAATCAATAATTATAACGAAAGCGATAAATAAACAATATTAGAAATAAATAAAATGAATAATTTTACAACGGTAGATATATGCGCGAGTACTCTGTTAATCCTGTCGACAACTTAAATTAATTCAACCGTATAAACGAACGAAATAAAGAAATTAAAACGAACACAAAAGATAAGATTATATTCGTCTTATATTCAGAACTGTTCGGCTGCTGTGCCAGACAATATAAACATATCGCTATTGTATTCGCCGCTTAGTGTTGGTTTTTAGAATGCGTGCTTATATTCGTGCTGGGGGGAATTACGTAATTTTTTCTTTTATTAAACTATAAACAGGTACGAGATAAGTATCGTGGGAAATCAGGTGGCACGATGATAATAGGGGTGTAATGGTAGAGTACAAAAGAGACTACTAGGTAAGTGAAAAAGAAGCGAATACCAGCGGGCGTATAATAAAGTGATAAGTAGCGACTCTTAACGATGATGATAATAATAATGACGATAATGAAAATAATAACGAATCTAACCTTAGGCTGCGAAGAAATAAAAAATACAGAAAGGGGTGTAAATCGGAATGACATAAGAAAAAAAGATGAGTTGGTTTTTTTGGTCGTTTGAATATTATATATGCGTATGCGAACACGATCGAATTGAAGAAACGAAAAGGTCGTCTAGGTTAAACAGGGGTTGTTCAGAGCAGCACCCGCGTTTTGAAGATGCGTCAATTCGGAATTTTTAAAAGGTTTTTTTTTTTAGCTCGACTTTTATAAACACCCCCTTCTGTAAATTGTTCTCCCGATAACGGTTCTGGTTATCTATCCTCTATTGTACTTGTCTGGGTATATTGTTTATCGACGATTTAAATTTAATCTTTTTTTTTTTTTTTTTTTTTTTATTCGTTTATCATCTGAGAATTTACGTAATAATTAAAGTTCAGGGAATGAACTTTTTACGGTAAAATTTAATTACGTACGACGAATGAATAGAATAATACCCGACGTTTGTATTAAATTCGAGTATTCGCTTCTAGTTTCGATAAAGTCGTATCGAGTTTAGTACGTAGATTTTATTTTTAAAATAATTAAATAGCCGAATTCTCGGAAATCGAACTGTTTTTTCAAATTTTTAATACGTTTATTTTTCCATTTCTACATCAATACGATCGAATAAATTTTTCAAATCAAAAATCAATTTATTCCAAAAATATTACGCCGAATGCTACAATATTAGCCATTTTATTAAAACATAATAATAATAATAATAATTATATTAGAAATATAATTATAACGTTAGCAATAATAAGAATCAGAATTAGAGATTAAAAATAAATAAGTAAAAGAAATCCCGGTTAATAAATGCGCAAGACCGGACATTTTAAAATGACACAATCAGCAATATACATAATAATCTACGCAATAAAACAACGAATTAACTAAATTTGTATTAAAGAACACAAAGCTTTTCGGATCATTATATAAATGTAAATAAATAGAAAATAATAACGAATGAAAACTAATAAAAGAACATAAAAATAAAATGTAAGAAAATATTTAATTTAAATGCACAATATTAGAAAGAAATGCTAAATAACAGATTTGATTATAAAATAACCTTAAGGCGAATACAACATAATCTACTAATCAGCGATATACATAATATATACCATACCACGTAGACCAAGTAGCCAGAAAAATTCAAATTATATGTCTAATATAAAAGAAAAAATTCGGAATGATTAAATTTATAATGTACTTCTAAAATTAATTCTTTATCAAGAGTTTGTTGTTGAATTTAATAAATTATTTTTATCTCTTTCTTCGTGATAATTTTCGTTCTTTCTATTAATCTTCTTTATATATATATATATATATATATATATATATATATATATATATATATATATAATTATTTCCTGCGGGTAACATTTAATAATTTTAATTAATAGTATGGACTTTGTGTTTTAACTTAGATTTAATCTTTATTTTTTACCCTTTTTATTTATTTATTACTATTGTTATAATTAAAATTAAATGTGAAAATGAGATTAATAAAATACTATATATTCTCGGTATTATTGTATGGGTCTGAAAGCTGGGTAATCACGAAAGTAATGGAGCGAAAACTAGATGCCTTTGAAATGTGGTTGTAACCTACGCATAAAGTGGACAGATAAAGTACGCAACACGGAAGTACTAGAGCGCATGAATAAATGCAAGGAAGTAGTAAAAGAAGTCAAGTATACTTTGGTCAGGTAATGCGAAACCTGGTTACAGAATCTGTCGGGTTGGTACAACTTACCGTGAAATAAGTTTCTTCCGAGCAGTTTTAGACAGACGTAGCACTGCCAGCATGTTAGCCAACGTTCGTTAACGGACACGGCACCATGATTATTATTATTATTTATCTTTATTTATTATTATTATTAAATTAAATTAACGTGCCAGTTAATTATATAATACTTTTTCTAAATAATTTTCAATTTATTTATATAATTAAAAATTGAAACAACTCGTGTCAACCAGAATTTTGTCAGTATTAAAATTTCAAGTACCGTATAATGGGCATTGTGACCGAAACGATTAATCTTCCAAATTATCCAGTAGGTTATTTCGAAAATTCGTATCAATTTTCGTCATCCTCAATTCAGTGCTATCTTTAATAAAAAAAAATATATATATTTTTTATACACTTGAAGAATTTTAACGGAGAAAAAATGGCCGCTCTATTACAAAACAATTTTAATGACGTAATATTGATAAATTACTTTCGTGTTTGTTTTCTAATTTTCGGTTTTTTCCGACTGAATAAACTTATCAACGGCCTTACACAGATTTTCTAATCGACGCGTCAAAATGGCTAAATATATTATTTTAAAATATTTGCGTCGCGAATTGTATAAAACGCGTGTACAATTACTATTTACGGTATACAAATTAACGAAAATAATACAAAGAGCTGATTAAGTTGAAAAAGACATAAAAACGTTACAATAATTGATTGTAAAAAAAAAACGTGTAACGGGTTAAAGAATATACATGGCACGTTATACAACATGAGATTTGAATCCGGATTTAGAAGTCAGGAAAAGATGTGTGCTCAAGGAAAACAAGGTTTTGAAAGGTTGAAAAATTTACTCTCAGATAGATATAATTGAAAATCGGATAAGATGTTAACTTTATTCTATCCAGTTACACACAGCGAAAACCGGTGGAATATTTTGGGTCGTACGAAATGTGAAACGTGACGGTGCTGAAGAAATCCAATAGGGAATGGAAAATCTTGAACGTAATTAAGAAGATGAAATCAAACTATCATATCGTCAGCGGAAGGGCGTATCGCAGGAAAAATTGATTGAACAAGAATGAAAACATTATATACGAGAAATATGCGTCAATGGACGGGGTATTCGAACTGGTGAGAAGACGGATATCGTTGTAATGATGATGATAATTTCTTTATATACTCTATGGTAATCGTTTAGACTCTTAGAATATTCAACTCTACTATCGATGGTTTATTTGTACGAGAACATAGACTCGTATTTAATAGACGATCCCGGTATCGCGACCAAAATATATCTTCTTATTCTTCTTGTCTACGCCTAATCATTTCAGCCTAGTGGATGTTGCAGCCTCTTGTAACTCTTCTTTCGAGCATCCATACCATTTCCGCATCTCAGCCTTCCGCCTGATATTTGACTATTTAGAACAAGCTGAAGTAGGTGGTACTTATCCGGGTGTCTGGATGTGTGGCCGAAGTACTGGAGTTTTCTAAATTAGATCGTGTGCAACAGCTCAGTTTTCTTGGACCTCTTCAGCTTTTACGACACGATCTCGGTACGATATGTTCAACATGCGACGGTAGACATATATATTTCAAATGTATCTATTTTTATATACACGATTAATACTCTTATCGTCATTATTGTCGTCATGCTCGTCGTTTAATTTGAAACAAACATTTTACTTAGTTTAAAAAAAAAAAACTGGGAAAATCGAACTACATATTTTACTATAACGGTACTTCTCTAAAAACCACCTCCATTATCATCGACCTTTATAGGCTTACACAATTATGCACTGGGGTGGAAGATTAAAAAATTTAATATCAAGCCACTAATACGCTTACAAAACACTAAACAATACCTGTAACGATTTTAATGCTATATATCTAAAAGTAAATATTTATTACCGTTTCATCACGTACACCGTTGAACTCTCGAATTATGTACGCAAAAGGAAGTCATCGTTCAACATTGGTATCTCTGACGGTATCTGTCGGGCTGCGAGAGAATAGAGAAGCAGCACGCATTCCAAATTTCCGTAAACATGTTACAAGGATTCAGTCCCACTGCGCTGGAATCGTTCCCTTTAATTCACTGCATAAGCTTATCAAGGTTGACTTTTAAAAAAAAATCTAAAAAACGACGCAAGCTACTAATACGCAATGTGTTTCGCTCAAAACCATAAATCGGTTGTTAACTTTTCCAAAGAAATATATATATATATAATATATACGTATATATATATTGTATATATATTATATATTATATATATATATTATATATATATATATATATATATATATATATATATTATATATAAAATAGATCAATATGTACATATGTATATACAATTATTAAGTATATAATGAAAATAATTCATTCTCTCATTGTGTCATTAGTTAAATTTTCAAAAAATTATGAATCTTCCTCGGTGTGTCCAATCGTTATATATTTACGTTATATATGTGTATGCATTTACATATGCATTTGAATGTATAAAAATATCTTTACTATATATATATATATATATATATATATATAATTATAAGATAATAATTCTATTATTCATTCACCGGAAATCCCTTTCATTTGTTTTGTAAAAACTGTATATATATATATATATATATATATATATATATATATATATATATATATATAATGTGCAAGTGCATATATCGCTCGAAAATTTGGCATTGTCTCCATGTAGCTAGTTTTAATAATAGCGGACAGTTCTCCATTCATAATATAATCACAATTCCACTAACGGTACTTGTATTTTATACATATATATATATATATATATATTTTTTAATATATATGTGTGTGTCTATATGCATATAATTATTTCGAACTTTATTTTAGTGTTTAAAAACTAGAATTAAATGTAGGAGGAAAAGATATCGCGTATAATAATGAAAAAATTCAGCAAAGAACGGAATTCTCGCTTATATTAATAATAATAATAATCATAATATTTCGCTGGCAAATTGTTTATTAATAGTTGCTAATTTTTCCTAGTGGATTCCATGAAAATTAAGTTATTATTATTATTCGTAGAATATGGTTAATAATTAATTTCTTTATACGCCGCTCGGTAAAATTCGAAATTCGTTGCCAAATTAAATAGTTTTCCGGATGTTGTCTCCGTTAAATTTTATTAATAATCGTCGTTTAAATTTTTTCTTTTTGTTTTCAAATTTACAATTAATAATATTAGTAACGGTAGTAGTGGTAGTATAATTTTTGTGTTTTTTTTTAGTAGTATATTTGAAATATTAATTACATATACGTTCACTCGCACCATTACTCACACACATACAAAAAAAAACTACCATTCGTATATCTACAATTTCATATTCGTACGCACGTATTCGAACTTTACAACTAGGACTAATTCAAAGTGAATGAACTTACTCGGCAGCGATTCAACAAGCAGCCATCGTGGAATTTATAATTTTCGTCGTTATTGTAGAAAAATAATGAATATTTCTCGTTTTCAGTAATATTGATTATGATAACGAGACATGGACGCAACGTTATTAGTACATATTCAAATTTTAAATCGAATTTATTTCGCAATTTTCCAGTACAATAAATAAATATTTGTTAATAAAAAAAATTGTTCGTTAAGCAAAACTACGCGAGTAATCGATTAAAGGAAAATAATTACACGACGGTCCCGAATTGCGATTATTTGTCGAAATTTAATAATCAAATCGAATTAAATCAAATCTATTTTATCGGGGTTTAGTATATCTTTCATCGTCGAACAAGCTTGTCTATCCTGCATTTTCGAGTATAACAAACTCTCAAATACTAGAAAGGTCAGCCGAGGTTCATGCGTAATCTTTGTTACACTCCCGTAGATAACGATTATTTATTATCTACAATTCTATTTAAGATCCACAGTGTTAGCAGTAGTGGGCCACATCCTGTTTTATATAAAAACTTCGGTTATAATTCGTCACTTCTATCCACCGTACGCCTACACGATAGCATATTAAACATTCATCCGCAGCTAGATATATTTTTTTTTTAATAATGAATTTATATACAATAATTTTCTATTCTTTTTGATAGATTCTCTCCTTTTTTAGTTTAGTTCTTACTTTTCGGTAAATTTATTCGATGCGGAGCGTCATAAAAAGTCCAGCTTATCGCAAATTCGTATGTGTCATTTAACTCGAGTAACAGCTGCCACGCACAAGAATATACGCGTACGATTTGTATCCATGCTGTTTTTTAGATTTGTGAATCAGTACGTGTTTACTTGAGCGTGTCAACAACACGGGGGCCGTAAACTTATCATCCGACACGATGTCATTCAGTACTGACAAGAAAAAATCACGCTTGTTCTTGGGGGAGATAGTGTTCCTAAGTATTTCACTGAATGACAATTGTTATTAATTACCAGCTCGACTTTCGGATTCGAAACAATTGGTAGGTTAGTTTGGAGATAGCTCCGCAACACCTCAATTGGGCCACCAGATTACTGGCTTTTTTATGTCTTTGGAAGGACATAAACATGAAGGGGCAACTTTCTTCTCTTCTTCCGATATTGTAGATAAACCACTTGTCACGCACGATTTCGTTAAAGACGTTTTCCAAATCTGGGAAATCTAGAAAAAAAATGTCGAACGATTAAATTTTAATTTTTCGAGCGATTCACTATTGAATATGCAGATTTCAACTTTTAAGTCCATTTTTGATTAAAAACAGAATAAAAAATGAACGATCACCGTTGCTTTTTGCTTTTTTTTTTTTTTTTTTTGATAATAAATGGGGATGCCTTTACGAGCAACCCAATGTGATACTGCGGGGACTATTTATATTTTAATCAAAGATGCTATAGAAATGTTGCTATATGGAGGAATAAATGTTATTAAGATGGCGAAGGGACGATAGATTATACGGAAGTGTAATATATAGAGAACGTAGTAAGGTATAAGCTGAGAACGTAACCGTGTTACAGCAAACGATTCCATTAAACACGTCGGGGTTTGCAGACTGACTGTTTAGAATGCAGGGACAGAAAGGGCTTTTTCTAAGTTATCGGGTAACAATGTCCAAATCGCAATCTACATTGGCGAGTACAATTTCCTTGCGATTAAAGTTCTCAAAGAAATAAAACCACGGCAGTTTTGGAAGAGACGGTTGAAGTTGATAGCGATAGTTGAGCGGTGATTGACTAATAGCTCTCAGCGTACATCAGTTCCTAATGCGAATGATACCCTTATGAGAGACTGAAGTTCTACTCGATTAGACGAATCGTCTTTAGCTAATGAGTCAATTCATTGTTTGGAATACTTTTTTGACCGGGCACCCGTAAGAAGGACACAAATATTTCCACGCGTTTCGAATTATTATAGCAAAACTAATCAAATTAATCTATCCGACGACAACGTACCATCGAGTTTCTATAAAATGTATGTAGTGTACGATTTGAACATTTTAAAATATCCTTCTCGCGTCAACATCGATTGAAATTCGTATTTTCTTTTAAATTTCATTTTAAAATTTATCGCTCCTATGTACGGATTATTTAATTAATGAATTGAAAAAAAAATAAAACAACTCTTGTTTAAAAGAAAAAGGAGGAAGGTTATTTTCATTCATAAGAGTTGGAAGAAAGATGAAAGAACGAAGGTGGCATTTTATTGGCAAAATATTTAATCGCTACGGAGGGAGTTCAATAGCAAACGCTCGTCGGGAACAAATCCAGCGATATCGTGTCATTGTTATTATTATTATTAATACTATTATTAACTATTATTATGGTTTCTTTCAAAGGAATCCTTTCTCAAAAGTATTCGTGTTGTTAGTTGGTTTATATATTCGTTCTTTATTACCGGAAGTGACCCGATTCGTCGGTATACAACGTTTCACTAATACACGCGCACAATCGCAATCCCTATACACGATGCAAGTAATTTACTGGAAACGAAGCCAGCGAAAAAAAAGCTGTTTAATAAGAAAAATGTAGTAGCAGTGTAATCGGAGTTATTTATCTTTTATTCGGCTAAAATCACAACCGAATGAGAACTAATAGCTGAAAAGTAGGAAAACAGACATTTTTATTAGATTTAAAATTTTTTTAATTGGCTTTTTGTATTCGTAAAAAGAAAACAAAGTAGAAGAACCGACAACTATTATAATACGAAATTCGTTTGATTTTCCAAAAAAATCGATTTTGTTTATTGTTCTTACTTTTTAAACGACGTCAATGCCGAAAATAATGACTCTATACATACACACACATACATATATATATATATATATATATATATATATATATATATGTACATATATATATAAAAGCAGCAATTAAGTTACTAAATAAACTTTACGTATTGAAAGAAATTCTAAAAAAAAAAAAATAGAGTAATTAGTTTATTAAACGTATCATTAGTTTTAAAGATAATCTGGTAAATATATGTATATAATTTGTTACAATATTATGTAGGTTATTGTATATATACATGTATATGTGTATATATATATATGGGTGTGTATAATAGTAGAAATAAAGTTACTGTTAGAAAATAAATTTTACATATAGAAATAAATTCTAAAAGAAAAAAAAATTGTAGAATTTCTGTTCTAAGCGTAATTAATTTCCGAAACAAATTTTTCATATAATATATTTCTTGCAGAGACAGGTAACGTTTAGCTTTCTTTAGTTTCGAATATTAAAGCGTACTGTTAGGTTGTCGTTATTTCGAACCGTTCTGTCATACATTATAAAATCTTAACTTTAAATTATAGATGTAGGAATGTTTATTTATTTATTTTTTTTTTTTTTTTTTTAATATCGTATATTTGTATAATCATATGAAAACACCGTTATACGATAACACATAGCATACAATCACTACACACATTCACACTCCCACATAATTTATATTTAATATACTTAATCTTTATGCTCCGTCAAACTTTCGCTTGTCGACGAATATCTACATTATACATATTACATTTATATTAATTATTTTACAATAATAAGGATTCTCACATATAAACTCAGTCAGCTTTCACTTCTGTACACATTTTCACTCACACATACACTCTCGCAATATTCTTTTTTTATATACTTTATTTAAATTATTTCCATCAGTAGTAATAGGCATCGCTAGTTATTCATTTAGTATCTCTCATCTCCGTTCATGTTCAGCCTGATATTACAAATTGTTCATTATTTAAAATTATTTCTTTCTTCAGTTCCCCTATTCTATTTTTTTTTTTTGCAATATGCTTTCCGGTATCTTGTTTAACATGTTTGTAAGTATATACCTATCTGACTGTTCTCCATATTTTGGTCTCATTACAGCCAATCTATATTTCGGTACTTTTCTTAATTCATATTTCATCCGTATATTTTCTTCAATTTTTACATTTTTCTTTTTTTTATGTTCCTGTAGGAGCTCATTCAATTTTTTTTCATTTTTATCTTTACGTTTGCTTTTTCAAGCTTCTTCTTTGTAGTCTATTTATTTTTTCCACATAACACTTGGAAGCTAACCCCCAAGCATGTATTCCATATCTTAATCTCGACTCTACTAATGCAAAGTAAGCCATTCGCATTGTTTCCTGACTTACATAATTACGTAGTGTGTAAAAAATTGGTATTGTCGACGGCAGTTTCTTTTCTATATTTTCTGTTTGTTTGTTCCACCTCAAATGATTATCAATTATTATCCCCCGATATCTGTGCTCACTTACCATTTCTAATGTTATTTGAACAATCAATATTACCTACCATGTAATGAGCGCATTCTTTCGTGCGCATTATTATTTTAGGTTTATATAATTCTAGATCGCCCATTGGTTTGAGCAACATGCATTTAGTTTTATTCGTACTAACTGTGAGATTATGGTCATGCGCCCATTTACTTACTTCTATTAGATCACGATTCATGAATCTTTCTGCTACTTTCACATGTTTATGCACTGCCATAATTGCAATATCATCTGCAAAAGCGAACACCTTACTATTATACACTATTTTCTGTAATCCATTTGTATATATAATATATAGCAAGGGCGCCAAATTACTTCCTTGTGGCATATATTCATCGGTATAAACTCACCTAGTATATTGTCTATCCTGATCACTGTTTTCCTATTCGTAAGGTAAAACCACTCCTTAAATTCATTTTTTATTCCAATTTCTTCCAATTTGTGCAGTAGTTTATCATGCCTTACAAAGTCACTATAACTCTGTTTCCTTTTTCAAAATTGGTTCTTATTTCTTCTACAAAATCACCCAATGCCAATGACGTTGACTTATTTTTCTGGAATCCGTACTGCTCATTATCAATGATGTTATTATCTTCTATATATCTATATCTAGCCTCTGCGAAATATATTGTTCTATAACTGTATTTATGGCGATGGGTCTATAATTTGCATAGTTTCTGTGATTTCCTCTTTTATACACGGGTCTAATTAATGATATTTTCAATCCTATCGTTACTTCACCTTTCTCTATCGTTTGATTAATTAGCCTAGTTATAGCAGTGGCTATTTTTTCCTTTATATTTTTCACCATCTTCTATTCTTATTCCATCATTATGCTTTGTGTTCAAATAATCCATCTATTATGTTTAAGATTATCTCATTTGTTGCCTTTGGTATATACATATTTACTTTACCTGACTCAATTTTGTTTTTTATCAATTGCCTGTCACAAATGTGTTCTAATTCCATTACTGAATTCTTATATTCCCAGCCAAAATTACTTATTACTTCCCTTACATTATTATTTTCGCACATGTACTTCCTTATAATTTCATCTATACTTAATGCGTTTTCTTTCCCCATAATATTATTTACGTTTTTCCATATTTTTCTAATATCTCCCTGTGCTTGCTGAAAACGTTTTCTCACAAATTCATCTTTTTCAGTTCTTATCATCTTGTTTACTTTATTTCTCAAACTTTCATACTGTTTCCTAAATGTTTGATTTAGTGAATCTTTTTTACTTTATTTTGTGCATTTTATCACGCTCTTCAATAATATTCAGTATATCGCTAGTCATCCATTGTTTTATACCTGTATTCGACATTCTTTATTTAACTTAATACGAGATTCCTCATATATTTCCCTTAACGTATTTTTTATTTTATTATAAATCTGATTTGGTTCTTTATTGTTTTCTATACTCACCCAATCTATAATACTTAACTTACGTAATAATTTATATTGATTAAATTTGTTTTTTATTCCCATTATCACTTTTTTATGCTGTTTTATACGATACTGCTTCACGGATGAACCTTAGATATCATTTTCCGTGTATTAATATAAATATTTTTAAAATTGAAATATTTCACGTGTAAAAATTTTTGTTAATATTAAAATTCCATGTCCCATATAGTGGACTTTGTGTCTGAAAGGGTTAAACCGCGTTAGATAGCAAAATTCGTCATCAAAATAGTTTTTTTACTCAACGTCAGAAATACATCGTCTCAATTTATCATCTTTACCGTACTTATGTAAAAGTTAAACAACAGCGATGCGAGTACTCGACCTTATTTAACATCGATAATTATTTCAAACGGACCCGTACCGAGCGTCGAAGATAACAATTCCACAACGCTGATATTTAATGAGCCCCATAGTTTTGAAGAGCGACCTACTTATTTTTAAATACATTCCTCTTGTTTAGTTCATTATTATTATTATTATTATTATTATTATTACATTTTTACTTTATACTGACCCGCCTTCATAAAATTACTCATATTGCACCCAAGTCCGGCATGTCTACATACTAATAAGTGGCCCATCGACTAAATCGCAGCTTGGATTCTCTATCTTAGACCATTTCGACATTGTTCGAGCACATCCAGTTCGTATTCTATTCAGTGTTCTGGCGCATCAACCCTTCTTTCTCATCTGATTTCACGCTCTATCGATATATCTTTGGGCATGTCTTTTGCGACCTTAAGGAAGCTAATTTTCGACATTCAACGTGCCTTCGCTGCAGCTTGCCCGTACATTGGATGACGAGAATTGTTGATTTGTTTTCTTGTTTAATGAATCGAACGGTTTTTATAATGTCGATAAAAGCTTCATACAAATTGATATTTCGTTGTTCTGGGGGTTTTCCCGTCGATTACCGCACGGAGAAAATCTTTTTTTAGCTTTACCACGTTTCTGGCGGAAACCAGCAGATTGTTCTTATTCTTCTAAAAGAGCAAACCTTTCTTATATCATCTCGCTAAGTATCTTCTCTGTTGAATACTGTAGAGTAATCTACAATCGTTGTAATTTTGTTCCATTTATTTTTACGGATACAATGCTGCATCCTCGAAGAGAACCTTTTATTTATTTGTACGAATCAGTTCTGTAAATAAGTCCTCTCTTCTAATTTCGTAAATATCAGACCTCTACTGTTTATACCGGTCGAATTCTTATTTTTACGTTCTTAATTACAACATAAACCTGTTCCACAGTAGGTTGCATTTTCATTTATATTACAACTAGGTACACAATTTAGATATTAACTCGTTAATTACATTATTATTTCAGTTTTGATTCAAAACGTTCTGAATGTACAGCCTTGGGTTATATTTTCAATCATACTTTTAGGATGTTTAGCACATTAATAACCGAATATATTTAATTGTCATTATTGTTCGGATTTTATTTAATTTTATTTTTTTCGGATTATTAAATTCGATATTTAAAACTGGATGACCGCGACCTGTATATAATGCGCATCGTTAATTTGCGTTTTTTTTTTTTAATTCTAACTTCCAATTATGTAACAACCAAACAGGAGCGTAAAACGCAACCTCGCATTTTTTCACATTTACATATTTTGGTTGATTACGATAAATTTACAAGTCAATAACATACTTGTAAAAAATTTACACACACAATTGCAAACTGTATATATATATATATATATATATATATATATATATATAGTTATTTTTGTATGTATATATAAAACACAAATAATGTATGAGAAAACAAGCTAGACCTTTAAGGCGCCATAAAGACAAAATTGAAGATATTACGCGATATTTTCAGATAGGAGGCGCCTTCTGAAAGAAATTGTTTGAGGGAGCAGTCGTAGGCAATCGAAAAAATATGATTAGAACGCAGATAAAAGTAACGCAAACCTCGATAATGTGCGCTCAGCTTGTGTATTTATCTGCAAAGCCGAAATAAAACTTGTCTCACGCATCAAAACCCATAGATAGTTTTCAAATTTATCAGCAAGATACAAATGATTAATTCGCATGGGGGTGTCATCTAACAATAATAAATATTATATATATATATATATATATATATATATATATATATATATACGCACATATTGTTACTTTCTATTAATGCGTGTATGTACAGGCACATTTCTAATAGATAATTTCACGATGATAGGTGACTCTAGTTGGAATACTTCTTTTAACATAAATACCCAATATTGAAATCGCTGGTAATAATATCCAATTATGGTTTTGCATGATTAATTATGCTCAAAATCAAATAAATAACCGATAATAACGAATATCTCTCTTTGAATAGTGTAACGCGGGAACGTTTTCAAAATATATTAAGACGGCATGTGTCTGATTTTGTTTTCACGCGGTTTTCCCTCGATATTTCAGGTTACTTCGCCAATTTGTCTGTCCATTTGGACCCATAGAATTCCAGCATCATAGATCGAGAGATTCAACGCACGTGCGTTCAGCCCGGTACTTCGTCCAAGTTTCCGGCGCCATGTAAAAAAAAAACGAAAATATTAATAATTTTACAAGTATAATTTTCACTTTCTTGTTCATGATTTAGTCGCACAAAATTAATACTAATGACCGATCGAACTTTCTCGAGAATCGATTCTAAATGTGTTTAACCTTATTAACCACATCTGGTCCGTCCATTTGTTTTACGTTACGACACTTATCTTTAGATCGATCGATTGTCATCATTATAGTGGTTTTTTTCTTCTTAATATGTTTTCTACTAATCTTTGAAATAGGCGAATCATGTTTTACTCGTAGTTATCAACGTGATATCATAAAATTTTCTGTCCACCAATTGTTCTAGTCTATCACATCTTTTCCAAGATAATAATCGCGTAATATGTTCTTTATATAAATTAAAAGGAGAGTGTCGAAAATAAACATTCTTGTCTAACGGCTCTCTGCACCTTGAAATCAGAGTATGTAATTTTTTCCACAACAGCTTTGACGCTTCCATTCGGCAAGAATTGATAGCTTGCTCTAGCTGAATTTGATATTTACTCGCCTCGCATTTAATATCAACGATGTAGTTCGGTAATTATCACATTCGGCCGTTGATTCATTCTTGTGAATTGAATTGACGGATGCCAATCTTTTGGTCACTATCCAGTTTCCCATACAGCAAATCATGTGAAACTAACACGAGGAATCGAAAGTACAAAATGTGAAATATGCGACTGAGCGTTCTGGTATTCTTCGGAACCAGGGTGGTAATTTGGCGACAGAGAAGTAAATATGAAATTTGTACTATTAATAGGACCGAAACGTGGAATGTATAAGGTCTACTGGAAGATGTTAAGCTGAAAGTCGTGGAAGATGAACTTAATAAATCATAAATTCATATATATATATATATATATATATATATATTTACTTGTCCCCATTTTTGATATGGTCTATGAGTATTAGAGACGGTCCTTCTATGGTACTTTCCCTTGGGTTAGCTTTTTTTTTCAAGCCTTTCAGCCTTAATATTTTTATTTATTTTATTTTAGTTTGTTTTATTTTTAATAAATAAAAATTGAGGAATCCGCCGATAAATTAAATACATTTTAACGTAACTCGAATGTGGGTAATATTTACGCAAAATCGATCATTTATCTTAGTCAAAATATAAACGTAGTCACATGTCGAAGGTCGAAATACAACTAAATTCGATCGGATTTACGTGGTCCAACCTAATGAAAAAGTAGTCGGTTTTATATAAGCACTATGGATCCTTCCGTATGTGAATATAAAACATAAATTTTAATTATACTAACAAAACAACATCTTTATAAAATCTATTTAAAAAAAAGTATAATTTTTCGACAACCAATAATCAATTTAATCGATTATTTCGGACCAAATTAGTTGGTTTTGTAACTCTTTCAGTTTTATGTTATAAAATTTTGACACAAAATTATTGAATTTTATACGAGTGTTTATCATACACAATACCGCTTTATAATTTCCGATACAATTATAGATTTTTTTTTTTAATTGAGATATTTCACGTCGACCAGGGAGTAAAAATTTTTGTTAGCATTAAAATTTCTTGTAACATATAGTGACTGAAAGAGTTAAAAAAAGAAACACAACCAGATCAACCGTTAATTAAAAATATATATGTACCGTACTTTGACAATTACTGAAAGGCTATAATTTCTCGATCAGTAATTTTCTTATTTCCAATTCAAGTGACGAACGCTTCAATTCGTTTGTAATAAATTTCACCGGCATACATTATAGATATTAGGAAAAAAAACAAAATAAACATAAATCATCGCGAGCCAGAGATCGAACAAGATATTGAACTTTCTAAAATAGCGGTAAAACGGAAATTTAAAGTTTTTTGCAAAGCACATATATACACACCAACGCACTTACACGCGCTCAGTCGTCGCGGTTGTTCGGAGAAAATATCGTTTCGGGGGAAAAAAATACAAACTAGTGTATATACTGTAAAAAGAATTGAAAGTGTTCGAAAAAATCGGGAAATTTCTGTCTAATAAATAAACTGAAAATTTAAAAAAAAATCCCCACTGCGAATCATAATCTCGAAATATAACATCATCATCATCATCAGGCTTTTGAAAAAAAGAAACAGACAAAAACAGTTATTATATGCGGATTGGTTCCCAACCCCACACCCTCAATGATTATATGTAATTCCCGAAAAGATAATAAAAATACCGAGTAAACGTTCAAGTTTAAACAATGCGGAATGATTTGTAAAAAATAAACACAACGAAAAAATAGTTAAAATCACTAAATTTTTATGTGTAATATCACGAAGCTCTATTAAAATATTATCAAATGAACACGTAAAAATAAAATATTTAAATACGTACGATTTATAAGAAAATTTAATATAAAAATGAAAAACACAAAAATAAATTAAAATGCATAATAAAAAAATACGTAATTTACATGTACAATATTACAAAAAAAAAAAAATATCAAAGTGAAAAACATTCAACGAACAAATCGGCAATATAAAATTTATATAAAATACACTAAATAGACAGAAAAATAAAAATCTTTTGTCTAATAGAAAACAAATTAAATTTATAACATACTTCTTAAAACTAATTCTTAAGCGATTAATCTTCACGGCGGTCATTTAGGCGTATTTCATATTCTACGCCGCTTTTACTATTTTGTAAATTTGACTAAATTAAACCCCGCATAATTGGGGGGGTTATTTTTTTTGTAAGGGTGTTCAGACCGCAGCAGTCAAACTCGCCGTACGACTCTAGTTTGCAGCATCACATGGAGAACTCCCTCTTGATCTACAAACGCTTTCTACTTCTCTTTTTCATTCGCTTTTCCTCAAATCCTAATCTTCCGTCCTAGTCATCGCAATCTTTTATTTCAACTCTTTCCCGTCAATTCTGACTTTTGCTAAACAAATAGAGAATATCCTGTCCTCCCCACCGTTTTTTTTCCTCCCTTAATATTATTCTCCTTCGGAATGAGCTCACTATTCCGATAGACATCAGTTTCACTAAATTTTCAAAGGATTATACTCTTAAACAAGTAATAAAAGCACTTCATCTAGTAATGATTTTACCCATCTCACAGCTTATTTTTCACCGACGGCTATAGACACTTTCGTTACTTCCAGGACTCTCTAATTCGGATCCCATCGCACGTTCAGATGCAAGGAAATAAGCCGAAGTTGAATTGTTCTTAAATATTAATTCGATCGATGTAATTTTAGTTTCTGAAACTCACCTTACTGATAAGGATAATTTCGAAATAATTATAACAGCTAATCGTGTACACACCCCTCCGGAAAATCGCATGGTGGTTCAGCAATATTAATAAAAAAACTGACATTGTACATAATGAATTAAATCAGTTTAAAGAGAAGTATCTACAGGGAACTAATATTAGCATACAGATGATGGGTGGCGCTTACGACACAAGTCAACGGCAATAGAATTCAATATATAAAATATTTAATAGCTATTTAAATAAACCCTAGCAATAGATGACTATTCTTTGTGGAAGTGCACCAAAAATATTAAACAGTCCAATACACATATTCCTCCGATAAAACATGATAACGGATCATGAGCGAGAGATGACAAACAGAAGTAAGATTTATTCACGTGGCAACCGTGTTTCAGCCAAACATAACGGCTAGCACGGACAGGAAATATATGACTATATAAATGGTCCGTATGAATCGTCTCCTTCGATTAAGTCAGCGTCACCTTCTGAGGTGAAATGTTTACTAAAAACGCTGAAAAACAAGAAAAGTCCTGGGTTTCAACTGAATAAGCACCGAATTATTGAATGAACTTCCGCGAAAAGCTTATAGTATTGCTGACTTATATATGTAATGCAATATTTCGCGTACAATATTTTCCAGTACAGTGGAAATTCGCGCAAATTATAATTATTCCGAAACCTGACAAAGATCCGTATTCTGTTTCATGTTATCGTCCGATCTCTTTGTTGCCTGTTTTGTCGAAGGTAGTAGAAAAATTAATATTAAAAAGATTACAGCCTTACATACAATCTAATGATATCGCAACATCAAATCGTTTTTATAAAACATCATTCCACCACTGATCAATTGCATAGGGTATAGCTTAGGAACAAAAAAAGTATGTACCGCGGCATTTCTCGATGTTTAACAAGCTTTCGATAAAGTTTGCCACGATGGTTTATCATATAAATTGAAATGTCTATTGCCGAAACATTTATACCTGTTGTTGAAATCATACATAGAAAATCGGCATTTTCAAGTGCGTTACAAACATACCTATTAATAAATACATCCTGTTTTAATTTCCCTACAATGGAAAACCTACAGGAAGCTACATTTGCGGATGACACTGCACTGCTCTCAACACATACGGATCCGAAGATAGCTAGCAGTAATCTACAGAAAGCTCTTACTAAGGCGGAGATACTGTGAATATCCATTTTACCAACAGAAAAAATAGCACCGATCTGTCTGTGCGATCAACGGTCAAGTACTTGGGATTAGACCTGGATAGCCGATTACACATACAGATGAAAAAAAAAAAATTAGATATTCGAGTTAAAAAAATGTACTAGCTGATAGGGAGAAACAGTGTACTAACGACAGATAATAAACGCTTAATATAGTGATTCTAAGGCCTGTCTGGACCTATGGAGTGCAACTTTGGGGTTGTGCTAAGATCATCAAACCTGAAAATAATACAAACGTCACAAATTAAAATTCTTCGGATGATAACCAAGGCACTCTGGTATGTAACAAATCTAACGTTGCATCGAGATTTACGTATAGATTATGTGGCCGAGGTCATAAAAGTTCAAGCTAAAAGACACGTAAGAAGATTCCCGCCCGTACACTCTCGCTAGAGGATTGCTTGATACCACCGGTGACCATAAGGAGACTGAAACGTCAGAAACCGAGATAATCGGGTAGGTATCGTTGGAAACTTGTCCCCACATGGTCAATTATCTTAAACGTACTGCTAAATGTCTTTGGTGGATAGCTCGCAGCAATATATAAAGAAATAAAAAAGGAAATGACCGAACGGACAGAGATGGCACATTCCTTCTGACTACACCAATGAAAGACCTCCAGACAAATAAAATCTTCAGTACATAAGTCATGGAACTTCTAGTGGTGCGCACTTACACTTACCAGCAAAATTCGATCGGTTCGAGATTCAACATTCCTCCGGACTCTTCAAATAGAAAAGATGATGTTATACTTGCTCGTCTGCGCCTAGATCATACTAATATCTCACACAGTTATACCCTAAAAATTTTAATCCTCCTTTATGTCCAACCTGTAACGTTCTCATTACCGTCCACCACATTCTCCGTGAATATATGCAATTCAATTCCGAACGATCAACCCTCGTCAAACCGCTCATCCTCCTAAACATTCTTCTCTACACGGACGATGCAATAACTTATTAAATTTTCTTAAATCCTGCAATTTATACCATCTGATTTAACAATTCGTCCTTCCCGTTCTTTAAATCCATAGTCGCTAACCTTACGTTCTTTCCTTTTCCGTGCCTCTGGCCTAGGTGCAGTACACGGCACGTAAATCAACATGTAATCTACAGGTAATCAATCGGTTATTTATACTCGTCATTAATAATAACTGTACATATATTTTAAATTATTATATAAGGTGTACGATAAAAAATATTTCACATATCTATTGAAAAAATTAAAAAAAAAAAAAGAGTAGTTACATAATTTTCTTTATATACAAAAAGACTAAAAAGCTTTTCAACTATTGAGGCATTATCGAGTGGACATATAAATATATATATATATATATATATATATAAATAAATAAAATTTATAAAAAATGTATATGTACAGTATTATATGAAAATAGCAAAAATGGGAAAACATTTATGAAATAATTTATTAGAGCGAATGCGGTAAACGATCAGCAATATAAAATTTATACATTTTTTTTTTTGGTTTATTAATTTTTTAAAAATATATTCCACACTGTTCGAAGCATCTAATAATCGTTCGAATTATCGTATAATATTAACGGAATTTATGAATTATAAATAATCGTTTGAAGACGAGGAAAATTTAAATAATGAAAACAGATATTTTTCTCACGCGTTTTTTATACACGAGCGCGCACAGATATTTTCATCGTCCCGTATAATGTATAATTTTCTACCGAACACAGATCGCCGGCGCTCGATCGCCCGTTATCATAGAACTGGTCTTCGGTGCTCACAGTCTCGTCCCAAATTCCTCGCTTAACCAATGGTATACAAGCTGCCCTACGACAAGCAGGTGAATTTTTACTCGCCTTCAACTGAACCATGCGGGCGATATAGGTCACCAGTAGATTCATGCGGGCCCGATATATACAACAAAGCCCCATATACAAAAGCATACGCAGCTACACACACACACACACTCGTTGCCCGATACTCATCGAAGGTCGTTAGGAAACGATCGATGTTCCTCTTCGTTTAATTTTAATTCGTTGGTTTATTTATAATTTATATATTTCGTTTTATTTCTGTACAATTTATAATGGTGATAATTTCTGTTTTGTTCGTTGCTGCATTATATTCCTCTTTTAACGGCGTCTTGAATAAATTTCCTTTTTAAAGTTCTATACCGACAAAGAAGTAGAAACAAGTTGCTGCAACGTAAAAACCAGAATTAAATCAATTTTTAACCACAATAATTACGGTTCAGGATGTAATCATTATATATATTATATATACATAAATAGTAGGAGATGGAACATAATTGAAAATAATATTGAGTAGTAACCAATTCCTTAGTCAGGATGTAAATACATACATATACATTATATATATTAATGACTGTGTGTATGTGTGTTCGTGAGAAAGTGAGATAGAATGAGAGTGAAAGACATACATATAAAATTTCATATATATATATATATATATATATATATATATATATATATATATATAATATCATACATTTTACACAACTAGCCAACGTAGAGGTCACCAAGCAATTGATAGATGACACGTGAAGGGAAAGAACTACTCAGCAGTTGGACCCTATATACATTATGTAAATACGCATGCCTGTGTATATAATGTATATGTGTAGATTCATAAGTATATATATATTCGAGTATATATATGTATGTATGAATGTATGTGTACTGGTTCGTATATTTATTTATCGGTTTTGGTTATTATTTATATAGTTGTTTATTAAGCAGGTGAGCAACTCACAGCGCTTTTTCCACCAATTACGATGTAATGTCGAATACAATATGCAACAAATAAATATTAATAAAGGAATAATTATTTGAAATAAATATTAATAAAGGGATAATTATTTGAAATAAATATTAATAAAGGGATAATTATTTGAAATAAATATTAATAAAGGAATAATTATTTGTTGTATAAACATAAAGGAAATCCAAACCGAAGATAATTAAGCATAAATCGCGCCTACGCGTAAAATAATAATGACGTACATTGGTGGGCATCTCGAAAAGATTCGCGATTAATTATAATTGATAGATTCCAACATTTTACTATATATCAGTGGACGGAGTTCAGGTATCGATCGCGTTAGAATTCCCTGAAATACCGGATAAAAATGTAAAAGGATCGTTTTGTTGAAAAAAAAAACATTCGTACGGAATATAGGTAACAGTCGTTGATTGACTGTAGCTGTAGCATCACGATGGAGCGTCCTTTCGACGTAGGATATGTTTGTAAGATGTGTATGTCTCCACTTCTCCTATGTGAAGCCGTGATGGAGCAGCTAACTCGCGGCGAAATGATTTTATCGACTTTTTTTCAATAAGTTACGTCTGATTCGATGCTTCGAAAATTATCAGTGATCGGTATATCCATCTATATCCACTTGCACGGCGTGAATTATATACTGCAGGAACTTTGGATATTATCGTTGCTGCCTGTTTCGCTGCCTTGTCGGCTAAGTCGCATTTAACGTCCGAATGACTCGAAATCCGACAAAAAGTTGACTTCAAGTTGATCCGTCGACGGTAGGGAGAATTTCTAGACTAGACGATGTTTCGCTTTCATTCTCCATTGATACTTTCCATCGCCGTCGGTCGTTAAATGATGACAACATTCGGGGCAATTGCTGCTGCACAGTTAATCTCGGTGAGGTTAGTTTTGGGTAGTATCATTGTCGTGTATAATAGATTCGCACATAGTGTGCACGAGTTTTCTGTTCCGTTTTGAATATTTCATACGATTAAATCGTTGTCAAATAGGAGAAATTTCAATAGTTCTGAAGATCGTTATTTCTTAAAATGCGGAACATTTGACACAAAATTGTAAATTTCAGTTTATAAAGTACTTATTAACGAATCCTGAGTAAAATACACAATTTAAGTATGTTGTAAAGATGAACAACTTTGTTTTAAAAGCTCCGTGGATGAAATGACTAATTAAACGATAATGTCGATTTGTATATTTGTATCCCGCTGAACATGAACCAAAGTTTAAGTTACCAGACGAACAAAACTATTTATTTACACAGCCTGTTATTATAAATCTAAATGAGTTGAAAACAATTACAACGGATGAAAAGTAAAGTACGTAAAGCTGTAGGCATATAAAGAGGAAATTTATCTTAGGTAATCAGAAGTTTATTGCCGTTGGGATACTCTATCCAGCGTGACAATTAATGTTAACGACTAATAATAATAATAATAATAATGTTAACTATCTAACAAATGTGTAAGATTCGGACGATTTGTAGCTCCATTTGCTGCATTGCGTTTTCGATCCAGCCTCTTCCATACCCAGTATTATTCTCACATGGGCTCTCTGCGTTACGGCCAAGTTTCCTAACAACGTATTCGGTCAGGCACCACGTTTCCACCTCGTATATGAGCACTGGAAGGATGCATTGTTCATATACTTTCTTTTTTAAACAGTTCGATATATCTCTGTTTTTCAACGCATTATTTAGTTTTCCAAACGCTGTTCATGAAAGGTGTGTCCGTCTTTTAATTTCTTTATCTACTGTGATTACTTGGCCCAGGTACACGTATTCATTAACCTGCTCCAATATTTGTCCATCTATTGTTATTTCTTTTAACAAGTGTGAGTTTGACATGACCTTCGTTTTATCTATATTTATCTTCTATCCTACTGCTTTAGAGCAACTATGAAGGTCATTTACCATATCCTGTGAAACATGTACGCTATTACTGATTAACACAATATCATCGGCAAAACGTAAATGATTAAGTTTTTCCCATCTATATTAATACCGTGTGATTCCCAGTTTAAATTTCTGAACATACCTTCCAGGGATGCTATGAATAACTTAGGTGTGTCCCCTGTGCCAAATTTCTCTTTTTATTAATATTTCATTTGTTTTTCCCCCAAGTTGTGCTTTCATAGTGGCGAATCATATATATATATATATGTGTGTTTATTATTTTTATATATTCGAATGCCTTGTTCACTAAGAGCTTTTATTATTGCCCATAGTAAAGTATTTATGAGATCACGAAGCTCGAAACTTCTTAGACAATTAAACTATTCTCGTTAACCTGGAAACTGTTAATGAGCCAGAAGAGGACGCTTCCTAGACAAACTAATATGGGGTCATTTGTCATTACTTTTCGTTGCTTATCGTTACTTCTCAGCAACATAGTACTCATTTGACAAAACATTGTGTTACACAACCCTTTTCTTATTAAGAAATACGAGAAGATTTGAACTTAGCGTATATATATATATATATATATATATATTAAATGAAAATTGTGGTAATCTTAAGAATTAAAAGTACAATAGAAAAAAGGCATGCATTGTCGACAATCAATATTGTCTCCTAAGAATTATATTTATTTTGTCAACTTTACGCAACTGAAAATCGAACTATTAACTTGCGAAGATGATATAGTGACAAATAGAACACCTACTTTTCATTTCGAAAATTCGATTAAACTCCAAAGGAAAGGTTCAAAACGGAATGAATACAAACGACACGACTGTTTGGATGGACATGGCTGTTTTAACGCCAAAATATAAGAATATAAGAAGAATTGTGGAAATGAAAAAATCAATAAAAAGTCCTTTATTTGTCTTTAATCCGGGCATTAGTTTCAGTTTCTTTCATAAACTTTAAGGCGACGAAATTTTCTAAAGAAACAATATATATACATATATATACATATACATATATATACATATATATATATAAACTGCGAAAGGATCAATCGGACGAACGTATTCATAAGTAAGATGATCCCAGAGATTGTCTCTGTTCGAAGTTAATCTCTTCTAAAAGATTCCAAAAAGAAAAAAGGCTACGAAAGTTTCTGCGTAACAATAATAGTACACAAGAAGGTCTTTGAAAGACGTGCGATTTTTGTTGAAGAAAATCCATCCAAGAAATATTGTATAGAACCTCGATCATAAAGAACAAACTTTTGCGTCAATAACCGAACAAATCTATACGACGTAAAATTACTTATAGACTAATATTGTCTACAAACTGCTGCTGCTGCATTGATATATATTGCATAATAATGATAAAAATGATAATAATAACGGTAATAATAATCGAGATAAGGGCTGATGGTTTCATAAAACTAATCCCTTCTTCATTTCTTTTTTCCTCTTAAATAAGTTCCTGCTGCTGCAAGATTTGAAAAGTTACCCTCTTGAAGTAATAATAGTCGTTTCCTTTATACACGGTTACATTTGAAAACTGAACGAAAATTAACATCAAACGAAGTTTATTATTATGATTATCGTTATTATATTCATTATTATATAATTTTCGACGGTATGTTTCACTTCTGAAAAAAGCCCTTCCTTAGAGGGAGAATAATTATTATTAGAACGAGATGTCGAAATGAATGAACTCCATTTACCAGAATGGGGTTGGAAACGATACTAGCGATATCTCATTAATCATTCTAAAGCGACCGAATAGATAGTTGTCGACACTATGCTATCTTACGGTTACCTTAAGTTTTATATGCCATTTTCGCAACAATTAGGCTCTTCCTATAGAACAAACATTTATTTTAAAAAAAAAAAAAAACGATTTATAAGAATTTTTGAGAATTGTAAAATTTTCCATCGGAAAATATGAAAGAATATCCTTAATATTATCAAGAAAAGAACGAATCGAAATTAATCGATACTATATCGTAAGATGCGCCAAACAAAATTACTGGACAAAGTATTACAAGACGTTTACAGGTGGACCAATATGATACAGTTTCGACATTCGTCGTACACGAGAGAAAGTCTCACGACTAGGTGGAAGGGATGATAGAAGCGTTCTGAAATTAATTGGATTCGAGCCGCGCAAGATAAAAGATCATTTTAGAAATGCCGAGACGTTTACAGGTGGACCAATATGATGCAGTTTCGACATTCGTCGTACACGAGAGGAAGTCCCATGACTAGGTGGAAGGGATGATAGAAGCGGTCTGAAATTAAATGGATTCGAGCCGCGCAAGATAAAAGATAATTTCGGAAATGTTTATAACCAGCAGTGGATTGATATAGGCATATCGTGATGATGTCGAAACATACCGGCGTAGCTTTTTGCACGTTAAAATTAAAAATTGGTATCTAATCGGAACTCGGTACTATTGTCTAGCGCGAAATACGTAAATAAAATTCTGATATTATAAAAAATCGGACGCTCCCTCTTCATCCGAAATAACTCTAGTCTCCTATAAGCCGGAGAAACGTAAACAAACAGCAACGTCTACAAAACCGCTGTCTCGGGCTTCGAACCTTAGATATACTTCTCGTGACTATTTTTTTTTTTCATACCGACTCTTTTAACGCAAAGGATAGTAATTCTATTCTCTGTTTGAGTAACGGCACATTCCAATAGATGAAGCCGCTTGATTATATATTCATAGCTGTTACATAACTTTACTTTATTATTATCGTTATTATGAAGTTATAAGTGCATCTCGGCATTATTTTTTTCACAGTCTTCTGGACTAATTATCAACGAGTCCAGTGGTACATTTAAATTTTTCTCGAATGCACTATGTAATTTTGTTGTATCGCTGCTAATATACCGCCACCACCGTAGGGACATTCAGATCATTATGAATTATAACATAGTACGACGCATCGGTCATTATCTTCAGTATCTTCGACTGAAGCGGCTGTATTTTGTCGCGATGCGTTTTAGCAGCTCATCCATATATTTCTAGGACGTATTTCCAAACAGCAGCTACAATGGTTTTTTACAGAATAACTTTACGAGACTCAGCTTAGATTTTGCTCGCATCAGTCGATATAATTACCTTAATAGTAACTTTTTCCTGGTATTGATTACATGCAGGTTCTGTGTTAGACGTTTATCGATTGTTATTCCAAGGTATTTTATCGCTTGTGCTTGCGGTATCGTACAATTACCATAATTTACTGGAGGTGGCATATTTCGAGTTTAGTTGTAAATGCGATGCGTGATGATTTTTGATCATTAATCGTTATTCTGCATTTAAGTGTCCATTTCTGGGTTAATGATAACTGGCGTCGAATAAACCTTGAGGCTTCATGAGGATCATCGTGACTAGCTAGTATTGCAATGTCATCTGTAAATGTAGCTTAAAAGGTAAACATTGTGGTCGCCATGTCGGAAGAATTGGACCGAGAACACTACCTTGCGGTACCGACGTCAATATCCGCCATTGACTAGACGTAATGTCATTTACTTTAACCCGAAATGATCTATCACTTAAGTAAGATCTCAAAGTTGAAACATTTCAAGAGGAAAAAATTTTCGCGTTTTGTATAGCAAATCGTGCCAAGCGCATGCTTTGGCTACATAGCGACTAGTTAAATTATCCTTACGTAGAAGACGTAATAATGAACGAAGCATCAAAGATTGTGCAACGCAGGCGTCATATCTCTTAACGTAAACATTATATATATATATATATATATATATATATATATATATATATATATATATATATATGTAATTACGAGTGCCAATTCTTCTACGAAAATGGTAAAAAAATAATAAAAACTAAACGTATTTTATTTTAATTAATTAATTTTATTTTAATAATAAGTAATAAAGTCTGACGAAATGTTGCCAGCAATTTTTTTTTAATGTTCAATTCATTGTTATATATATATACATAAATTATGTATTTATTACGTAATTCGGTTTGGTTTTTTGATATTTACGATGGCGGTTTTTGTTTCCTCTACAAATAACAATAAACCTGTATGTAGCTATTTTCACTTGGTCTAATTTTATTGATCAAGTTTTAGTTTTCGACAAATATATAACCTCTGTTTCTTCTTTTAGATTATTCCGAATAGTTTATATGTATATACAATTTTGGAGAATTCAGACATTCTACGTTAACCGTGGACATAGAGACATTTTGTTAGTACGAAATGTGCTACAGAACGAGTTAACAACGCTATTAATTACCCTTCTAATTTGCAAAGAAATAAACGTCATAAAACTTCACGAAATTAATCTAACGCATTTATCCGAATACGCAGTTCTTACTAGAAAAACAGGTCCGATTAGCTAAAATAAAAAAAAATAAATAAAAAAATACTGAAAAAAGATCTAAAAGTTGCCTGCATTTAAAACGAATAAATATTTCAGCTAATAAGATAAACGCTATCTTCTATACACTTCTTCTTCGTCTTCTTCTTATTACGCTATCTCTAGTTGAAGGTCGGCGATCGTCATAGCTACTAATTAGTTCTAGACGTCTGTTAGAGCTGTGGTACTCATATTTGATACCATCTTCTCATATCTGCTTCTCAGGAAAGTTTTTGGCGTCAATAATTTCACCATATTGTGTACAAGAGATGGAATAATTGATGATATTTTTCTGGGCGTCTATGCACTCGTTCATAGTATTTTCGCTCTCGGTTCGCGACTGCTAGTATATCTACTGGTCATTCTGCTAACCACCGCCTGTGGACACGCCCCCGTTCCGGTTAGATCTCCGAATCCAATAAGTTACATAGTACCCTCGGGGGAATGAGTACACTTATATCGGTAAAACATAACGTAGCGCTTGTTAAATTCCAGGTTTTTAGCGTTGGTATATTTTAGTCGCCAATTCGATCTTGGTCAGGTTTTAAAATTATTCTGCAACGTTTATTTCGTAGCCGTTAGCAACGGTGCTAAGTTAGAGTTAAGAGCGGACAGTAGTAGACACTCGTACTGGACAAGCGTTAATTCGTAATTTTACAGGATAATAATTATACGAGACATATTTCGAAGATTTTATTACGATTAAAGTGTAGACTGTGGAATGTAGTGATTTTTTTATTACTTTAATTACAAAAATCAGTTAAAATCACTAAAACATTATTTTCTCGAAATTCGCAAAGCTTTTCGGCAATTACGCCATTATCAAGCGATATTTAAATTTAGATAAAGATTTAAAAAATAAAAACAAGGTTTTTTAAAGTATCTATTCTTTATTTTATATTTATAAATTTTGTGAACTTTTAAATTTATATTTTGTGTTTTTACTTTTTAAATCTTTATTTTTATCTGAATTTAAATATCGCTTGATAATGGCGTAATTGCCGAAAAGCTTTGTGAATTTCGAGAAAATAAAGTTTTAGTAATTTTAACTGATTTTTGTAATTAAAGTCTATAACGATTATACGGATAACCTGCAATAGTACAGAATGGTAATTATATCTTACAACTCTGGTCTAGTAACCGAACGAAATAATTAAACGCCTAAAAGCTCGTATGGCGAACGCCCTTAGAAACGTTCGTAGAATGAAAAGGTGGCGAATTGTTCACTCTACGATCTGGAACACTAGATTACGAAATTGATAACGAACGACAACGGGTAGCTGCGCTATTTTACGTACATCCAGATTTCTAATGTTCGCACTAACGTAGTCCGACTGAAATAACCGACAAATGAACAGATAACAACTCTCGATTGAAGTTCTAGATAATAGGCGATTTGAACCGAATTTGCCACGACGATAGATTCTACTAAAAGGGGAATATTTTTACTTTATATTTATACGTATATATTGCCGGCGGGTGTCAGTTATCTAGCGCAATTCGCGTCCAGTTCTAGTCTTACCGGGTTGGTTACAAAATTACCTGCTGTTAACTGCATCAATCGGTTTGTAAAATATTATATATATATATATATATATATATATATATATATATATATATATATATATATATATATATGTAATGTAGTTTATTTAGTTTATGGAAGATTTATTCGCTTTAACGCAATTGGTGTAAAGAAGAAACCGCTAAAGGAGCATTTTTTCTACAAACGTAAATAACGCGTAACTAACATATCCACATACGTACACACATTCGCACGAATATTTTACATTGTTAATTTCATTGGAACGCGTTGAAGGTGATGATGCAACAACACAATCAGTCACCTACGAAATATTTCTTCTACTTTTAATGATAATAATAATAATAATATCGGGCTTGTTCGATAAACCCGGGAGTTAAGATTATTTATTATTAACGTCCTAGCTAAGTTAAATCGTTTTTAATGTTATTCTCATCGACAGTTGCGCCATCTAGAGACACGTACTTGAAAGTAAACAGAAGTAATAAGTAAAGGTCGTAAAAAAAAACCTGTAAAATTGAAATAATTTCCAACAAAAATTACACAAATATATATTTCGATTAGCGTTAGAGAACCGTGGCGAGATTATTATTAATTTAAATAATCAATATGTAGGACTAGTAGTGTAATTTTCACTAATTTATATGATTTACATGTACGTAAGTAACGCGGTGGCGTATAGAGTGCTGGACTGTCAACTCGACCGATGAAAGTTCGAAAACAACACGCGACAGAAAGTTTTTCATCGTTATGTAATTCTTAATTATCACGGAGAAAGGCACTGGCACTCCCCTCCATATAACATCATATCATCTGCGTCGCATATAAATAGTGCCTTGAACACTAGTCCAATGATAGCGTAAAGTCTCAATTATGCCTGAAGACATTTTTATATCTAATTATAATTGCGTTGTCATATATATTATATATATATATATATTACAATTTGGCTGATGTAGTCAATAAGCAACTGGGATATTATGACAGAATGGGAGATGTTATTCGGCAATGGTACTCCGAACTACCTCTCGAATCGTTCATATCGGTGGGGAATGCGAGATTCATCGACACGATCTAAATAAATCTACCGCCAGCTAGTTAGGATGACCTTCTAGCCTGTGCAAGTAACCTTTACCGCTATACCGCACACTTGGTACTTTTAGGTATGCATGCTAATTATAGTTTTGTATATTGCAGGGTGCACCGGCTGAAGAAACATTGAATGTCGAAAGAATGTACGAGTTCATGACTTACGCATTGTATTTAGCTAGAGGTGAGCACAAATGTATCGAAGTAGTTTTAATATGTGGCTTTATGTGGATTTGAATTTACGCGTAGTATTTTTGAGAAATTATTAAGAAAAATTAATAAAATTATTCTCGGCGCATCGGTTCGGTTTTTAGGAGAATGCAATATACAAAAAAACAAGTTCATTTTATCGTTAAGCAAAAACCAACATCGTTCATTTCTGGAATGTGAATTATTTGAAATAGAAATATCATTTATTTAAATTAAATTGTAAACAACAGCACATTGTATACTAAGTACACCGAATTACCACCCTCAGTAGCTAATACAATAATAATAATAATAAGGTATAAAAGCAACGATGATAATATACGGGAAAATTTGAAAAAACAACAATAAAATAGAAATAAAATGAAATACAAATAGCGTAAATTAAATTTTAAAAAAATTGATTACAGTTAATTTACTTAATTAATAAATAAACAAATATATAAAATAACATAATTATGTTAAAAATCGGTGTTTTAGTCGGCGATGTTTAAGCTGGTTCATATTATAGTCATAACCCGAATTAATTCATTTTCGTGAGTTTTACGATTTTCATAAAATTTTCTAGCAAGCTTGTTGATATAGAAAAATACCAACTCCAGGTTTAGTTGAGAAATCTCGAATGCTGGCAAACCTGGTGGCATTGAGATTCTGCAACAACGGTTTTGTAATAATTGTAATTTACAATATGTACTGTTGGAAACTGAACACCAAACGGGATATGTGTTAACCGGGGACGAATAATAGCTTTGTTTATAATAGTTTTTTATTTGTAACAGTAAGGTGGGACCTTCGATGAAATATAGGTGAAAGAATTCGAATAGCTTTATGAATTAATATGATTATTGAACGACAAACGAGAGCCCAGAGTGACGCCTAAATATTTAACATCTTTAACACATTTAATACTTTGACCGTTAATTACAATTTCTGACAAATGGGTGCTTTCTGGAAAAAAGAATGGCTTCCGTTTTCTCGGTGTCCAGTTTCAGTTTCCAACGTTTATAGTACTTACAGAGAGTGAAGGCGGCTTTTTATAATCTGCTATAAATTGTATCGGGTCTGTATGAATCACAATACAAAGCTAAATGCGTAAAGAGCAGTTTTAATATAAGGTATATTAGGTAAATCATTTATTAAGAGCGGGAAAAGGAAATGACCTAACACACTACCTTGTGGGACACCAGCGTAATAGGACCTCATTGAAGAGCTAATAGAGAGATGGGTAACATAAAAAACTCTATTATATAAATACGATTTTATTACTTTAATCAAATATGTGGGATAATTGGAATATTTTATATAAAATAGCTTCGTGCCAAGCCGTATCAAACGCTTTTTCTAAATCTATTAATAGTAATCCGGTGTGTTTATTCAAGTTAAAATTATCCGTTATAAAGTCGGCTATCCTTGCAACTTGATGCACTGTAGAATGATTAGTTCTAAAACCAAACTGTTCATTTACAAGGATATTGTTTTCTGATGAAAACTTTTGCAACCGACTAAGTATAACTTTTTCTATTAACTTAAAGTACTTAATAAACTAATAGGACGAATATTATTTATATTTGACATATCTTTCCCGTGTTTAGGTAGAATAATAACTTTAGATGTTTTCCATTTAACCGGAAAGTAAGAATTTACGAGAATACTATTTATTATTTCGGTTAAATAAACAATTGCTTTACGGAGTAAGATTTTAACCATTGTTGCAGAAATTCCATACCAGAAGATGTGTTATTCTTCGAGGATTTAATATGTTTATTAACTTCTGAAGGCGTAGCGAGATGTGTTACCTCCGTGGAGTTAGCTGCAATAGTTTGGAATTTGTTTTTAATTTCTTTACTCACTTTATAATTATGCGTTCTTGACGCTAACTTGTCGTTTTGTTTACTGATTTTTGAAAAATTGTTAAGCAATTCTAGTTTATCATTTAATTTATAAACCAGTTGACTAGTTGCGGGATCCTTTAAAGGTGGAAGTAATTGTGTTTGTTTAGTTAAAAACTTACTGGTTTTCCAGAGACTATTATTTTTGGCAGTTAGCTTAGATAAGAAATTGTTTAATTTTTTATTTTTCCAATTATTTAAAAAGAATATGGAAAATTTGTAAAAGCGATATATATACGATATATAACATGTATATAAAAATTATGAATTACAACCGGTAAATAGAGCAGAAATCGTTGGTTAAGTTCAGTAGTCAGATACCTCGCGTGTTTTAGTATTAAAGAGATTACAATAACCGTTCATGATTCCGTCGACTACAATAAATGAAATTGACGGCCGATAATAAAGAACCACCCAGAAATATTTATTCTTTCATTAATCATATATTATAACTGGTCTCGATCTATTTTACCAGTTTAAACTACCTGTTAACTACCTGGTCGCCAGTAATTGAACTCGGTAGCTTATATTCACGTATATATATAAATATTTATATATATATATATATAGATAGATAGATAAGCGTTTCGTTAATAACGATCGTATTATTTAGGTATAGTCGTTTGCCTATTGTAGCGTGAAAGAACTGATTAGCACCGATACCGAAAGCTATTGAAGTCGACAGTGTTCCTTAATGACTCTTATCCCTTTCTCACTCCGTCTCGGTCATTCTCACGAAAAAGAATCCTTTCTAACGTGGACGACTTAACTTTATACCCAATTTTTTTTTTCTGTTGAGGTTAGGATTTTATTTTATCAGCAGCTCGACTGGGTTGGCTTCTACAGTAGTCTCGGTTGCCTGACCAACGATATTTATTGCCGGCGGTAAGACGACGACCCGCGACCTCGATATGCACGTAATGACTGGAAAATCTGAACACAATAGTCGTTTACTTACTCGAACATTTCTGCAAGTCATCTCGTCTTCCATTTCAACCGCTACTAACAAGACTAGACGCGTGTTCCATCCTGTTCAGAGGAGATATCCTATACGTTATCGTTTAACGCGTTTCCATCTTATTATTATAAATAATCGACGCAGCGCCATCCGCCGATTTGTAAAGTGTCTTTCCCGGAATTAATCATCTACGACCATATACTTATATATATATATATATATATATATATATATATATATATATATATATATATACACGATAAACCTCCTTTGTTAACAATTAAGTTTCTTATCTCAGTTTACTGCTACTGTGGTAGGTTTACTCTTTAACGCAATATAATATTTTTCTTTTACAATGCCTATTAATATATATATATATATATATATATATATATATATATATATATATATATATATATATATATATATATACGCATATGGAACGTAATTACACCTTTCAATGATTTAAACGCTCGCATGGGGAGTATTTTTCGGTACATTTGCTCGTTTTTTATCTTTAACCCTTTTCAGTCACTATGTTCAATGAAATTTTAATGCTTACAAATTTTTTATTTTCTAGTTCGCGTGAAATGGTTCAATTTTAAAGGTACATAAATACACAGAAAATTATCTACAGTTCACCTAAGAAGCTGTATTATATAAATAAACATCTGTATAAATTTATAATTTTATGTTAAAATTTTATAATTGGAAGGGTTAAATGAAATTTTTTGGCGCCGAAATATTCTTCATTTAATTTTCGAAATATAATTATAATTAATATCATCATAAATGTAGCATCTCCCATTCGGGAGGTTGCACATCACGAATTCTACATACATCGGCATCTGGCTCAATTAATTTGACAAAATCCTTAATTCCTTTTTTTTTTGTGGAAATTAATTCCATTCTTTTTCTTCCTCTAAGTGCCTTTCCTGAAATTTTACCCTATGCTGTTAGGTTGAACATTCTTCAGGGATTTTGCGAGCGATGTATTTAATTTTTTTACTTTTTATGTCATTGCACCTACTCGACACTTCTCGGTTGGTCATCTTTTACCTTTCCACGGAATTCTCAGCATGCGTCGATATGACCGCATTTCGACGGCGCGAATTCTTCTTCAACAATCTGCATCGTATAACAGATTGCGAATGAGCGAATATTGTTCGGATTCGTGTAAAATCGGATTTATTCGGCTTTTTCCGTGCGTAAGTTTTTGGATATAATACCAGCAATATGCCAAACAAATACATGATACACACGGTGAGAAAAGTATAAAATACATATCAAGAAGGCGCATAACTTGTACGCTGCAAACAATTTCACAAGCTAAAATGATGGTTGAAACAGAATATTTACTAATAAAACCTCATCTTGAAGAGAGTCCAAAACAGCCCAGATTGCAAAAACTAGTATTAGAAAATGTTCCTTACATGTTGTCTGCTAATGACATTGAAAATCCAGCTGACTGTGCAACGCAAAGAAAAAAAATGACCGTTGGTTGGGCCGTTCTGCATACCCAGGTCACATGACCAGTGGCGGGTTTTTTTTTTTTTTGTTATTACTTGTTTCGTTGTTGTTCGTGATCGTTTATAGTTTGTTTTGCCTGTCGAATTTTGTTACACATTCGGCTGTGTACATTTTATTCAATTTTATTAATAATTGTTTAATTTTTTTTTCGGGGATATTTCAGCCCACCCAGATAGAAGTCCTGGGTGCGCCACTGCACACACGAACAAAACGATTCCTCGCAGTGAGTGGTTCCAAACCGTTTCTTTTAATATAGTATCGAATAAGGAGGTACACAGTTTTACCAAGAATAATTCACTCTAACAAAACGAATTCGCGCGATCAGATTCATACTACTGGATACATCACAAAACACAGACTCACAAGAATCGATTCGTTAAGAAGAGTTGTTATAACTCGAATGTTGCAAAAATTTAAATATCGAATTAGTGAATTTAAAAAAAGGGATAAGAACAGTCCTCGCGTATGTTCATCGTTTCGAATTTATTTGTGAAAAAGGAATTTTCATATATATATATATATTAACAATTGCAACGAAGACGCTGGATGATGCCGATGATAATAATAATAATGGCAATAATAATGATAATGATTTAACGATGATGAGAATGCAATATCCTTCTCATCGACGATAAGGATATCGTAGCTTATCAATACTATTCGACACCGACGCGCGTGGCAGAATACGTACATTTCTAAGAAGAAGAAAAAATATCGTCTGAAGAAGAATGGGGATGCTGGATCTGGCTAGAGATATTCGTAAGGTAGTAGAGGTGGTAGTGACGAAAGAAAAGCCAAAAGGATGAGAATTAAGGAATGACGGTGGTGACCTGAAGAGGAAAAAATATTACATATATGTATACATACATATATATATATATGTATGTATGTAAAGAGGGAGTGGAAAGAGAGGTGGTAAAAGTGCGCGAAATAATATAAAAGGGTTTTGGTTTTTAAGCTCCTCGCTGGAAGACTAATAGAGCAAGCTTATAAGGCCTATATAGGCATCGCTGTTGTTGTTAGTTTCGTTACACGCTCATCAAGTCGCAAGATTAATGACCTTTCACATTAGTATTTCTATTGAATGAAAAGCCGAGTGACAACGCCGCTTGCAAGAAATAACACGTCCTTCTTTCTAAAACACTGTTAAGCTTTATCGCGGCCTGCTCACTAATAGGACAGAGATATTTCCCCGCTCAACACCTAGCCAATCTTTTCTCTCGCTCAGTCGATTCGTTTCACTTTTTTCCTTCTATTATGTTCATTGATAAGCAGAAATTCCCTATCCTCCAATACTGTGTGTTTTTTATTTTATTTATTTCTTATTTTTTTTAGCTTTCGATACGTCTTCTCTAATCGTCCTTGTCTCTTCTTTTGTACACGACAGACGGCACCTGTATCCGTTGGTTTAACGAATTCCACATTCTTATGTTCCGTACGAGTATTTGATGGATTACTTACTATATGTACGTTTATTTTTCGCCGTTTAATAATCCAGTGTTTTCGTTGGAAAATTTTAAACTTTATCCTCTTAATCGGCCCGCGACACTTATATCATTCGTTCGTGTAAATCGATCCTTATACCTGTACTAGTCGGTAAATGTGTTCAGATAACACAGATACGAATCGCATATTACTTTTTTAAAAAAAGAAAATCTAACTAGAACTATTCCAATCGAGTACAATTTCGTTTTGTAAATTGCCGCAGGAGTTATAACCGAAAAAGTTTTACTAAATATCGAAGCCTTTTTCGAAAATAAATTTTGAAGTTTAAAATAAATCATCCGCGGATTAAGTAATATTTCCGAAAGGTTCTAAATCGAAACTACGTCCTATATGTAAAATTTTAACTTAATATTTAACAATAAAAAACGTAAACTTTTGATATTCGAATGGTTAATGCGATCGAGCTGAAATTTTCAACGTATTTATCTATCGAGAAAAATTTAAAATTTTATTGAGTACGGTGTACTCGGGATCGGACCCGAAATTTCTAAATTCGAAAATTTAATTATTTAATAAATTACGCGCATGTGTCAAATTTCATTCGAATTGTTAGAGCTGTTTCCGAGATAGCCGATCAGCGATGGAATAACACCGTTTCTAAAAAAACTAAAAAAGGACAAATTAATATTTAATTTTTTATATAATGTGGAATGTAGTGATTTTTTATAAAAAATCAATTGAAAATTAGTTAAAATCACTAATATTTATTTTCTTAAGGAAAACACAAAGCTTTTCGGCATTTACGCCATTATCAAGTGAAATATTTTAAAAAATCATAATTTTAAAAATATAAATTAAATATAATTACTTAAAAATATGTGATGGTAATCGTGAAAATATGATCCAAAAACGATGTCTGCTTCTGTCGGTCTATTTTTTTGATTTGTTGAAATTTAATATCAATATATTTGTTTATTAATTTAGTTTTTTTATATTAATTTTTTCTTCAATATTATTTTCTTGATTCTGTAAAAGTTGTATACTGTTGGAATTTTAAATTTTTCATTTACTATTGCGATGTATGATGTCCAAACGTAAAATATAAAATATAAAAATATACAACCACAAAATTTTTTAAAAAAACACAATTTTACAAATAAAATGAAAATAAATATTAAAAATCTGATAAAGCTTTGTGTTTTCCTTAAGAAAATAAATATTAGTGATTTTAACTAATTTTCAATTGATTTTTAATTAATATTTAGTCAGATTTATTTTAATTGTTCATTAGTACAACGTGTAAACACGTCGCAGTAAATGAAAATTATTCGTAAATGATGCAATAAGTTATATAACGAATAACAGATATAAAATAAAGTGTAATTAAAATAAAGTCAAAAAATAGATTTCACTTGAAGAGTAACTAACAGATAATCTCTAAATTGTATGAACTTTGCGAAGTAAATCACGTAATCGTACAGATTTTCGAACTCCTTCGATAAATTGAAAATATATTTTAATATGACGTTAATATATATATATATATATATATATATATATATATATATATATATATATATATATATATATATCGGTGTTTTACAAAAAAATTAATTATTTATTCTGGTAAAAATGTAACTAAGAATCGCCGTATTCAAAATCCGACTAATTTTCAATCGGTTCTAAATATTTATACTTTGCACGTTCCATATCCTTAAGTTACTTTAAATCGAATTATAATTACTTACTGTTCAACTCTCATTATTTAAATCTGAAGTAACCTTGAAAATACGCAATAGAATATTTCAATCGAGATTATTTCATTTCAATCGAACTAAAATATAACACATGTTAATCGAAATGCAACTTTCAATACGCAGTCGTTTTTTATTCTAAAGCACATCGCACACTACTCAGCATAATATGTATAAAATTAAAATATTAAATTTATTTATAAACGTGTTTACAGGATTTGTAAATATACGTGTAAACATCGTATATAAAAAAAAAGGTTACTTAATCACTCGCTTAAATTAATAAACAAATTTAAGAAAAAAAACCAGGCGACTGATATTCGGATATTTTAGAAAAACCGAATTAGTCGGTTATTTAAAAAAAAAACAACGGATTAGTCGTTAGTCATAAGTCGGTTATGTCCATCGTTAATATATATGCAGCAGTCACTGCGTCTGTCAATCTAATTGGTATTCTGCCTTTTTGGCCGCACATCATTCATTCTTCTCAGAACTGTTGCTCTTTCGACTCCATAATGTTTTCGTGCGATGTGACCAAAAATTTCATAATACGTACGAGAACTTTCGTTATTAATCTGCAGGTTGTATCAATTTCTTTCAGAAAGATTCAATATATATATATATATATATATATATATATATATATATATATATATATATATGTCAACCCAATCGATGTATCAGTCCTCGGACTGGTTCACCCCTATCATCCAAGTACTCAATTTTTTCCGTTCTGCTGTTAGCCTTTTCATTTCTGGCTTCATTAACAGCGAGCAGTTTTGTCGTTCGTAATCCGGTTTCCGGAAATAGATTTTTACGTTAAATAAGTTTATTCGAAAATAATAGTCGACAACTCTATCGACTTTAAATGAGAAAAATAAACATTATCCGCGCTGATGAGATATCTCGAAAAATATTATACACGTTTATTACGTAATTTGTATAAATTACAATACTTTCATTCCATTATAAAATTCTGCCACAAAATTATAAATTTTATATAAGCGCTCAGTTACATCCATACCGCATCTTAGGTAATCTGTGGACATATTTTTAAGGTATTTGTATTAATATATTTTAAAAATTGGCGCATTTTACGTCAACTGGAAAATAACAAATTTTGTTAACATATTAATATTTCACGTACGATATACATCTCGTGACTGGAATGGTTAATGTCCACGCACTTTTAACTATGACGAGTATTCTACACGAAATAAGTTATTCTCGAGACTATGACGTTAATCGCGACTTTTCTTTTTAGCGATTTTCTCTCTTCATCGGAATTCCTCGTTATCGAACTTGAAATCGAAATTTTAAATTTTATATAGACCGTTTATTATACAATAGCGCTTCTTGGACGATTTTAGATAATTTTCAGCGTGTTTATATATATATGTATATATATATATATTGATATTTTTAAAATTTAACGGAGAGAATAAACACTTTTATTATCGTTAAACTTATTTCCAGACGAATCGTAGTGTGACGGAAAAATCTCGCGTATAGTCTGCAAATTTTCCATAAAAGCGACTATCATCGGGCTGAATTGAGAATGTCCTAATTAAAGTTGTAATTTTAAAATTTACTCACTAGAAAACTAACAAGCCTGTTAAGAATATTTAATAAGATATTTTTCAGATTTGGAGAAAAAACGATATTTAACGTATTACGATCTCCTAATATAATTTTTACACACGCCTACACATATTCGACGATATTAGGTAAACGCAATTTTTCTTCGTATTAAGAATTATTACGAGACCCTTCGAAGTAATGATGATGATGATGATACGTTCGTAAATTTCCTCCGCCGCTGCTGTTGCCGCTTCTTCTTTATTCGCCGTCTCCATCACGAAGATTGGCAATCAACATGGTGATACCTTTTCTAGACATGGCAGATGTGAAACAGGCGGATGGTGGAATCAACGATGAAAATCCTTTAGCCACGAGTCTTGAGGGCGGTCTATTAATCTTTTGCCTAAGAGCTTTCCTTCCATAACGAGTCGCAGGTATTTATGCCCTCGCATGATGCGGCCCAAATATCGTATTTTCCTTTCTTCAATCAAATTTAATAATTGCGGGCGCTTCAATTTCATTCTATTAAGAATTTTTTCGTTAGTAATTTTTAGTATCCGCGAAATTTTTAGCACGTGTCGGTACGAAGCAGTCGCGTCAATTTGATCGAATGATGATAAAAAGTTATCGTTGACGTCCGGGTGAAAATCACTTACGGTCAGAAGAGATCGGTACATTTTTACGTTAAGTTCAATACTTACCTATTGACGATTTCTCGCAGTTATTCATATATTTCGATTAACGAGTCAATTAACTCATTCTATGGGCGATATCCTTTACTACCGGTTCGACATTATCACCACACGATGGTCGTAATTTTAGGACGTTCCTAGATAGTTTTATAATTGTTTCATCATTCGTTATATTAGAATTATTTACAATAATATAATACGCGTATATAGTGTAGAGCGCACGCCCAAATCGTGTAACTAATGCAGTGAACTTGAAAGAAGATGACAGTATACATCGAGCGATAAGATTATCGCGAATGATAATACAGGCGAAACGAAAGAACAACACCAGGAAGAGGACGACAAATCTAAGCCAACTTTTTTTACACTCCATAAATCAATTTATTACACGTTATTTCTACCATCAATATACATTATATATACACACACACATATATCTATATATATATACATACATATATATATATATATATATATACATAATAAAACTCGTTTACGTGCACGAATATTTATAGTTCCTTTTTCAAAAAAAAAAATAAATAAAAAAAAATAAAAATAAAAAAAAAATTCCACATAGATAAAATGACTATAATAAATGTTGCTTATTACTTGAATGAGCAGTGCATGGCCGTGTATGTGTTTCTGAGTATGTACTTCTGAATATGTGTTATTGTATACTAAAGGTGTGCGGACCATTATGCTTAAGAATGTAATGTATGCGAAATAGTGGACAAAAATAAGAACAAATACCACACAAATAGTTATCATTATAAACTGTACGCGTTCAAATCGTGAAGGGAATTATAAATATACGTATACGTGTGTGATATATGCTTAAATGATATAATGTGTATATATGTATCGCCCAACACACTCATTCGCGACATATATATATATATACATGAACGAAAATTTTATTGTCGCCAGTCCCACTCCGGTCTGTCGCGCGTAATCTAATGGTGTCCAGAGGTAGGAACGCGCGACAGATGGATAATTAAACTTTTCAACTGGCATCGCGAATGATGAAAATATTCTTAGTCCTCTTAACGGATCAAAGAGTTCTTCCATTTCGTAAACATAACAGCAGCCACACGGAAGATATAATCATCATGCTCCACTCTCTGTTGTCCGTCCTTTTGTCCGCCTATTTATTCGACACTTAAAGAGAATTTATTGAATGAACGCGCCAACTACGGGTCCGCGGATTACGTACGGTTTATTTAAATTTAATTAGTAACGGAATATTTCGATCGAAATAGCCTTTAAGTTCTATTATATTATTATTAGTAATAGTGTCCTCTTGAAATAAATAATTCGAAGTGATTTTTGCCCAATATTGTGTGTAAAAAGAACTAATATTAAGGTTAATGTAGATAAAAAAAAAACAAAAACGAAAAATACTTTAAAAAAAAGACAAATCTAAATTATTTAAAAATAAAATAAGTTTGATTTGAATAAGTAATATAGTTGTAAAAATTAAAAACAGTAGCTAAGGAATAAAATTTTAAATGAAACGGATAAAACTGTGGACTATTGAAAGTTTTCAACATTTTATTTTATATAAGAGCTACCGTTAAAAAATTATTATTATTATTATTATTACTATTAGCATTATTATTATTATCGAGCAACAAGTTATTAACTAAGAAACTCTTTAATTAAAATAGACCGCAGTTTATTCTGTGTAAATCGTTTCATTTTTCTACAAAACCGAAAATAAATTCCGCTTTACCGTCTAATATTCTTAACGCAGTTTTAGATAAATTTGACCTTCACTTTATAGAATACTTCGAAATTTAAAAAAAAAAAAAAATAGTTGGATAGAGAAAAAAACAAACGAGGAGCCGTTAGAAATAGTACGCGAATCGAGACCTCTGTATACTTTAAAAAGAAATAGGTTTGATCTAACATTTATTTCAATCGAACGACGGTACAAATAATAGTAGGTGAAATGGAATGCAGACGAAAACGTAGTTCGAGCAAATAATAAAATATACAGAAGAGTAGAAAGCGAACGGTGTAGATTTAAAACCCCAAAGTCTAATTCAAAAGGGTCGAACATGGCGAGAGGTTATCCATCAATCTACGGATTGAGAAGAAGAACCAGACAGAGTTCTGAGTAAAAATTAACCTCGTTTTGTAAATAATTCCTGTTCTGTTTTTTTTTTTTTAAAGAAAAATCAATTTTTATCTTACTAACTAATATACGTCTTTAAACCTTTCAGTCACGAAGTCCACTATATGGTACGTGAAATTTTAATGTTAACAAAATTTTTTATCCTTTCGTCGACGTGAAATGTGTCAATTTTAATAAAAATTGTTATATAAATATATTAAAAATTATCTAAAGTTCACCTAAGAAGCGCTATTGTATAATATACGTGTATCAAATTTATAATTTTCTGTCAACATTTTATTAAAAACGTCGAGAAGTAGGGAATAAAATTAACGATTTAAACGGGACGGACTCTTATTTAAATCGAATTACTTTTAATAAACGCGATCGACCGAAGGAATTATTAACTCTTTAGAAGAATTATTGAAAGCATTATCCTAACAAACGAGCAACTCGGTCCTATCGTTATAATTACCGTTGGGAATAATAAAGGCGTAGTAGCGAATATCGGAATTCCGATCCGTCATAAATTCCATCCCCCAAAAAGATGGAACTTATTCGCTACAGGTAGCGGGGAGAGTCGAGGGAATTTTCTTTTTAGTCTAGCCCGGTTCTTCTCCTTTGACTGGAGTTCTCTTTACGTACAAAAAAACTAAAAAAAAAGCACCGTATACCTAAATCACGAGATAAAGAGAAGCGACAATTTCGAAGTCTATTCGACTTTTTCTTTCGATTTGCACGAGTTGTAATAATTCTTATTATTATTATTAATAATATTTTTGATTATTATCATTATCATCATCGTCATTTTTCATTATTTTTTTGCATGATTGTTCTCATCTTGTCATTACCATCATCGTCATCATAATCATCATCATCATCATCACATTTTTGATTACGATACGATGATGATGATGATGATTATTATTATTATTAAGTCTGTATTATTATCATCTTGTTATTATTATTAATAATAATAATAATAAATGTTATTATTATTATTGTTGTTGTTGTTGTTGCGCCTATTATTGTTATCTCATTATTAATGTTATAATCGTATTATTATTATTATTAATAATATTTTTGATTATTATCATTATCATCATCGTCATTACCAATATCGTTATTACTGTTGTCATTATTTTTTTGCATGATTCATCTTGTTATTACCATCATCGTCACAATAATCATCATCATCATCACATTTTTGATTACGATACGATGATGATGATGATGATGATTATTATTATTATTATTAAGTCTGTATTATTATCATCCTGCTATTATTATTAATAATAATAATAAATGTTATTATTATTATTGTTGTTGTTGTTGTTGCGCCTATTATTGTTATCTCATTATTAATGTTATTATCGTATTATTATTATTATTATTATTATTATTACTATTATCACGCTCTGTAAACATTTGAGAGCACGTTTCTATAAAGTTATAACATGTTCGACGTACACACACACCATCCTAAAATTATGCCCTGTTTTCCATTTTAATTTCTTTTAGTTTACATTTTCTTTGAGGACAAACTCTTAAAATAATATATATATACGTATATTATACGTATATATTGTCTTATGTTGTTATTCGTGCTAGAATTAAGAGAATCATTTTCCGCTTTTTCGTACCTCGTCGACGACCTTTATTACAAAAGTCGGCGTTCTTTTAAGTCGATATTTCTATTAGGAGTCGGTGTATCTTTTCGAAATACACCCAACCCCGGGTTCTCCGCAATACTTACGTATCAAAAAAAAGGTTCCTCGAGACTTATTTCGTATTCATTACTTTCCTAGGATTCTAATTATAATTTTGTACTACATCTCTCTTCGTTCCTTGTTCAGTTCTATACATATGTATATATATTTTTGACTTTTCCGAAACGACCGGTTTTTGTCAATCTTTTTCTTATTGTAAAAAATTTTCCAGTCTTCGGTAAAGAAGAAATTTATTTATTCCAAATAAAAGGAAAAACGTACGTATAATTTTTGCGCCTTAAATTCTGACCCATCTTGTGTGCCAAAATAACGTTCAGAGCAGTCGGCGGGACGTTCGACAATGAACGACTATAATTATTATATTAATATTCGCTACTATATCAGTATTCGTTACTGAATTAATATTTTTTCGTTACTGAATTAATATTTTTTCGTTACTGTATTAATAGTTGTTATATTCGTTACTGTATTAATATTCTTTATTATATCAGTGTAGTCGTCACTGTATACGTTACTATATTATGATAGAATATATTAAAGTTTTTTTAAAAAAAAAAAACAAGTAATAACAGTCTGACAGATGAATTTAAGCCAGAAAAAGTAGTTCGTCAAGAATTCCAGTCTTTTTTGACGTATATACAGCGAGTGGATTCTATTGGGAGGATGGAAAGATGCCGCGAAAGTCGCTGAAAAGGTAATTAATAACCTGCAATATGCTGACGATATTGTGATAATTGATTCGTCGAAAGAAAAACTGCTGCATCTATTTCAAAGGCTGTATAATGTAAGCACGGGAACAGGTTTATCAATCGATAGAGATAAAACTAAAGTAATGATCGTCGACGATAAAAACAGATATCCACAAAGCTTAGGCGGCCTGCAAGTAGTTGATACATTTGTTTACTTGAGGGGTCACTTATTACAAAAAATGGTGGTTCAACCGATGAAATTAAAAGCCGAATAATGACATTGAAGGTTGCACCAACTCAATTAAAAAAATGATCTGTACTTTAACGTTCTCCGTATTTCTATACGAATCTGAATGTTGCACTTTGAAAAAGGATCTATGCTTCCAAAAGGTATATGCTGAGGAGAGTGCCGTGGACAACGAACTACAAGAAGTTAATCCGGATGCTCGATTACAAGACATCGTTAAAAAACGTATATCCATTTGGCCATGTCATGCGACGGAACGATCTAGAACAATTCACAATATTAGGTACGGTTCAGGTCGCAGGCGAAGAGGAATACTTGGATTTCGTAAATTAAGTTCGACGATGTGGAATAAACCGAACGCCAATTCTTATTTTCAATCCACTACTAGATGTTGCTCTCTCGAAGTTCCTTCCATTTTGTTGGCCACTTTGCTTACCCAATCCTCTCGAACTTTATTTACATCATCAACCCAACGTGTGTCAGTGGTCTGCCTATTCTACGACTTCCATTTGATATCCACATTGTTGCTTTATTTGCAAAGCGTTCCGGATATCTTGCCAGCAACCCATCTTCATTTGGATTGTTTTACGCTTAATATCCTTTGTTCTTGTTATTTTTTAATCCATTTATTTTCTTTCTCGCCTTTCAGCGTTGCTCCAATAATTTTCCTTTCAATTCTCCATCGAGCTAGTATTCCAGTGCTGCTTTTCCTGTATTTTCATCTGATCTATCCTAATATCACCGATATGCGTGAAGTTGTTTCGCAACAAAACTTTTTATGCGCTGTTGATTTTAATCTTATTTTCTTGCTTTTTATATTAAGTTCTTGCGTAATTTCATTTAGTACTTCTATATCTTCGTTATGGAGTACTATATCGTCCGCATATCTAAGATGGTAGGGAAATGTTTGTCCAAAAATACAAAATGAGTGAAAAATATATATACTACATAAATAAATACATTATATATATCGATAAACATTTAAAAACAGAAAATAAATAATCTTGTGAATTCGAGGGTACGTACGAAAGCTAATTATTAGAGGAAACATGAACGAAAGACGACGCAAAAAGACGATAAACCACCAGATGTGGGATTGTCCGTATTTCTCCACATTCGCAAAGGTTGTTGTCTTTGAAAGTTTTCATTTGTACGTCAGCGTGATTTACAGCGTCCTCTATTAGTTCGAATGCGATTAAGATTGTACCGTGGGAACGATCTCCTTATGGCGTCTCTGAAGAAACTATAACTATGGTTAACCCTGCCTGCAAAATAATAGCGTAATAGATAATTACGAATTTTAGTTATTTTTTTTGGCATAGTAAACGATATTTTCAACATATTAGCATTTCTTAGTAGTAATAGCGAAAGCGATAACAATTGTTTTCACGATCGACGAAACACTCGTGTAATTTTGAATTTTTGATGTTCTTTTCATCTATAAAATTTAAGTTGCTTTTAAAATTTTTCGATACCTCCGAATTTTACCGCCTCTCACATTGTCGCTGGGCCCGGGTTTCGCAGGCCTGAGCCATAATGCTGGCCAGTGTGACTTAAGATCAGCTCTATTTAATTTGTAATTGTGGGATTAATTTAATTCGGCCTATATAACCCGGTGTCTTTTAACGGGGTTATTATAAATATGTTGCTCCGTCTTGCGGCGGGTTATTTTTACGCTTTACTGATATTTATGTATAACGATTAATAATTCTAAAGTTTTAATTTTGTGAAGGTTGGAAGAATTTATTCATCTGAGCAAACCGTTCCAGTTATTTAAACAATAACTTAGTGTCACGTTTGAGTATAGAATTAATTAAATAGCTTATTAAGCGCGAAACCGTTGTTCGACATAAGGTTGGTTTCGTGTGCAAAAGTATACCCATTGGATGGAAACCTAGGTACCGTTGGGAATTACGCAGAGACGAGAGTAAAATAATCGGTTTAGTACAAAATAATGGTAATTTTAAAAAAAAAAAAATCTATCACGAAGAAAAAAAATTAGCTTTAAATTCGAAAAAAAATTATACTATGAAAATTATAAAATCCTACCCTAAAAAGAAAAATTTGACGATACACTTACAAACACAACAACGTGTATATATATATATATATATGTTATAATGTTTTCGTTACTTTTTTTAAGAGTTTGTTTTCGAGTCGTTGAGGGAGTTAAGGAATTTTTGGCGGACAACGTTAAAAAACTCTTATTCGTCCAACGTTATTGGGAACCGTTGGTCTCCCCTGTTTATGCGGCCCGCTAAAATCTATTGTTACGGACGCATTGCATTGTTATTGGCAGAGTAGGCGGAGCCTAACAACCTATTGTCGTCGACCTACCGCTATCATTATTACTACGAACAGTCAGGCGTCTTCCGCCTTTCGACCTTGTATAACGGTTATTGTTTAGGAAGACAATAAACGCCCACTCAGCACCAGCTCCTACTAGTGGCGAATTGTGGAATTAATTTTCAACGGATGAGTAAACCTGTTTAAAAAAAATGTAATAAAAATATTTTTATCCCTCTCACGGAAAATATACTTCAACTTTGATCGATCGAGCTACTACACGAAAAATGTATGAAACGCTTATGAAAATGTATGGGCTCTCGAGGAGAAGCTGGAGATTATGCCTGACGAAGCTAATTGTACGTCGCTGTAAAATATTGAACGGTCTATCCAGCGTTAATATAATTCAACTGTTCCGGTCTAACATAATACTAATCATCCATTATTGTAACGCCAGAAATTGCAGCAATTCCTTGTCTACGGTCGAAGTAATCGCCTGACTACTCTTTGACGGGCAATTCGTAATAGAGTGCTAATAAAATAAATTTTTAACAATTACAGACTATAAATAGAGGGAAATAAAAAATTCGAGTCTAGATTTTGGATTATTTTCTTTTCGAAAAAAAAAAGATTACAGCTTTTCGCTTTCGGAGAAATAAACTTTTGATTGATTTCTGCCTAATAAGCTTTTTTTTTTATTTTTTCAACTTTTTCTTTATCTTTCCAAAAACCTCGAGAAAACAGACACCGAGGTGGTGCGGACACGGCGACGATATTTACTCGTACCGTATCGTGTGATGTTGGTTTATAGCTCGAGTTCTAAAAACGGGAAAGCCAGTCTAAATGTTCGATCTTCAATCGTAATTCCATTTTCCGAGTTCACTTTACATTCTTCGACGATGTGCTCTATTGTTTGCCTAACTAACCGAATCGAAAGTAACCCACTTTTTTAGGAGGTGGCCGCATCTACTAAGTTCGAATTCTATTCAGGGGTCGCGGCTGCTTTCGTCGAAGTTCCATTCCTAGAAGTTGCTGCGTAGGTTTTTTTTCGACGAAGACTCCATTTATGAAGGGGAATTACACGCCGATTTCCAGTCCTTGGTCCATTATTCTTTCCAATCGAGTGCAAATCATTGATCCAAGGTTGACCAATTTCCTGTATATTGTAATCTAAATCTAGGCGCTTCTCTTATAAATTTCGTAATTAATAGATTTTCGTTTTCTTTGAACTTTACCGAAGTGGTCTTTTCCAACGAATTTGTCCTTCGAATTCGAGGCGGTTGGATGTTTGTCAGCCAAGGGCTTCGGATATTTATATTAAGCTGAATGTCCACTTTCGACGCGTAACAATTATTCATCCACACTAACACGCGACATGGAAAGTTTTCCGTCATTATTTAATTCTTAATTATCACGGAGAAGGCAATTGCATCCGTATAACATCACAACACGGCGATGATGATAAACTAATGATAAAACGGATACGCTTAAAGTCTTAGCTGTTGATCACTTCGATGTTAATCTTCGTTTAATATTTACGCGTGTTCTAATTTCTGACTTAGGGTAGCAAGATGTGTTTTGTAGCGAACGATCTAACGTTATTCCCAAATATTTTGGATTCTTTTAAGCGGCGTTCCGTCCATTGTCAGATTTAGTTTTGTATTTACTAGCCAATTATTAAGGTGAAATATAGGAAAACTTCAGTTTTGTTCGTTTTTTGACCGTAAATTATATTTTTTCCATATGTGCACTTATTATGTTTAATTTCGTCCGCAACTTCATCCGGCATTCGTTAATGTTGTTATCTTGCATCTCATGCAGCTACAATATCATCAGCGTATTGAAATACGATACTAGCGAAATATTAGAATTGCCCAGAAAATGCCGGGATATTTGCTTAATTTTATAAACGTGAGCGACCGTTACAATCGACTTCGTTTAAATGAACTAAATGATCAACTAGGAAATTGGTGAATTCGTAAATCAACGACGATTATTGAAATTCAGACGACTGAAACTTAAACGTATTTTATAAAATTGGATTTGACGAGGACTGACTCGCTTGGCTGATCTGCATAAAGTGTGATAACAAATGGTTACAGAAAACAAGGTAAAAACCGACTTTACTATATAGGTCATGGATGGCAACATAGGATGAACGGTTCAAAAGCATAGGAGCAGTTTTGTCAGGAAAAGATTACTCACTTTAAATACATAGTTATGCTCGCTAATAATTTGCCACTGCAGTTGAGACTATATTATAAACTGTTATTCCGGTACTTTAGTATGTATTGGACCTCGATGTCAGCACTGTTACACGTTTAGAGGCTACAGAAATGTAGCTTCTAAGAAGGCTAATTTTTAAAAACTTCAAATAATAATAAATATCGAAAAAAGTATTAAAAAAAAAGGGGGAAAATGAGAAATTTTGCACCTTATGCGAAAAATGAACCAGTTGGTAAAAGAAGGAATTCATGGATAAAAATCATCGAAGAATGGAGTAAAATTAATGATATCTGTTTGGTTTCTTTGGTAATGGTCTATGTAATGCGTGGTGTATTAAAAGAAGAACAAGATATATTCATATATTTTCATTTGCCGACTATTCGAGAAATAGCTTGTACGTAACGCAATGTATTTATTACAAGTATAAATTATGTGAGCCGATTGTATTTGTTCACAGACTAAAAAAAAAGCTACATCACGTACTACGAGAGCTATAATTCAAGGATTAAGTTGAATAGCTTCATGGATGATGTTAGTATTGAACTGTAATCCAATTTTTCAATATCCGTTACATTCTTCCGTAATATAGTTGTTATCGTATCTTTGGGACGACTACAAGAGTAACTCGTCAAATTCAGAACGCTTCGCACTTTCAAATCTACCATATGATCAGTCCAATATTCGGAAGTCGCTATTTCTGCACTGAGTTCCATAACATTTTCAACGAGAATGAAAAAATGTTCATTCGTTAGTCCATTGTTCATTTCGTGATAAGGTTGTCACGTAGATTTCGGACATTTTAACACCGTTCGGAATATACAAACGTACGTAACTCATTAAAAATAAAATGTAATATCCGAATAATATAACCCTGACGTAAAACAAATTCCGCTGCCTTGCGGTTAGGATGTTTATCCGGAGGCTAAGGAAGACAATCTTAATCGAGTGGAAGGCAACACTGCAGCTAAATATGATGTCCGCATTATGTGCAAAAAATTTCGAACGTAAAATACTCTCCCATTCATATGTTCGGGTGGAGAGTATCCATGAGGATGCCGTCAATGAAAGGAAAATTACAGCAGCAGATACAGGCGAAAGAAGGCTGCAGCGCTACCAGTCAAAGGACTGATGTGACTAATGATGATGATCCGAATATTAATAATTACAATAATAATAATAATAGTAATAATAGTAATAATAATAATAATGATAGTAGTAAAACACAAGTTAGAGTATTTACAGCCTCGTTTGTTTAATATAATCTATGTATATACGAGTACAATATACATTTGGTTAAATCTTTAGGTGAATAACGCCCGAAATTCGTGTTACACGCAATACACATAACGGTAGAGCAAAACTGAAGATCAATCGCATTTTATACATACATGTGCATGTGCGTATATATACATATGTATGTGTGTGTACGCGTGTGTATGTATAACGTTATCACGTTATGCCTATATCAACCTACTGCTGGGTATAGGCATTATATATATAATACCCACATACACATATACATACATGTATGTGTGTGTAAGGAACACAAACCTACATTGAAAAACAATTTACTCTTTCTTCAATGAAAATAAATGATTATTTATTTACGAACTATATACACTTGGTTGTCCAAAAAAAAGTCATTTTACCATTTTGCACGACAAAAGTAAGGAAAACGCAAATTTATTGTCTGCGACTCTAGTCAAAAAAAATCTCTCTCTCACGGACATCATTTTTACTACTTGATTTTAAACATACTAACATAGAGGTTCGAATTTTTCGTCGTTAACTTCGATACATTTCGGACATAGTTTCTGAACAGACTGACATATTCGTTCCACAGCAACGTGCTCGTTCATTCCATTTCTAGTTTGATTTGAACAGCACGGAATCCACTTCAAAAATTGGTTGTTGAAACATTCACAGACTTAAAAGACATAGCGCGACTAACAACCGTCTTGTTGCAGAATTATATGGTCATAGGCGAACTGTTCGTCATAACCGAGAACTGCTTTTACTTTTTCGAATACTTCCAGATATTTGGAGCCATCGACGTCACCTTCGAAGAAAAATGGTTCAATAATATCATAGACATTAAGTCCGGCCCAAACCAGAATACCCGGAGAATTGAGTTCTGCATAAAGAAGACTCGGATTTTTAGTTGCGTAATACGCACAATTGTGACGGTTTACTAATAAAGATACTTAAAGAAAAGTTTAGCACAGTCTTTTGCTATAAAACGTGGCATCTGCATTACAGCTAATAAGATATTCTTCGCGGAACTACATTCTTCGATCGAAATCATCTTTGTTCAGTGTTAGCAAAAAACGCGGTCCTGTAAATCTACAAATGTAGACGTTTAGAGCGTGAAATATTCACCTACTGAATAGATTTCGAACGTAACTTTGGGCTACCAAATTCGCATTATCTCCGGAGCGTGCTGCTCCCGTGCTAATGCCGTTGATTGAAACTTGTTCCTCAAATTACGTAAGTAGAAATATTATGCATTCTTTATCAGTTATTTATACCGGTCACTCATATAATAATAAGAATAATATACACAAAATTCATTACAGGTTCCATTTGAAGAAACGGACATCAACGGAAAAATAAACACGATCCGGGTTCAATTTATATATATATATATATGCATGTATGCATTTTCAATCTTCTTATGAAACTTGGACAATACACAGGACAGAACGCAAATACATCGAAGCCCTTGAATTGTGATGTTGAAGACGTATGCTACGTGTTCCATGGACGGCAATGAGGACCGATGAATCAATATTGCAGGAGGTGGGCGAACCTAAACGCCTATTAACGGAAGTGCTGACCACAATTGGACGGTTTTTAGGCCATATGGTCCGGGCAGACGAACTGGTGGCACTCTTCATCGAGAGGAAATCGAAGGGGACACGACGTCGTGGGCGCGTAAGATGGTCAGACGGGATTGAAAAATTTTCCGGGAAGAGTTTCAGTGTTTGTGTACATGGAGCATACAATAAAAATGGATGGCGCAAACTAGTGAATTATGATAGCATTTCGATGTCACGATGTCTTTACTAGGGACCTACGATTCAAAAGAGAAGAATATTTATATATATATTCTGTTTGTTTGAGAATAGATATTTATATAAATAAAATTACAATAATCAGGGTCCTTCGATTCAAAGAAGAAGAATATATATACATATATATACATATATACATATATATATATATACATATATTCTGTTTGTTTGAGAATAGATATTTACATATATAAATAAAATTACAATAATCTTAATGAATAAATGTATATAAAACATAATAAACATTCGTGTAGATAAAAACCTTTTGACCGACGGTTTATCCGTAACTCCTCTACCTACAACATATCCAAAAGAGGTCAGCTGAAAATATCTTTTTTTCGGCGGGGGGGGGGTGTACTAAAACACATTTACGGGTCCGCGCGAAGCTCGGTGTTTATCATTGAGACGTTGTCGCTCGGTGAATCGTGTTGCATTAACAACGCGCTCTATCGGTATCGTGACGAAATATTTTTAACGTTAATGCTTTACGAATGAAACAGGTAGAGTGAAGAAAACAATCGAACAGCGCTCATGCTTGTTTTTGGCTAGCCTAAAATGTGACTTTAGGATAATAATTATAATGTTAATGTTTTCAAGTTCTATTCGCACGATGTGAGTTTGTATTCTTCGTACAAAAGAATATCTTCTGGTACAAAGGTAGCTAGGCAATTTGGTTATTCATCTAATTGTGGTCTGAGTGCCAATTGCGAACTAGTCGAACAATCCCAGTCATTTTTCGGACTCATAGAGTCGTTTAGTTGACGAATTTTGATTTGATCGGGCGTTCTTTGTATATATGTATATATATATACATATGTGTGTGTGTAAAATAATTGATGTTACCACCGAGTCGTTGAACAAAATTTATCACTGATGATGTTTCGGAGATATTTGCAACCTCAATTTTCAAATCAAAATAAACTCTTACAATTTGGTTAAACTAGTTGGTGTAACTCCGAATTACTTAAAAAAAAACACGATAAATTTCAAATAGAACTGCGCCAGAATGCGACTAATAACGTGAAATGCTTTAATGCGTCGAATAAAGTATACAGTTCTCAATTTTCAAAATTATTTGTTCAAATAAAACGATTTTTTTCTTTTTATTTTTTTCTTTTCGGAAAATAAATTGGAATTTGATAAACATTTAAGAGAAAGAAAGAAATTTATTTAAATAGTACGATACGCCTGGGATACGTTAACAATTATCTTAAACTAGCGCTATATTACAGCGAACAATGATAAAATTAAAATATTCGTGTAGTTATATCGCTAAGTTCCAATCACGAATAAAGGAATATTAATCTTAAATATTTCGCCCGGTTTTTTTTTAAGTAATAAAAAAATTATCCGAGTCCGTGGACGATGACAAAAAACAAAATTTCGATTACGTTATTAAACGAATGAAAATTATATGAAGTACAAGTCGGCGAGCTCTATGTCGCAGAGCAAGAAAAAGTTAAGTTCCGGATGATCTATTTGAATAAACTATTCTCCGATAGACCAGAAACTCCTAATCCGAAAACAGAGTTATTAATTTTTGGAATCGACTGTTCACTCTATGTAGTTAAGCTGATCGAATGTAGGAAAAGTACCAAATCTGACAATAGGTTCAATTAAATTATTGAATGATGATAATATTAAACATTTAACCGCGCTCTTCAGTCGAATTTATACTTCTAGAAATATCGCAACGGAATGACTTTAGTCATTATTGATAATAGTACCGAATGAATAATTGTCAAGAGCGACTGTAATCAACGATTTATTGAAACATTCCTTACGAGCCATCAATGTGTACACTATGAAGAAGCGATATCGGATACCCGATTTAAATTTTGACTACGTATAGAAACTCGAAAAGTAATTACAACAGTTAGATATTGTACCGTAAAAAAAAAAAAAAAAAAAAAGTGAACTAAACACGGAAACGTTTATCTACTTCAGTGTAGGTACTTGAGACAACTGGAATTGCCAGAAACGATGGGCAAATAATTAAGAACGATCAAGAAGCTGAAATGAATTTACGAATCCACATGGCTGAAATATAACGAAGTGTAAGATAAGGGGGTGCGTACTTTCTCGTCCGCTATGGTACGTGAAATTTTAATGCTAACGAAAATGTTTCTGGCTGACGTAAAATGTCTCAATTTTTTGAAAATATTTATTTAAACACAGCGTGAAAATTATCTACAGTCATCTAAGAAGCTGCATTAGAAATTATAAAATTTCTAATTTTGTGTCAAAATTTCACGTACGACTGAAAGGGTTAATTCGCATGCGGAACGAGTTTTCAAATGAACAAATTCGAGATACGGAATTAAGATTATTGGGAGAATAATCGATGATATTCTGTGCGCAGATGACACTTTGTTATAATAGCAGCCGATATAGGTCACTGTACAAATTGATCACCGATCCGAGCAAAAGACCCCGTCCATGATTCGATTTATCGAGGAAACTACGGGTTATATTGAACCGGTTTTGGGACCGAACGTGTAAGAAATAACTACATGTTAAAGAAATTTTGACTTGAAGACAGCAACATCTGCGACTGCGAGCAGCTTCCCAAACAATGGACCATAACAACCTGACGGATGGCAGGGAGTCAAAGACATTTCGTGTACACAGACAAGGAATGAATAAAAAAGCTTGGACATAGAATTTCGCAAAAATAACTGGGAGACGTACGCTTAATAATAATAATAATAATAATAATAATAATAATAATGTGGTGAAAAACATGAAATGTAGATTATCAAGTAGAAAATTTTCATAACGAAATATAATTATAGATAAATTTAAATATCCTGGCTGTAACGTAACAGAGAGACTAGATTTAGAAACACACGAAAGCCCCATCGGCATTTATGACGACCGATATTGCTTTATAGAAGCTTCTAAAAACATGGTACCAGTAAGTTTAAGAAATCGCTAAATCAAAAAAAAAAAACGAAAAAGTTGGATAACAGAGAAAACACGAACAATTTTGTGTATGTCGTTAGAGGACACACGGATATAACTTACGATTCGAAGTCAAATTAATGGAAGAAACAGTGCGCATGAAGTCAGAAGGGACGAAAAATGAAAAATATGACACCTTAGTTCAGGAGTTCGTGCAATAAGAAATATAATAGCGACGTATCGCCCGATGGGTTTAATCTCATTTGATGATAGTTATTTTTCAATGATTATTATTAAATTTATATAAAATGAAAATAGTTTTAATTATGGCAACAAAATTTTGTATCGATTTATCGCGTTGTTCCTTCTATCCAGTAGTTCAGTTCAGTTCTAGAGAGTGGTATTATAGAAAAAATTCTCCACCGAAAAAGTGGGATACGCAAAAAGAAAACTAAGTATACAGGGTTCTATATTGATATATTCGATATATATATATATATATATATATATATATATATATATATATATATATATATATATATACTTTAAAAAAAAAAACGAAAAAATAAACAAAGGAATGTAAAATTCGATGAAAAAACGAGAAAAAAAGGGTGTGTGGTTTCGAACAGCTTTACGATATGAGTAGGTGGTGACTATTAAAGCCGCATGCCAAACTAAGACAAAAACGGGACATGCGCTATCGGGCGGGTACAGCGCAATAAACAATAGCCACTGTGTGCCGTTGACGCGCGCATGTCCGTTTTCGTAGTTGCCCCAATTCGCGAATCCCTCGGATTTCGGGGCGGGGGATTTCTTCGTATGGTAACAATTCGCCGGTCGGTTATTAAAGATTCAGCGGAGATAGGATAGGGAAGTTGCATTGTTGATAGTATAAAAGCGTTGGAATAAGCGAGGTACGAAGAGAGGTCGAAGAAAAAGATATTTAAGCGACGATGAAAAATAATGGGGTACGCACCGAACGGTTAGGTAAAAAGGGGGCAACGAATAAACAAAGTTTACGAGTAGGTTGCGAGCAATAACAACCGAACAATATATATATATATATATGATAATATTCAAAATTCGATTCGTCGGCAGGGTAACATCGATAAGAACGATAATAATAAAAGAGAAAAGAAGATATATAGGGTTCGTATATAGTTAAATAAATAATTCGGTCGAAATATGAAAAGAAGATTATAATAAAGTTGAAAGAAAGGAAATCATTATAATAATAAAACTAAGAACCGTCCGAGTGGGTGGGTTTGTTTGAATATACGCGCGCGCATTAGCGAATGTCGTAGTAAAACGTACGCATGTGTTAATGGTGAGCAGTGCAATACGTATATATAATGTGCACGTACAGGTTAGGTGTAATGAAGAAAAGATTCGAACAGAAATGAAACAACAAGCTTAATAATTGTGTAAGGAACAACGATGAGTCAAAGTATGAAAAAGCTGAACATACCGATACATATTATGTATATGCGCGTGTGTGTGTGTGTGTATGTGTATTGTAATCTTGTAGAGCAGGATGGACTTATTCCGAAGTTAACGACGGAGAAGGACGCTTTAAATATCCGTCTTTGTTCGACACGTTAGAACGTCCGCCGGTATTCGACGCTTCCCGTCCGATCGTCACTGGATCCCCTCCTTATCGGCAGGACAAGCGCCGAGACTTTTGAAGGAAACCGAACCCGCCTCCGGCTAATCAGTTCATATACCGATACCAAAAAGTTTAGTCATGGAATTGTGCTTTCGATGTTATTACTATTATTATTATAAACATCATCATTATCGTTATAATAATAATAATAATAATAATAATAATATTAATAATAATTATATTATTTTTTCGAACAAATTAATTTTTTAAATTTTTTTCGTATTATTTTTCTAATCGCTAATAATCGTTTCGTTAAATTAAAAATCGACTAAAGACACACATCGCGACTATATTCGCTGGAAATGCCGTTATCGACGTTATCGACGTTATCGCCGTTTCGGTTATTATTATTATTGTTATCGACGCTGGAGAATTCGCGATCTTTCCTTATCGTCAGTATTATCGTATTTTCGATGTCGTTTCTACTACAAAAAGGACCAATAATCGACTAACGAAAATTGGAAAATTTCGTTTAGTATTATTAGAAATATAAATTTTTAATTTATTTTTTACATCCCACCGTAAGAAAAAATTTTTGCTGCTATTAATTTTTTTTTCTCTATTCTATATTAAAATTTCGGTCTTTTATTTAATTAGGCATTCGTATCGTATTTTTCGTTTTGATTTTTTGTAATACAAATGTAAATACAATAATATATATATATATATAATGTATATATATATGTATATGTTTTCCTCGTGATTAAGAGAGATGATCAATTTCGCGTTTACTAATAAATAATTATTAAATTTAAAATTCCAAATTAAAAATTAATCGGTTTCGTTATACGTTTAAAGAAAGTGCTAAGGGTTGTTGTTTCTCGCGGAAAAAAGAACAAAGCGATTACGCGAATACCGGGGATCATCTGTGTATTAAGTTGGTAAAATTCGACCGACATGCTGTCAACAGCCAGGTAATTGAAGATTTATTCTTATAATAAAATAAATAATTTAATCTATCCAACGTTTTACGTATTATCGAATATATATATATTTTTTTCATTAACGCGAAAAATTATTTCCTTTAACGAGGACGCCTTTACGACGATCTGTGCCCAACGTGACGAGGACTATGTATATTTTAATCGAGGGTGCTGACTTCTCTAGAAACGTGGCTACTTTAAATTATCCAGACGCTGATGGGGCGATACAATCTATATAGAACATGAAGGACGTAGTAAGATAAAGTAAAACGGTGCCAATAAACGAAAAAAAACAGACGTGATCGGGATTCTTAAAGAAAATGACTGGAAATTGCGAATCGCTCTCCGAACGACTATATAGATAAGTGTCAACCTGTTATATAAATGTTACCGAAATTGAAATTACACGACGAGCTTTATTTCACATTCAAAGTTTTTATACGTACCACACCGTATAATGATCACTGTGAACGGCTTATGACGTTCCAAACGGAGACGATATTAATATATATATATATAACAAAAAAAAAGCGTTGAAATCGCTAAAAAAAAGAACAATTAAGCCATTATCGAGTTGACTTGAAAGAATGATATATATAAAAATATATATATACAATTTATAAAAAAATCGAAATGGACAAAAAAAAATAAAAATACTTAATTTAGATTGCAAAAATATTGTACAAAATGAAAAGAAAATCTGCTAAATAACAAATAGGCGTAAACTTATATACGTAAACAATTACGATTAATAGTAGTCCTATTAGTGAAAACTTTCTTGATTAAACTTACAATTTACTTCTTAAAATTTTTAATTCTTCATCGAAATTTGTCGTTTAATTTTTAATAAGTTATTATTTATTTATTCTAATTATTTACACATTTTCCCGGTAGTTTTACTTGTTTTCGTTTTATTTCTAATTTATACTCCTATATGCGTACATTAAATTTTTCGCATAAGGGAATACCGGAAAAATCTGCGTTCTGATCGATTTACAGCGAGGCGTTATAAATAAAACCCGACATGCTACTAGACGGTTCTACAATGTTAAAGTTGAAACCATCAATACTACCGTTTGCCGACTGAGGTTCTGAAATAGTCGCCTTTCTGCTAATGCAAGTTGAAACTTGTTAGTTCTCCTAGTTGCTCACATCCTACGGGGGAGGCATACCAATTTATCGGTCAATGCGGACCATAATTATTATCCTCGAATGTTCCCATTATAATGATTTTCGTGTTGCTTTTTATCGAGCTTTTTACAATCTTAATATTCTCTTTCCTATAAATATTACAATGCCCCCCCCTTTATTCCTATATCTTATAATTCCAATACTATATAGATACGGGTAAACTGTATGGAATTTGAAGAATGTAGTGATTTTTTATTAAAATAACGAAGAAGTTTAAATCACTAAGCTTTTCGGCTATTAAGCCATTATCATCGAGTGAATATTTAAAAATATATATATGTATAAAATGAAAAAATATTAATTTTTGAAATTCGTAAGAAAAATTATCAAAATGAAAAACAGTATTAATAAAACAATCTGATGTATGGAAGCAAACTATCCCCCCACACTTTAATAATTAATCCTTTCAGTCAGCGTGTTGTGTATGAACTTTACTCGGTGGTCGTACGACGTTTCAATTCGAAAAATTTTCATATAACGCGTTAAGAATTTTCCGGAACTAACCCGAAATATTTTATAGTTTTATCCGCTTATGCATCAGTCATTTTCTCGATTCTTTCAAGTAGAATGTCCGCTATACGGTACACACGGTACACGGGAAATTTTAATGCCGAACGAAATGTTTCATTTCTCGGTTGACGCGAAACATCTTTAAAAGTATTTACACATAAATACGTTGAAAATTATCTACAGTTTGACTAAGAAGCGATGTCGTATAATAAACGCGTGCTGTATAAAAATTTATTATACAAGTTCGAGCGAAAATTTTATAATGTACCACCGAAAGGATTAAAACATTCGTCTATATCGCGTAGGACTTTTTATAATTTATTTATTATCTTCTCGCACCGACAAACTTTTCAACGCACTCTGACACGGCACTCGAATGTTTCAATTCGGTCGGTCGCATATTCGATCGCCTATCGTATGTGTTTCCAATTCAAACAGCAGCGTGCTCCGTATGTATGTTTCTTGACGAAACGCTTCTTAGTTTCTCGGTTTATACGCCTAGACGTCGGTAAGGGATTATAAATATACGATATAAGAAAAGCTGACTAAGTAAAGGCCTATCATGTGTACGATATAAAAAGATGGGGCTTGGCAAAAACTGTTAGAAATGGTTGCGAGACGTTGAGGGAAGCCTTAATTCAGGAATGGATACATAAAGGCATATCATGATGTTAAAAATGTATGAGTTTTTGGTAATTAAGACGTTCGATCCAATATATATATATATATATATATATATATATATATATATATATAATATACGAGATGTTACGCGTACACAGGCACATGTAGGAAGAGATACACGTTTAAACGTCGATTTAATTCGAACGGAATCTGTTTCTTACGGACGGCAAATTTTATCGCGTATAATTATTCCTAACATCAAATTGTAACGTTTAATAACGACAGAAAAGAAAACGGACGTACGTGTAGAAATTAGTCGCGTCTGCCGTTTAACGCGTACTATACCGGATTCCGTTGTTTAACCGTTTTTTCTTAAAAAAAAGAAAAAAATGCTTACATAAATATAACGTACAAAGGATGGCGAATGCGTGAGAAAAGGATGATAGATCGATTACGTATTTGTCAGCTTGTCTCTTTCCCCATCTACATTATTGTAATCCTTATAATACTATTATTATTATTATTATTATTATTAATTTAATGATTATTATAGTTATTATTATTTATCGAATCATGCTATGAATCGTGCACACGTAATATCAAATTTTATTCCATTCGTTCCGTTCGTATATTTTTCTAATGCTTTTGCAATCTCTCGCATCCGTCTGTATTTTTTCCATCTCCTTTTGATGCATCGTTTAAATTTATAATTATGATTATTATTGTTCCTCTATTTCGCTATAGATAATAGCGAATAATTAATTAATTAATTAATTAATTAATTAATCGAGTGATACCGAAGAAGAAACGGGTGAAAATTCAAAATAAAATCGACCGCATTTTGTGTTTTAATGTAATTAGAATATTCGTATAAATTACACGCCATTTTGAATCGAAATGTTGAATTTTTATTCTAACCTACGAATGAACATAATGAAAGAAATTGACTTGCGCGAGTACAAGATCACGGATAACCTTCGTCGTCATTTCGCTCGAAATTTAGACAGAAAAGTAAATACGAAATTTTAAATCCAAATTTCACTCCCTCCATCTGTATATATATATATATATATTTATATATTTATATATATATATATATTATTCTTTGTTTTTTAATCATCTGTCGACTTAACTAAAACTAGGACTGCGTTACTTCCAATTTCCAGCAATTCCCTTATCGCGGCGGGCACACCCACCACGATGAGACTCTTATTCGTGAGAAAACAAGGTGCATTACACGTGCGGGGTTCCATGTGTTAACGCACGAGATAGGATAGCGCTGATAAAAAAACTTCACGGTGCGATGCGAAGATAATGAAAAATATTTTATCACAGAAAGTCAGACGTTATGTAAGACGTTTTACAGTTACCAGCGGTGTGTGCTATCTTCTTTAAACGATTCTTCCGTGTGTGGCCCTGTACTTTCGGATATACATACAGAAATATGTACATTACTTATTTTTTTATCTTTAAAAAAGGAAAAAGAAGACCGACAAATCGATAAGGAAACAATAAAGACACACGAATATATATGGATTAAACATTAATAATAATAATAATAATAATAATAATAATAACAATAATAATGACAATGCTTTTGATAATATTATGATGATATCGGTAATAATGATAATGATAATAATGTGTATGATGAATCGCTATCAAGAGAACGAGATAGATCGCGTAGTTACGTGTGTGTGTGTACGTTTTGTGTGTGTTTTTTGTCATTTTGTCATTTTGTCATTTTGTCATTTTGTCATTTTGTGATTTTGTGATTTAGTACGGAATAATCCAAAAAATAATCTTCGCGTACAAATGTCAAAAAGAAAAAGAAAAAACGAAGGGGGCCTACGTAGGCGTTGTTGTTTGTTTCGTTTCAGATAAAATCGGACGTATGGAGAGTTCGTCCGATCGAGAGATATCGATAAGCGTGATAAAAATTCCGACTCCAATTGGGAATAAAAATTGCCGCTTCGTTATAGACGATGGCTGGGACTGGAAAAAGATTCGTGTTTAATATCATAATCCGACGATTACTCTGGGGTATTGGAGCGATTCTTACCCAATAATGCGCGTAATAAGCTATTGTCCCCGATGAAGATAATAATTTATTAGCGCTATAGTGTACCTTCGTTGTTATCATTATACCATTTTATAATATTAAAATTTTTCAATTATAATTAATTACAAAAGAAATCGTAAATAAATAATATTTCACGACGCGATATTTTCGTTTGTAATTAATTAATTAAAAAACTTTCCGTTTAAAAAAAACGGCGAATCTAAAAGAAAATTAAATGTGATGCGGAAAGGAGTAGTCCTCGAATGTCGAGAAAATCTTGCATACTTGGGAGTCACATTGGATAGAAGATTGACATTTCGAGTACAGTTTGAAAATGTTGAAAGTAAATGCAAGAAACGGAAATTATCAGAAAATTAATTTGAACATCGTAGGAAGCAAAACCAATAGTAGTTCGAACATCAGCGCAATGGTGCATTTCGACGGTGGAATATATGCCCTGTATGGGCATATTGACGTGGCTATTAACGATACAGTGCGTTTAGTTACTGGTTACCTACAAGAGTTGTCACAACTTATAATATAAGAAGGAAAGTAGCAGTTGATACGGAAAGAAGCAGACAAATCTACTATTCTCGTCATCCAACGTATGAGTAAGCTGCACGAAAGGCGCGTTTAAAGTCGACAAATAGCTTCCTTAAGGTCGCAGAAGAAATACCCGAAGACATATCGATAGAGCGCGAACGGGTTATCAGATGGAGAAAGAAGATGACTTCAATCAAGAATTGGTAGTATGGAGAACACTAAACAGAATACGAGCTGGATGTGCTCGAACAAGAGAGAATATGTCGAAGTGGTCACTGAGAATCCGAGCTGCAATTGCGGAGAGATTCAGTCGATGGACCACTTATCGGAATGTAGAGCTTGCCGGACTTCGATATGACTAATTTTATGAACGCGGGATCAGCGTGCTCTGACAAAATCGTTCGAAATCCTCTGTAACTTTAATAACTAATCGAGTCGGATGGCCTTTATTTGCGAAATTACTCGCGTTATATTAACCGCTATTACTTGTAGCGATGAATAATTTTCAAGTATATTTTCTTCGATGGTTATAATATTACGTCGATGTAAAAATATTGAATTGGAGAATAAAAACCTTAATTTTAACGAGCACTATTTTCAGCCACCTTCATTGGCGCCAATCGAGGATCCTGTAAAATAAAACAATTCTCTCTTTCATATTCCGGTAAGAGAATGATGTCGTTAAGGGCACGATGTTAGGGTGTCTATTATATCTAGGTTTGGAGATGTATTTAGCAATCTGCGTCTATAGGTAATTTCTTCGAACACGTATAATTAATACCGTATTCGCATAATAGAAATGAATGTACGCAATCTTCTATAAGAGAAGTTATCATGATGAAGATATATGCGGGTATATATATTCTTCTTCATCGTGAATCTTAATTTGTTTCACAGGTGTTACTCCACGTATCCAAAAGCTTGTTAAAGTGACACGGGGTTTGTCATTTGTTTAATTACGTCTGTATTCGATCATATTCCTTTTCTTCCGAACTCTGCCGACGTATGATACGGCCAGAGAAAAAAAACCGGTTTCGAATGTATTTGAAATTTTAATCGACCGTTGCGCAAGTTATAAGGATCCGTCGTCAGACGATTAAAACTCGACAATAGACGAAGAACGCGGTCGATCTGTTAGTTCTTCTAATGTTTTCTTTTCTCTTCAAGTTACCATCATAAATATACTCGGAATAATTTTCTGTTTCGTTTATCCGATCTCGGAAGCGAAACCGTTCGTAATATTTCCGCGTATATTTTCATCGCGTCGTTTTTGCGCAATCAATTATGGTCCTTATTGAAACGATAGCGCTCGTGCCGATGATCAAGTTATATAACAACCTAGGAAACGTCGTAAAATAAGACACGAGGGAGAAAACACGATCTCAGCAGTACTACATCGAGATGTGAACCGCGGAGAATTTTATACGATGAAGATATTAAGCGTAAATTTTTGTACCCCAATACCGAAGGCTTCTTCGCCAATACGTTCCGAATATTACGAGACTCTGACTGACGATTGACGCGTCGACGATTACCAGAATATCGGAAGTTGGGTAAAAAGGAACCTAGATCGCCTTATTCAAAGAACGCTAAATGTTATTATAGTCGCGTGCTGAATTAGAGCGTTCGTTGGTGTTAACCGTATACCGCGAAATGCTAAGAAAATAATTATATAGATGATAAATAAGAATGATTAAATATCGAAATCAGCGAGCAAACGTAGAAATCGGGAACGGAATGTTTTACTAAAGTGCTAAAAGAGTATTAAGGATATATATGCGGAAGAAATCGCGAATTAATAAAACAGACCTGAAAATAAGCGGAGAAATAGTAAATGAAATATACTGTTTATATAAAACGCTAAGAAGACAAACGTACACGAGAAGAGATGAGAAACATAAATACGGAAATTACGCAGATGTTTTTGGTACTGGTCTTCGCTGAATTTGGATTGATGGATCGATTTTACTATCGAAATCTAGCTAAAGTGGTACACAAAGCTACGACAACGGTAATTTGTCTTAGGAAGCGAAGCCAATAATGAAAACTGCTATTTTTTTGGAACCTGAAAGCAGACGTGGAAACTGATAGCGACCAACAAAAAAAAAAAAATTACGGAACATCCAGCCAGGTACACTTCTTGGAAAACTGCTGAAAAGAAGTGCTTCAGCTCAAACAAATATTGAACGAAAAACTACTTAACCAATAAACAACCAATAATTGTTGTTCGCATCCTTTAGAATGGCCTGTTCTTCAAAGTTTTAATCACACAAATCCTCCTCCCAAATTTTCTCCACCATCACCGATGATCTTAACGCGATCCCTTTCAATTTCTCGAACGTACTAAAATCTTTCCTTTAATAAACGATTTTTAAACGGTGCTTCTATATAAAAAAAAAAACATTCAAAAAATTGAGTTAACGTAGAAGTAATAAAGAAGTTAATCTATTATATCCAACACGGAAACGTATAATTGGGTCGTGCGATGCGCACGGAATGTGAACGAATACCGAGAATATTTATAATTTCGGTACAAAGACGTTTTAGAAAGACGATACGTAAACTAAACCGACAATCATCGAATAGGAAGTTAAATGGTCGGAGGTGGACAACGCTAAACGGTAAAATCTTGCGTTAGAAATAGGAATAGAAATGCAACAAGATAACGTCACACGGGACTTCATCGACGCTAGCGGATTAAATCGCCTTAATTAGGGATAGTCGTACTTGCAACCGTGAGTGAGAATTTGAACGTGAATCTTGTGATGTTCGCATTGTCATTCTAATTTCGCGATGTTATAAACATAATTTAGAAAATCTGTTTTTTTCGATACCTATAATAAGCGGGTTCATCGCGGAGATTAAAAACGCGTTCACACGTTTTTAACTTGGTATATTACAATCACGATGTCCACTAAACGGTACATGAAATTCTAACGCTAATGGAAATTTTTATTTTGACGCGAAATGTCTCGATATTAATTAAATATTTGTATAAATTTCATCGGAAATATTTCACCTAAGAAGCGGGATTGAAAGGGTTGATTATCGTTAAGAATTTCGTTCTAATTTTCGGAACGTTATATATTTTGCGTATAAAACTGCAATAAGACAATTTTGAATACGTTATTATATAAACATTTTTGCAGCTGAAACATTTTATAATTTCCTATAAACAGAAAATTTTTAATCATAAAATAATTAAACCCTTTTTTAGTCACAGCGTCCATTATACGGTATCTTTTAATGCTAAAAAGTTATCTGTTTTTGAAATTTACTTGACATAGAATGTTTAAATTTTAAAAATGTTTATATAACACATTAAAGATTATCTAGTTATTTATACAAAGTAGTGTTATACACAAAATATATTATTCATCAAAATGTGTAATATTCTGTAAAAAAAAAAAACAAAAAAACGAAAATACGCGACTGAACAAGTTAAGATGTTAAATATAAAAAATTCGTAGCGTACGAATAATTTTACCCGTTGCTTATACCGAAACATTTCGTCTAACGTTCGCTAAAAAAAAAAATAATTAATAATTAATAATTAATAAATAAAGTAATTTTTCCAAATGATTTTGTTCCCGATGACGAACGAAAAATATATATATATATCATTATAAATACGTATCGCAATTTTAAACTAACGTTCGCTATAGAATATTAGTTCGTTAACACTAATTTATATTAATTAAATCGTTAGAATTTAATCGCTTAGGGGATCTAACATCTGCTAGCACGTCGAAAAATGAGTTTCCTCAATATTCGGATATCCATAGGGTCGCTCTTCGTGCTTGGTGGGGATGTCGTAAAATGACACCGGTTTACCCACTACTTCAGGTTCAGATAGATTCTCGTTTCTCCGATACCGACCTGCATTGGTAATTACGGGAATAACTCCAACTACGCCCGAATAAATATCTATTCGGTATGCTTTGCCCATCTGCAAAGTTTGATATTGTAGTTCCAGATGGGTTTGATGATCAACCGGTTAGAGTAGCCGTTTAGTGTAGAAATCGAGTTGCGAATTTCTTCTTAACAGCCATTTGACGAATTTTAAGTTAGATTCGTTGTGCTTTTTTTGCACCGCGCGATGCTTCAAATGAGCATCAACATGCAGTCCGAGATATTTATCTGAATTCTTCTGCCGGATTAGCTCGTTATCGATGTATAGATTAATTTTTTTTTACAGCATAATTGACGTGAAAGGATTTACATTCGTAGAGTTTTATTCACCATTCCTTCGTTCATCTTGAAACTAGGCTACTTGTGAACCATCTACAAATAATATTGCAGTATAATCGGCAAAAGTTACCGCAATTAATATGCACCTTGTTCGGGTCTTGTATTTCGAATTCCGTGCTAATCGTTTAGAATATGCATTTTGTTTTTTTATGTAGTTTATTATTTTTTTTTTAAAGTTCATTTCCTCCTGTGGAATTTGATTTTTGCTCTAATTTTAACCAGTTTCAGTTATTTTATCATCGAATACATTCGGTAGTATTCAATTTAAAAAGAAAAAAAACCGATGAATTTTGAAATTAAAATTACCGGCGATTTTAATTTTCGCGAGTAAATAATACTTTCTTTAAAACTATCGATCATTACTGATTTTTTAAAAGTATAAATAAACCAAAAATTAGGTAATTTTTTTAATGTGCACCTGTACAAGTTAACAATAAGCACATGAGTTCAAATAAAAAAAAATATATACAAATACATTAACATACAGCCGCTGTTACAATAAACAGCCGGCCGGTTTAAAATATGTCTTGATCTATATGACATCATTTTTCAATAGTTGAAAGTACGTCCCGGAGCATTTGTCGTTTTAGCCTTCGAACAGGATTATCTGGAAGTGTTGGCATGTAGATTCGCCGAATTTGGGGGTTTGAGTGACTGGAACATTTACAGAAAAATTTTTGATATTTATACTGATAAATTTGTGTAACTGTAGGCACTTGCAGGTCGTGATGTAGAGTATCATTGCTGACATAATAAGGAGCGTCACATATTGCTCTTAGAGCTTTCGACTGAAATTGTTGTATACGTTTGACGTTACTACTTGTTGCCGAGCCCCGTAGTTCAATTCCATACTTCCATTTCGCCGCTAGAAGTGCGTTGCAGATCAGCAATTTATTATTTAATGAAGTTTTGGCTTTTCTTCCTATAATACAATATAATAGCCGAAATGAGATATCTAAGTTTTTTCTAAGCTGCAATATATGCGGAGTCCAGGTAAGTTTTTTTTATCCATAATAAGGCCGAGGTACTTTACAGTATCAGTCTGAGTAATTTGTTGCCGTTTATAGTAAACTGGAGGACAATGTAAAAGTTACATTTGCCGATTTATCGGTATTTATCTTGATTTTCCATTTAGTGCACCACTTTCCAATTTCTTGTAGGTGAAGTTGAATAGAACGGGATGCAACTACCAGGCTTTCATCGGCGGCTATAATCAAGGTGTCATCAGCGAAGGTGAATATCGATGTGTAAGACGTTGTAGGCATATCGTCTGTGAATATCGTATATAAAGTAGGTCCCAGAATACTTCCTTGCGGCACAGATGCTTGTACTGGATACCAAACGGAGTATTCAGAGTTGTCGGCACAGATGCTTGTACTGGATACCAAACGGAGTATTCAGAGTTGTATCGTACACGAAATGTCCTGTTTTCCAAGTAGGATTTGATCAACAAGTAAGGATCCGCTGGTAAGAACTTTTTAAGTTTATATAGCAGGCCCTGATGCCACACTCTATCAAAGGCCTGCGATACATCTAAGAAGACAGCAATCGCCCTGTTTGGAAACAGGAGGAAATAGCATCGACAACCCGGTGACATTGATGTATAGTAGAATGAGTTTTACGGAAACCAAACTGGTGGGCAGGGATCGAATCTACTTTTTCTAAGGCTGCAGAAATTCTACGCAGTACTAATTTTTCGAAGACTTTCGATAATGTACACAGGAGACTGATTGGCCTATATGATGTTACAACAGAAGTAGGTTTATTCGGTTTAGGAACCATGATTATGGTGGATTTCTTCCATGCCTCGGGGAAATAAGAGAGACGAACAATGGCATTAAATAGGTACGTAAGTTGTAAAATTGTATTCCGTGGAATATGTTTCAATATATCTCCTGTGATCAAATCATGACCTGGAGCTTTACGAGTAGGCAGTCGTTTTAACTCCTGCTCTACTTCTGCTGGTGAAAAGGAACGTGTAGCAAGAGAAAGCTGTAGTGGGGTGTTCAAGTAATTATACACGTGTTCAGTAAATTGTTTATCCTCAATGTCTGTGTTCGGTGAGAAAACTTTAACTAGGTGTTCAGCAAAATACTGAGCCTTGTCAGCGTCACTTTTTATCCATGCTCCAGATTGATTTCGTAAAGGTGAAGTCACAGTATGCTCCTTAAGGATGTGTTTGGTAGTTCTCCAAAGGGAATTATCCGTTGTATTTAGATTTTGTAAAAATATTTGAAATGCATTATCTTTGTACAACCTTATTTCTGCTTTCATCTTGTTCCTGATACGATCATATTCTGCACGAAAGCAAGGATATTTGTGGCGCTGCCATAATTTACGCGCTCTACGTGTAGAAGTTATTAGTTCTCTAATCCTTAATGGAAGATAATTTTGTTTCCTTTCGCAATAATAGGATGTAGTGTTGGTAGCGCAATTTTTTAGCATTGTTGTTAGATTTTCGATATGTGCGTCTACGTCAGTAGGGGATTTTAACCGAGTTTTGAACTCAGAACACTTCTGCAGGAGATTATGAAATAAATTCCAATTTGTTGTATTGTTGGTCAGCTGTATGTTTTTAACGTACTGTAGTGGAACTGTATCCAACAGAAGGACAACTGGATCGTGGTCAGACGTCAAATCCGGCATCGTTTTGCAAACATTATATAATTTTTCAGTTCCTTTTGTGATGAAAAGGTCAAGTAAGTCCGGGTGTCTGTTATTATGAGAAGGCCAATATGTTGGTTCGTTCGGGGCTATAAATTTATAGTTTTCTGACAGTATAACTTTTTTTTCGTATTTTGCCCCTAGGATTTACTTGTTTTGAACCCCATAGGGTATGCTTAGCGTTAAAGTCCCCTCCGCATATGAAGTTACGACCTAGATTCAGAAAATGATATTTAAAATTATACTCATGAAATAACGTGGTAGGCAATACATAGCAGCTAGTGTTAAATCAAAAATTGTATTTTGGACTGTTATCGATACGATCTGTATTGCTGCGGAAGAGTTATTGTAAGCTACATAGTGTTTGATGTCATTTCGTATTAATACGGCAGCACCGCCATGCGCAGTTCCATCAGGATGATGACTACTATGTATCGTGTAGCCAGAAATCGAAAACGAGCTGTTTACTGTGAGATGCGTTTCTGTGATGAGTGCTACATCAATACGTTTTCGTTTAAGAAAAAGTTGAAGCTCTAGCTTTTTTTTGCTGGACTCCATTTGCGTTCCATAACATAATTACTAGGGATGATTGAGTGAGATTAGTGGTAGCAGTTATTTAGATTGGGTTAAAACTACGTCTATGACTTTGGTTAGTAAGTTAATTAAAGGGTTAATTATAGTTTTAAATTCGTTTAGAAAAGTGGATAAACATTCCGTTAGTGTGGTCGAAGGATTGTCAAATAAACTGGGTGTATTTTGATGTACGATATTAGCGTAACTAATATGTTTCCTTTGCCAGGTTTTGTTGATATTATTGTTATTATTTTCGCTCAACGTTATTAATTTGGTTATTAATGTTATTGTTGTTATCAGTATTAATAATATTATTAACTAACGGAGGAAAGTTTGTGTGGTTCATGAAGTTATATTCGTGATTTCTACTCTTTCTTAGAACTGGATTCAGAAACGTTAGTTCTTCTCAGTAAGCAGGACAGCCACGATAGTTTGAAGTATGAGGAAAATCGTTTTTTTTTTTTCGGTTATTAATCGACCGAACACGTAAGAAATAAAATATAAAAATATATATATATATATACGATTTATAAAAAAAAATATATATCTAAAAAAAAAATAAAATAAAAATAAAAGGCGAATATAAAGTAAAAGGTGCCAAATGGGCTAGATGATATTCTTATTTAATTAAAACGATCATAACGAAACGGTTTTATATAGTCATTTTGCTCTTGTATTGATTTTCGTTATCCGGGCACTATACGGGAAGTCGATAATTTGTAATTTTTAAGATTGCGATAATCACGATGATGATAATGATGATAATAGTTTGTTAGCTAATGCGCGATATCCTTTTCCATAAATCTACTAACGGATGACGACAGTAGTGTAATAATGACAAATCTCGCAATTTTCATTATATACGATTACGAAATAATAATATTAAATAATGATAATAATTATAACGATAATATTAACAATAATAGTAATAATAATAATAATAATAATATTAATAACAGTTGCAAAATATTGCATACGAGCACCGGATTTATGCAATAATATTGGTAATTACCGATTTATAAATATGACGTAATTACGCAGCGGTTGAATAATAAAAATAAATGGAAATAAGAAGGTTAAAATAATATATATAATTATTTTTTTTTTATACGATTAGCTATAAAGCTATTACTCGAATTTTAGACATAATCACAGAGTTCAGCATTTATTATAAAGTTGGTGAGAAGGTGGATTACATCCGGGATACTTGTTTTCAGCTGACTGCAACCATGTTGAGTATATTTATGGCAAATTATAACAATATGATAGACCGCTAGTGGTAAACAGCAAACTTCACATATTGATGGCTGGTTGGACACTCGGTAGATACAGCGTGTGACCAATGTATATATACCGTTGTTGATAGCTGTTTCCAACCTGGATGAACAGATTTTACCAATTTTTGAAGGCCAAATTGCTAAATCCTTCTTTATATTTCCAAATATAATTGACTAGATATGGAAGGACTGATTCCACGCGTCTAGAATTTTCCGAGTATAATATTTTGCATTGTCATCTCCTAGCGTTATCGGCAAATAAATTTTGGTAGGGTGTAGCACGGTGTACACTTCATCGTGGCCTATTATCCCTCGATGACTTGGAATACAGACGAAAGTGATGCCGGTGTTACGTCCACTTAATTCTAGAACGCTCTCGCTATGCCAAATCAGTATCACATACTAGCCAGCAGACAAATCTGCGCTTCGTAGCAAACACCGGAGCAAGGCTATCATCTCAGCCGCTAGGACTGATGACACGATCGGTAGACTTAAAGAATGGGGATCTTGCTTCCGATTGAAAAGGCACCTCCAACATATTGCGATGTTTTAGATGCGTCGGTGAAGCAAACGACTGCGTTCGGTTGCTATTGCAACACAATCAAAAGCTTCCTGTGGATTTCCACATTCGGTTTCATTTTAAAGTCGAAAACATGTTCCAACAGTTATTTTTTATATATATGTATAAATAAATAAATACATCGTTTGATATTATTTATCTCCAAATTTTCGGCACGTACTTAACTAGCGCAGGTATGAAATAAGAAACGTTAATATAATTAACGATACAACAGAAACAATATATATTCCAAAATTCCGGAAGTCGGATTTAAACATTGACAAGATATAATAATAAGAAGAAATTCCGGCGGGATATCGAGAGAAAAAAAATTAAACAATAAAAATCTGTTAGCGAAGAGAAATTAAATACCTCGGAAAAATGATAATAGACAAAAATTCTACAATAAACGTGTTCAACATATTACCCCCAAAATTGAAAACTTTTTAATAAATTGAGATGATCGTTGCATTACAATAAATTTGGATATGATATACTAGTGAAAAAATGATTACTTTATAATGCTCTTTTTAGATCAATCACGCGGAATACGGATCCGTAACGTACTTTAATAAATTGAAAAAAGCCTATGCCGAAAAATTAAAATCCTTACAAAGATTGAGCCTGAAGCCACATTCTGAACCTTAACAAACACATGTCAATCAACCGACCAGTGTGATTGTGATAAAAGATTCAATGTCGGTCATATCTGGCTGACACTTCTAACTTTGTAAATCTTTTGATTAAAAGTTAAATTTTTAAGGTTATTTTGTAGTTTATTTGTGATGTAAAAAAGTGTTAATCATATATGACGACACACTTTTATGTTAGTTTTTTTCCTAATTAATGTAAAATAATTTTGAATGCTTGGAATGGTAAATATAATGGTACGGAATAATGACAGTTTTAAATAAAAATTTTATACTTTCGATATAAACAAATGTGCGATAACAGACAATATGTCAGTCATAAATGAATGACACTTTTTTTTTTAAGTTTTGTTCCGTTTCTAAAAGAAATAAAATTTTTTTAAGCTAAGTGGTTCGAAAGTGATATTTCTTAATATGGAGTAAAAATTAAGCGTTTTATCGCATTTATACTAAAAAAATATCATACGATCTGGCGAAAATGAACAGCGTCAGTCACATATGCCTGACACGGGGACCCCAAACAGTTAATTCTCGTAAACGTTGTATCGGCATATAGAACTGTTTCTTATAGATCTGTTCGTTATAGATCTGTACGTATGTAATAGTAGAGATAACTCCGGCAGATCTCCATTTTAAACGAATCTATGTAATTAAACTAGTAGAAATAACGAATTATCGAGCATTATAATTAAAAAAGAAACAATACAGATCTGACAAAGACAATATAAAGAAGATACCAGACGTACAGAGGTTCTACCATATTAAAGCGAGATTAAAGACCGAAAAATTCCGTTTTATAATTTTTTCCTAACACAATATTTTACAGGTCGCGGCAATTATGCTAGTTATTTTAAAAAGTTCAGTCTTACTAACGACAGTTTTTGCAGAGATATAATTCACCTGATCGCACCTTTAAAATATGCAAAAATTTTAATAACGTCGGACAGAAATATGATATAGAGCGAGATTTTTTCTGAGAGACGTTGTACGGAACGAGAGAAACTCTAAAAGCTCGCTAAAGTTTATACTTAAGAATTTTTTTTTATCCCAACTCTGAATGAAAAGCTGTTGCAAAGCTCAGGTTAATTGATGAGCTTCGAGGCATTATACATTTACCTCGAATTCCCAAAAAATAAAATATAACGCTTTAATTCTTTACGCATTCGTTTATAATTAACGAAACTTATTTTCAAAATCCTCGGTGGTTATTTTATTACCGGCAATAGATATCGCGCTCCCTCGTACGCGTCTTATTAAAATGAAGCGATAAAACATTCACTTTGCATTTTAGTTGTAGTATCCATTTTGAAAATATTATTATTTTTCAAAATAAAATTTAGAAGATGCAGTTTAGAGCATATTCCTTATTTACCCGTCGGTAGACAATTGATATTTTAATCTTAAATATACAACATTTATTATAGGATACTATGTTTATGTATGCGTTGTAGTACATTATGGATAGTGTTCATTATATATTAGTGGTTTTTTTTTGCGGATTTTCGTATTAAAAAACGAATGGAGATGGGCATGGCACGTAGCTTGATTTAATGACAACATATGGACGGTCGTATCAACTATGTGACATAAAATGAATAAAAGGGTCGATTACGCACACAGTGAGAAGGCGATATTAAAAAGATGGAAAATGACTGGTGAGTCGACGCGTCAAATAGAAACGCGTACAAACATAAGGAAGAGGCCTAAAAGTGGGTTCATAATGGCTAATAAAGAAGATATATTATGTTAAATGTGCCCGTAATCCATGGGATCTTGTAATTATACATGTCTCGTACAGCTATGATTCTTTTAAATCGAGGTTTTTGAACGCGTACCTAAATAACGCGCGTTGTAAAATTTTAATAGGTAAAATAAGCTATTCTACAGCTCCACGCCCGGACGTATATAATTCGATAAAACAAGACAGGCTGGTACAGAGCCAGATGAAGTCGACGTAAATGTATTACGCTGAAATATCGCTCCGTATATATATATATGTCAATAATAAAAATAATTTAATTAATTTTCGACAGATATATTTTATAAGTTAAAACAAAATAGACTATATTTAATTATTACTATTATTATAATATAAATATAATAATAATAAAAAAAAAATTGAGCGTCGATTTAATAATACGCTCAAATATAAAATCTCGTAAGTTTATCAAATAAGGAGAACTCGTATTTAAGTAATATATTTTTCGTAAATAAAAATTAATAAATTACTAACAATGATAATAATCAAATCAAATTTATTCATTCAAATTCACACGTGCGCATTTATTTGCGCCAGTAATGGAAGCTTAAATAGATGTACAAACACTTGGTTGGTTAGTATTGCATAAATAGTTTGAACAATTGTTAACACGAATATGTAAGTGACAATAGACAATAAACATACTTCCAGCCGCAATTGTTATGTATATACATCCACAAAACACTACACACACATACATACATACACACACACACACGTATACTTAATCACACTTACGTTTTGTAATAAATATAAATGAGTAATAAAAATAAACGCATTAGTAACCATACACCTATTTACAAAAATAAATAAATATATATAGAAAATACATACAATACATGCGCACATGTACATATAAACTTATAGACGCAGTAAATAAATAAATAATAATAATAATGTTAATTCGGAAAAAATAAACTAAAAACGAGTTAAAATCATTAGAAAAAATAAAGCTTTTAGGCCGTTAAGCTATTATCGGGTAAAAAAAAAAAAAGATATAAACTATAAAAATATACGCAAAATGTATAAAAATATAAAATGTAAAATTATTCAATTTACAAAAATTATCAAAATAATAAAACAGTATTTTTAAATAATCTGATAGTTAACGTGATGAATAGCTGTATCGTTGTATGGTGTTATTTTTCCATCATGTTATTGTTTATATATAAATTTTATATTGTGTTGCTTATTCGCTATCGGATTATTTAAAAATAGTCGATAATTGTTGTAAATTAAACAACTGTTTTACATTTTATATTTTTATAAATTTGCGTACAATTTTTATAATTTATATTTCACTCGATAACGACTTAACAGCGGAAAAGCTTGGGGACATTTTTTTGGTAAAGAAAAATCGTTTTTTAGTGAAATCCTTTCCCGTTGTTTATTTATTATTATTATTGTTTAAATCGTTATATTCTAAAGTTTTCAAATTCGGTAAAATATGGCAAATACATCATATACGAGCACCGCCTTTAAATAACAATAATCGAATAAAATCAAATTTTATTAGTGTTCATTTCAATAACAAATACAGCCACACTAAAAAGCTGAGTTCAAATACAAAAAAAACAACAAAAAACCATTACGAAACGCGCGAGTAAAGTACCAGATAAATTTTGCACGTAATAAGTCTTATAATAATACAAGGTGTGTCACCGGAACGATTAAGAAAAGTAATCATTTAAATAATACAATTTAAAAAAATATTTTATAAACAATAAATTGACGATAAATAAAAAAAAAATAATAATTCAAAGGAATGTAACGGAATACAAATAAATAAATTAACGAGATAAATTAAGCGGGTATTAATTAAAACGTTTTGAAATTAAAGATTAACGAAATAAATAAACCGAATAACTTCTCATTTGTTTCTTCTACAATTTGAATTTTTTTTTACAAAATGGAGATGCCTTTACGGCCGACACAACGTGATTCTGTGGGGCTATTTACTTTTTAAAATCACAAAGACAATAATAACGAATTAAATAATAGTAATAAAATAAATGTTTAAAAAAGAAAGATGTAATAAAATTAAAATTAATTTTACAACGTACGAAGTAAATGAATATAATCGATAAATATACGATTATGTATTATAATAAAATTAAACCAAATAAAATCGAGCGCACATTTTATGAAAAATTCTAAGAGGAAATCAACGGTGCTTAAATTTAAACCACCGGTAGTGAATAAAAGAGCGCAGCACCTGTATAAATAGTTTGTGTTATTAAAATTTGGTAATTTGGAATATCCAAAGTGACAACTACGTGTCACTACCGAAATAATAATAATAACAATAATAATAATTACAGAAAGGAAAAATAAGGAGAGAAATAAAAAAGCGACGATTAAATAAATAAACAAACAAATCGATTATTAATTAATTAATTAATTAATTAATTAATTTCGAAAATTAGTCGAGTAAATTCGAGCGAAAAATAAATACGATTCGGGCGAATTCCAAATTAATCGATATATCCGTGTATATGTAATTACGTCGAAGCGTAAAATAAACGCGATAACGATAACGATTCGATAACGATAATCTTCGATATCAAATCGAATTCGGTAATAATGTTCGAGCGTAGGAAAAAGTAATAATAATTTGCCGATATTATAAATATTTATTAAATAACATCGCCCAACGGCCGATTGGAAAATAATAACGACCTATATTAATTAATTAATTAATTAAATATTTAAAAATTACACGTGACGAACATTTAGATTTACACCGTCATTCGATAACCGAAATTGCGCCCGAAATCGCAATCTTCATCTTTCAACGGAAAGATTTTTGCTATTTGGTTAAATTTTGTCTAATGTTAGACGTGGTTTTTTAACGAAAGTAAATTTTTAAACACGGAAGTTTTCCAAAAATATATATAATAAAAAAAAAATTGAAATGCCAAAAAATAATATCAATTTTAAATCGATTTTATTATTTTTATTTTTACGATTTTAAGTATTTTTATAACGATAATAATGGTAATAAGGATAATTTAAAAAATTTTATTTACTTTCGAATTGAACAATCTAACCTAAATATGAAATATATATAAGTAGGCTAATAATCGGAATTATAATTAATTAAACAATCATTTATATATATATTTATTTATATATACTAATTGTTATTTACGTAAAACCTTTTTGAAGTTAGTGCCAAATTTGCAATGTATTCGTGAACAAGCTTCCTAATGGGAAATAACGTATTAATTTAATTTATAACGAACTAGTGACGCAATGCAAAACATCGCGAACGATTACGATGATACAATATAGATGCACGTTGCATTTAGCGTTTACACACACACAGCACATTATTTATACATATTACGTTTATCCGTTTGTACGTGTGTAAAAGAATTTCTGCGATAAAAATACCGTTATTATATATATCACGGAGTAATTAATTTGGTCTCGTAATTTTCCGCGTGTAAAATTATTTTACATGTATATATTTATTTTATTTTATTTTATTTTTTTAATATAATAGGGATGCTTTTACAATCTAACCGTATGTACTGAACTAACTTGTATTTCCACAAACGCGGATAACTTGTATAGAAATATCGCCACGTCTGAAAACAAATGTAAATTTTAGAGAAGAAACAATATACATTGTACGAAGGTCCGTTACATGGATGAACGCAATCATTTAAGGTATCGTTCAGAACGTAATGCATCGAATTATGGCGTATCAGCAGAATTACGCTATAAATCTTTATGCTTAAGAATGAAAATTGGTGAGATTCCTCCATGATTTATCTAATGACAGATTGAGAGACGAGTACAAGCGCAGCCGCGCTTACAGTGCTAAGGCGAAATTTTTGTTGACCGTCTTTTTTGTAGACCTCTCGTACACGTACAAACTTCTGTTCAAACTATCCACTTCGGTCGACTTTTCTCTTGTTTTCTAAACATCGTGCCCTTCGTCGAAGTGAATTACTCGAATTTGTTTATTAGATTACGCTCATAGTCGGTCTATGTGTCATGTTTTAAGGAAATATTATAATAAATTGAATCGAGTAATAATAATTATTATTATTATGATCGTTATTTTTGCAAGGATGCAACGTGTGAACCGTTCTCTTTGGATTTTCTACATTAAAACTAACTTCAAGAGCTGAAACGGCAAATGATACGGTTTATTAGGGTTTTTTGTTTTGTTTTTTTTTGTATATTTAAAATTGCAATCTGGCTTACATAGCCAATAAGCAATTTATCTATATGGGTCGTGACAGGATTGGAGATATCATTCATCAATGATTATTCGGAGTTACCTCGCCAATCAAACCTATGTGGAAGGTCTTATGGTGGTTCAACGGTTCAGTCCATGAACATCGTTACCACTATCTAGCAAGTCAACTGCCAATCGGTTCGGGTGGTATTCTAATCTGTGCACGTTCACTATGTGCTTGGATTACCTCACGCACATACGGTACATTTAGGTCGCGATGCAGGTTGCGTTCCGCATTTGTTATAATTCTGAATATATTTAACTGGCATCGTTGCATCATTAGTGAACCGTACTCTTTCAACCTTATTAAAACTGACTTCAAGAGCTACAAGAAACCTGCTCCTATTCATAATGCCTTCTTTCGTGACGTTAGAGATCTTTCTTAACATCCCGGAACCAGGCAATTTGCTTTCTAGGGTTTTTATCGCCTTGTTAAGCGTTCCGACTCAGTTCTTTTTAAGTAACCTATTATAATAGCTTAATCTTCTTTTTTTTTTCACTGTGATTATACTATCTTCAGTATGCTCGTATATATGTCATTAATTTTTTTCCACATAGATCACATCTCGGTTCTTCTTCGCCCCTTTTTTGATTTGTTCCAGCTATTCACTTACATGCTAAACATTTCGACGCATAATAAGGACTTCCTGTTTAATCACCGCATTAGAGAATCTGTTCGTCGTATATTGCTGGAAGACTTCATCCTTATAAACTACTAATAATTGATAAATTAAAAAGTACCGACCAGACACTACGAAAACTTTTTGCTAAAACGATGCTGAAAAAACTTTTGATGACCGATGGAGTTCATTTTCAGTTATCCGGACAAACAGAACTGCCGCTATCCGATTCGAATCTAATCCGAATTCAATCGAAAAAAAGCCGTCACACAGCGAGCGAGTAACGCACGACGAAGTGGGGAATAGTGCGGTATTTTTTTTTCACTGGTACTGTCAACGAAACGCGCTATATCGAGATGATAAACTCATTTTTGCTTCCCTCGCTTCGTCGTCGTCGTCGTTTGGCCCATACAGGGTTTTTCAATAAGAGCGACGTGTTAGTTTTCGGAAGAAACGCTCTCAATACTGAAAGAAACGTTTTGGCAACTCCATATTGTCGCGTCGCACAAATTTCGCTTGGCAGATTTGACCGCTCCAGATATTTTTTTGTGGCGATACCTCAAGAGTCGCGTTCACGAGATCTTGAATACTTGAAAATTCGGTTTTCCGAAGAAATTTCAAAAATTCAACGATGTATACTTGAAAAAGTGTTCGAAAATGTTGAAACTGACTGAATTAATATAGTCGGTCGAATATGAGATATAAGCTTCAGAATAATTGGGCGATGTTGCGAATGTGGGATAGGTTTTTCAGATTTTTTTGATCGGCGATACGGTTTTAAATGAAGCAAAATTAAATCGGCGCCTTATATACGAGTTTCTATCTGACGCTGGCAAACGATGGTGCTAATTTAGGATCCTGTATCGATATCATAATTTCCAAATGTAACCACACTGTTCAATAAGTTCGCCATCATATTTCCAGTTTATCGAGAAGAAATTAAAATCTCCAATAACGATTTCATTTTTAGCGTTTTTAAAATTTTCTATCGATAAAACCCAGTCTTAGTGGTTTGTACACCGCGACTTAATAAATCAGTTTTTAAGCTGAATCGTAATCATTTTTGTCTCATCGTCCTCTATTTACACCGACATACCGTTAATATTCGGCTTTGTAAGTACCGCAATTTCTTGTTTTACGTGTGGAATATCTGCAACGATTTTCATTCCTTTAATATTCGGTCGTTTATGTTGTCTGCCACGATATATGCATTTAATCGCGGTTGTTTGCTAAACGAAATTCCGCTAAAATTGTTTCCTTAGTGTCTGCCATTCCTTCCATATTAATGCTGAGGCTTTGAAAGTATTAATCCAAAACATAACTACTAATATCACCCGTATTGTAAGAATTAGCCCACGAAATACGTTTCTAAGAGCAAACCGTGAAGATTGTTTATTCACCTTAACTTTGAACGCGTTGAACGACGAATATCTTCGCGTGTATCCAGACGTTGAATAAACTACAACATTGACGTGTCGGTCAAGTCTCGTTCTTGTAAACATTTGCAATATGTTTAGTTACTTCGCTGACCAATTTGTGTTCGAGATCTCGATGAATATGATCGTTACGAGAATAACGATATTTGAACTTTTTTTTGTTCATCCCCACAATGCAAATTCGTATGTCTAAATAGATTTAATTATAACGGAAGAGAAAATAAATAGCGTGAATATCATTATCATACGTATTCGGAAAATTAATATATATATATATATATATATATATAATATACCGAAATAAACATATCCTATCGAAATAAGGACGAAAACAAATATATTCGAAGGAAATACTAAAAATTATTTACTGAAAATTTTATAATGCATTGTATCTACAGTCGTATATTGATCATAATTGACCGTCGTGACCATTATGTAACAATCAAATTCTTCCACAGTTGTCGATCATCTGCCGAGTGTACTAAATCTGGTATTGACAGTTTAACACGTCGGCATATTTGTTTCGTCCATCGGATCATTGACCGACTTTTTCTTCTATGTCTGTTCATTCTTCCTAGTGTGACTGTCCTGTCTAAGTCTCGTGTACGCATTGTATGACCGAAAAATTTGTGCATTTTATCGCGTATGTCGTGTGACAATCGTTTATCTATATTAAGACGCTTAATGATCGAGACATTCGTTTGTTTATCGTGCCACTTTATACCCAGAATTATGCGCCAGAATTTCATTTCAAATGCATCAATATATTGCTGAACCGTGGAGTTTATTACCCATGTTTCGGAACCATAGGTAAAGATGGAGAACACCAGGTAACGAACAAGTTGTATTTTTGTAGAATAATTGATATTTCCATCCCGCCAGATACGTTGCAACTTATTCATAGCATTTAGACTCATCGCAGATCGTCTCCTTATTTCTTTGCTTGAGGCTCAAGCAAATTGTTGATCCGGACACCTAGATATTCAAATTCGTTGACGATTTCATCTCCGTGTAATTGTTGTGAAGTATTAGATATGTTTTCATTATTATGATCCACTATCATAATTTTTGTTTTATTTTTTGTTTATATGCATTCCGAATTCATGGCTTACTGTCGTCAATATATATATATATATGTATGTATCATGATAGTGGCGGCATCTTTTTGACAACATATAGCGTACAACAACTTTGAATCAAACCAAATCATATTTCTTTTTCCCTGGCTGCATCTATTATTTTGTTCAGTTGACGTTTCCAGAATCCTGTTATTATAATTTCCATTCTTTTTCTTCTCACTACAGCGGTGTTCCTTCAATCTCGTCCTGTATTGCAAGCAAAAATTCCCTGATCTTGTATCGCACATTCCTCCTTTTGTTTCTCAGTATTTCTTCTATCAACGTCATGTTCTTGATTCCACTACTCTGGAGTATTTCCATATTCGTTATTTTCGCCGTCCATGGTATCCTGCACATTCGCCGTAATGTCCGCATTTTGAATGCATGTGGCCGTTTCATGCTTTCTGTATTCAATGTCCAGGTCTCTGATGTGTACTTTGCAACCGACATTACGTTGCATTGATTTACTCTGATTTTGGTGTCCATTTTTAACTTTCCATCTGTTAATACTGTTTATAAATTAAAAAACGATTGTTTCTCCGTTGCAATAGCCCAACTAATTTTCTCGATGTCATGGCCATCAGTCGTAAACAGATTTCCCAAATATCTTTCCTTAACTGATTCGATTCTTTCATTACCTACCATTATTTTTACACACACATATATATCTCTATATCTATATATATATATATATATATATATATATATATATATATATATATATATATAGATATATATATATATATATATATATATATATATATATAGATATATATATATATATATATATATATATATATATATATAGAGAGAGAGAGAGAGAGAGAGAGAGAGAGAGAGAGAGAGAGAGAGAGAGCGAGATCGCATTTTATGGTTATCGCTTTTTTTCCTTTTTATATGAATAAAATGGATAAAACAGCAAAAAATTGACCCGTTAGTAACGTTATATCGTTTACATTATAGCAGACAAAGAGAGACAGACGGATATGCAAAAAGGAGAAGAGAAATGGTATGAGTGGAAAAGATCTTTGTACTTTGAATAAAGAAAAGTATTCAAGGTTATATTTTCGATGCAATTTTGACAAATTATTGGCGAATTTTAAAGTCTAATTAAAATTTATATATATATATATATATATATATATATATATATTATGCTGATCTGATTTATTAAAAAAAAAAGGTTTTAATAAACCGTGTATAATTCCCCACCGGCGGTAATAGCCATTCGTTGCTGATATATTATCAACCGCTTCTTCGATAATAATATAAAATAACAAGAGGGAGAACATTTTTATTTTGCTTTTAATGAGGCTCCCAAGTGAAAAATAAATAATCGATCACAGATGAAAAAAATTAACAACATTTCTTTTTATAATTATCATTACATTGTTCAAATATTTAGAGGTTCGGAAAGGTTATTTCGCGAACTAATCATATCGTAATAAAGCCAAACATAAATAATAATAATCGATTCTCGTCGTCGAATAACCTAAATATTTATGCGTACAGACATACATACATACATACATATATATCCCATTCAATGACCGTGTCCATTATATGGTAAATGAAATTTTAATGCTTTTACTTTCTGGTTGACGTAAAATGTGTCAATTTGAAAAATATTTATATAAATAAGTTGAAAATTATCTACAAGTCACTTAAAAAGTGCTACTGTGTAATAAACACCTGTATAAAATTTATAATTTTTTATCAAAATGTTATAACGAATGACTATATATATATATATATATGTGTGTGTGTGTGTGTGTGTATGTTAGTGGAGTAAGTAATTGAATTATTTCATACGATATGAAAAGTTTTTCTAGCATGTGGTATTTTCAAATAAATAAATGCTGAAATATACCTCTTAAATAATTTGAAGCTTTTCATAATCATCGCAGTGGTTGTATAAATATTGAATAAAATATTTTTATTTTATTAATACAACTTTTGTAGAATATAAATAATAATAAATTAACAGGTTTACTTTCACGTTGTCGTCAAGATCATCTATACCAGATAGAGAAATAAATTAATTACGTTTGTCACACGTACCTCATAATAATCATTATCATTATTTCTAAAATTGATTAATCCCTCGCACAACACAATAAATCTATAAACTTTACAGTTATAAATGGTATCAGGCACCCTTCAAAAATACAATGACTACACACACGCATACACAGACGCAGTAAAATCTATAGCAACTGCTCTTACCAAATTGATAATACACTACACTCAATCTGACTAAGCGATGGCTGCACTTCTCTGGATGCAGAGCTGTATGGAATTTTACATCGAAAAGCATCGGTTATAACAGACTCCCTATCTTCTCTACAACTAATATTCCTGCCAAGACAACAAGAATACCATAATATTAGGAATTCAACAAAAACTACATAATGAAGGATGTGAAATACGCTTTCTGTGGATCCCAAGTCACATTAGGATGCACGGTAGTGATAAAGTAGACCTTGAAGCTCGGTCTAGGGTACTATCACCAGCACCAGAATACTCACCATCTCTACCAACATTAGCACAGGTACATATGAACAACAATACACAGGAATGGACTACCGACTGGACCTCGCAAACAACCTTCCTGGCCTCCAGATGGCACAAGCAGAAAAGAACATGGTACCCTAAACCGTCCACATGTGGGTCATACAGCCGTATCGCACAATTATCTGTATACCGAAAGCCCTCCACCGACAAACTGCCGTTATGCGGACATTTAACAGAACCAATAGTTACACACTTAATCTACAACCGCCAAACACTCACACCACACAGTTTAAAACACAAAATTCGGGGCCCGTACACAAAATACTTTCAAACAATCCTCAATCAATAAGTAGAATTCTGACTTTTGCCAGAGAAAACGGACTCCTAGCATACACCTAGCATACATATAAACTAGAGACATGTCTCCTTATGCTATAATAACCCCGGTAGGTAGTTACAAACGGCATATGGAGATTTACATAATATTTAATAAAAAAAAAAAATTATTATTATAGTTTATAATTATAATTTTTATTGAGTACGTTATTATGATTATTTTTTATTGTTTTTTATGGTAATGATTATATATATATATATATATATATATATATATATATATATATATATATATATATATATTCATTATATCGAGGCTATATATGTATATGTACATGCACTGAGCACAGGTTATTATAGCATAATTATTTATATTATTTATCGCTTAAAATGTTGTTCACCGCAGCATAATTTAAATTAGTATATTTCACATTAGATTAAGATTACATTTATTTTGTCGAAGTGGTTATGTTATACATTTTTGCTCGTTCCTTCGTTTATCCATAGACGAATATTATACCAACTGTTTTATTTATTATGTAAATTTTGTAATAAAGAAGTGTAATTTTAAAAAAAAAATTGAAATTTGAAATTATCGTTATTATTAGTAGTAGCAGCAGCAGCGATACTAGTGATCAGTAGGTAGTCTGTTGGAAATAAATTCAAAGCGAATTTCCCCCTGGTATGGGAGGGAAAACGAAACAACGATAGAAAACATTAAGGAAATATAAATTGAGCTGCTTTAAAAGAATAACAAATTTAAACCGTTTAAGAGTAAAACGCTACAACGAAAGAAAAAAATCAAAAATTACATTTGAATTTAGTTAATTTTAAAAATTAATAGGAAAAGTAGATAAATAATAAAATTTAAAATTAAAACCGGATAAAACTCTAGATTAATGAAGATTTTCACAGTTTTATTTAAAACGTTTAATGAAAGGAATATTATTATTAACATCGGGCAACGTGTTCGTAATCAGCTGAAAATAAAATAGTATCTTTAATTTCGAAAAAAGCTCATTCGGCAAATTATCGTTTTTATACAAAAATCGAGAAAGTTCTTTAAATGTTCCGCTTTACCGATTAATACGTTAAAAGGCGACAGTTTTCGTTAACTTTTGAGGAACAGCTCGTTGTACAACAATCTCTCAACCTCATCAATTCAAACATTTTATACCGCTTCCGACTGAATTACCATTGAAAATGAAAAATGTGATAATATAAGATGCGAAAAAATGATAAAAAATAAATATTCGAGAGTAATTAGTACGACGAATCGTGTATACGAATATATATATATATATATATATATATATATATATATATATATATATATATATATATATATATATTAAAAAATTACGTAAATAAAAATTCATTAAAAATAGTCGATTAGGCGTTAGTGGAATCGAGATTTAAGTAGATAAACATGCATGCGGTTTGGCCGGTAAAACGTTAAGTAGAAAAAATCGATAGGTTAAAGAAAAATTCCTAAAGAAGAAAATAAAAATTTACACTGTTGGGAATTAATTAACCAAGAGAATATGCGTAAGAGGGGGTTAGGTTAGGTTTTAACGGCGAAAACATTAGAATACTTAACAGTACAGGAAAATCAAATAGAAATAGTATAAATAAACCAACAAGACTATAGGAAGTAACCCCAGGCAAAACACAATGAACAAACAAAGTTCGAAAGGTTTAGTCATATATTAATATATATACTAAAACTAGCAGGAGTATATCTGCCATATATCCATTAATCAACAGAAAATCATTTCTTAATGTAAATAATAAATTAATTCTGTATAAAACACTTATACGTCCCATAATGACGTACTGTTGTCCAGCTTGGAGTTTTATTTCAAATACAAATTTTAATAAATTACAAGTATTTCAAAATACGTGTCTCAGATGTGTTGTCCCTAGATACCACAAAATCGTTGACACGCATACTGAAACATGCCTTATATTAAGGACCATATCTTAAATTTAACGCGTAAGTTCTGCGATGACTGCTTTAATCGACGATAATAGTTTAATTTCTACCATCGGTAATTACGATTAACTCCAATTTATGTATAGTAAATATAAACATAGGAGGCTCAAACATAACCTGTTATAACGTTATATGTCGATTATTTTAGGAATTAATACTCCTTCTTTATTTATTTAATAACGTGTTTTTTCTTTTGTTTTATTATTACTATCTTAATTTTTTGTTTTTTGCTGTACAGTTTTTTTTTCAATTATTTTTTGCTGTCATTATAAGTATAAGTATAATTACTTTTTTTATTTATTACGGGTCTTTGTATTATTATTTCTGATGTACGGCGAGCCATCCTGGGCGTTACGTAATTATTATTTAAAATTTTTGGTTTGTGTATACTCGCTGTAAATTATGCTGAAATATACGTTGTTGTTGTTGTTATATACTACATTGTTTTCCATGTTTATTTTTATTTTATAACGATAATAATTACACGCAAAAACCCATTAAATAATTTTCGGATAACGATAATAATTACACGCAAAGTGTGACAGAATTTAATTTCTCTATGAATAATTTAAGCAATAGGATTTTGCGTTAATAAAAATTCGTTTTAAGTTAATTTATTAAAAAGTATTAAAATCGAACGAATCAGCTGGCTTGAGATGTCTGGTTCGATGATGGTTTCCGGCAATCTTCTCATTAATAAACTCGCTGATCATTTTATCCTTTCCAATTCTCTACAACTCGCTAACCATCTTATTTTTCTGTAATTCCGAAAATCTAAAAACTATAACTCATATGCATACTCTTTCTTTAACTTATATTAACTGACTCATTTTTTCTAACTTAACATCTCAAATCACGGTGACCTCGAACATCTTTTTTTCCCCTATTTTTTCTGGTTTTTCTCCACGTGTCGTAATTTCTTAATTTTACTCGCCTCGTAATCATACGTGGGCGTTTCAGCTTGATCTACTATTATTAATAGCTCGCTCATCTCAAACCAGATTTTGATGATAATAATCGTAATAATTATAATAACGTACGTTTGTACTAGCGTCCAGTTAGATTTTAATCGTAAATAATTAAATAAATATAATATCATTCCTCGCTTCCCGATTTGACGTGTATACAAGTATTTAAATGCGGTAAATGGATTTAATCTATTTATTAATAATTTCCCAAAATTTCTTATTTCTACTTAGGCGGTGAGACGATCGTCGTATAATACGTATAAAAAAATATAATAACCGGTATTTAATAAACTGTTCAAAATGATTTCTACTATCGTCATCGGCGCTTCTAAGAACGTCCTAAAAATAACAAAAATAATAAAAAAAATAGTAAAAAAAAAATAAAAAGAACAAAAAACAGGTTGTCACGTGAATTTCATTCTCTTTTCCATCAAATGCTATTCCCGGCTGGCTACGTTTACTCATTACTACTAGACATCGTATCTTTTTCTCTATTAGTACTATCTCTCTCGTCTTCGTTATTCGTCCTTGTCCGACTACTTTTATTGTTCACATTCTCGTTCCTTTTCTTCTAGTAGTCAGTTTCCATTGGAAACGTGGAAGTCCTTTTCGAATGTGATTAGTTTCACATGTGTTTCTCATAAAATTCGTAGTACGACGCACAGAGTATAGACTATAGATATAGGAAAGTAAACGTGCCTGCTGAAAATATTGTCATCCCGCCGACACATTGCGACTGTCTCGAAGAGAGACAATGTGTTTGTTCATCTTTTGTCATGGCAATTGGCTTCTGTGTATCATCCTTGAATATTTTACATATACATATATTATATATACATGTATTATATAAATATATATATATTTATATATATAGATATATATAACACGTAGTATATTAGTACAATATATGATGAAACAGATGTGTCGGAACATTTCCTAATCTATACTAATAAAAACGGGCGCCTTGTCAGCTTTTTTTTCACCCGAGTCGAAATTTATATTTATATTTTTAAAGTTTACTTTTATAAGGCTTAAAAAGAAAAATTGTATACAGATATACACATTTATTAATTATTTAAAAAAAAAAACGAATAAAAATTATATATATATAGATATATATACAGATATACACAATTATTAGGACGAACGTATAGCGAGTCCTATACTATGCAGCAATTTTACATTTCTTTGTTCTGGGTTGTCCAAAAAAATACGTGTTTCTTATGATCGGTATTTTTAAACTGCAATTTTTTATAAAAAGTAAGAAAATCGTTTACTAACGTCATCTTATACGCAGAAGTAATCGATGTATATAGACTATTATAGAGTATCCGTGTGTTAGTAGTTTATGTTGCTAGTCGCGTTGTATGGCATTGAGCATTGAATTCTTACTTATACTGTAAAAGTAGCGATTGAACATTTTACATTCATTTACAATCAACACTTAAAACTCTTTATGCGAGTGTTCCGCAAGGAAGTATTTTAGGTGTTTACCGATTTTCCTAATATATCCTTCGTCCGTGTTTTTACGCTGACGTTCGGGCGTTATTTTGCACATCGTTCAGAACTGTTAAAATCTACAATAGGTTACAAAAAGCGGCAAATACTATTTAAACGTACTATAAACGCTAAAATTAAATACCGAGAAATCGCACGCTATACTGTTTACTAGAAGATTTCCTCCTTCTCTGACTGATGTTACTATTAATATGCATCAGTTGGCAGAAGCAGGTTAACTATCTAGGAGTTACTCTAGACTCTCATTTAACGCGAGCATTAATAAATCTAAAAAAAGCCATTGCACCAAACGTTCTAAGCAAGAAATTTATTTGCACTACCATTATAAGACCTTACGCATGTCCGGTTCGTACTTACAAGAAACTCCCGGTAATGCAAAACCGGCATTACAGAATGAAATACTCCTCGATGGACTAAAATACGGTACATGCGCTACACGCTAAATATTCTTCATATTTACGATTATATTTATAAATTATCGAAGAAATTTTATGATAAATGTATCATGACGATAACTTAATTCGGCTATATTACAATACGATTGATCTCGGCATACGTTTGTCGTCTTATTAAGTACCGATTTCTAATGTAATATTATACGATCAGATCTTTGTTACTATTTAAAGTTTACAAAAAACTTTTTCAGGGTGCAACTTAAATATTTACCCGATTTTCGAAATTCTTTCGTATTAATATAATTTATGAAGAAAATCATAGTCATCTCGATCGTTCGAAATTATTCTTATTAGCGATTGTGTTCCGATACCGGCCGTGATTAAATTTTCGAAAAGTGAAAGTAATAATTATTCTAGGAAACAATTCATCGTTATAATTATAGCTTTCGCAATTACGATTCAATAAATCGCATGATTTAACACCGGATAATGTAGATATATAGCAGAAAAAGAAACAGCTGCAATCCTATTTTCACGAGTAAAAACATTAGATTAGAGTTAAATAGCGGGTTTTCCTACGATATAATAAGTAATATTAAGAACTGTTATATGTTAACTAGAAGTTACTCGCGGCTTCGTGTAATTATTTTTTTTTTTTTTATACAATATCGCTGTCTCTTTTCGGCCACGCCCCTAACGCAACAAAACGTAGTTTGTATTGGTAGTGAAGGTATATTCGAACCAGTAAACGTGTTAAATTTTAAACGATTTGACAGAGATTTCGCTGTTTAACACTTTTTTAAACTTTCAATTATCGAATGACCTATTTATTATATCGATGTGAAATAAATCTCAGAACTATTCCGATAATGTACACTATAGGTTGTGCGAATTTCACCGTTATTGCTTCAATAGTTTTCGAATTAAATCGGAACAATTTTAAAAAGTGGATTTGTCCTTTATATGTAGTAATAAAAATAGTCCGATGCAGTGACAGTTTTATGTATTAGCATAGATTAATATAGATATATAGGAATAAACGAGAAAAAATTGAGGAATTTTAGGCTTTAAAAAAAAAAATTGTAGATCTTGAATATATAATTAAAAAAATTTAAAACAGTCAGCGAACTCTGACAAAGCCACGTTTTCGATATTTATTCTAAACGCGAATAATGAAACTTATACGTATAATGGCGTGTCTCGTGAGAGTTGGCTGGCTTCTGCAAAGGTATTTTTTACATTTAACACACAATACGACCTGGTAATGTAAGACATCGATGAGGTAGTTAATTAATAAATTAAAATTGATGGAATTTTTTCGCGATAAAATTTTCGTCTCCATTACTGTCTGCTAAAGGGGAAACAATCAATAATAAGCGCAATAGTGGAAAAATTCAAGGTGATCCACGTGTAACGTAATGCGCAAAATAGAAGATCAAGCGATCAAACATAACACTTAGAATACATACAACTGAAAATGTGATCGAAGAACAGTCAGAGAGCTGGAAGTGACCGCTAGAATTATAAAATATAAAGCTGAAGCAACCTAAAAACGTGCGAATAATTTAAATTCAAATTCGAATTTATTTCAGGTTTCTGTTTGATTCAAAGTAAACCTTAGATACATAAAATAAAATTCCTATATAATAGGCGAATGACAAAATACAATCTTTTGTCCACTCACCTCACGAACACATTCCCACACACACATATATATTTATATATATATATTTAATTGCAAAAATTAGTTAAAATCACTAAACATTTATTTTCTTGAAAAACTCACAAAGCTTTTCGGCAATTACGCCATTATCAAGTGATATTTAAATTAAAGTAAAAATAAAGATTTAAAAAATAAAAACACAAAATATAAATTTAAATTTAAGATCACACATTTACAAGTATAAAATGAAGAATAGATACTTAAAACAATCTAACAGATTTATAAATCACTACATTCCACAATCTAAAAATTATATATATATATATATATATATATATATATATATATATATATATATATAAATTTTTTCCAATAATAATAATAACAATAATAATTAAATTCAATTTATTATTATCATATTTCATTAAAAGTTTTACATGAAAATAGTAGTAATAATAATAATAAGAAGAAGAAGAATAATCAATTCAATTTATTATTATTACATTTTATTAAAATTTTACGTAATAATAATGTTATTGGTATAGATATATATATATATATATATATATATATATATATATATATATATATATATATATATATATATATATATCTAATATATAAAATTCTCGTGTACAATGTTCGTTCCCATACTCCTCCGAAACGGCTTGACCGATTCTTATGAAATTTTTTATGCATATTCAGTAAGTCTGAGAATCGGCTACTATCTATTTTTCAAACCTCTAAGTGATAAGGGGTGTCCACCCCAAAATTTTTTTTTTTATTTTTTTGATAAAAATTTTTTGTTATGTGGCTTTAAAAAATACATACAACCCTAAATTTTCACTTTTCTATCACCAACCTCTGCTTTTTAATAGTCATTTTCATAATTTTATCATTTTTTTATCCCGCTGGTAAGTTATCCCCTCCATGTGTCTACGGGTGTCACTTCTCACCCAGTAAACAGCACGGAGTAGGGATGACAACGAAGATGGTCTCCTATTTCTCTCAAACAATAAGCCTTCTCTCACTCCCTCTACAGTTTTCGGCTATTATTAGTGTTTATGCGCCAAGCGTAGTAGTTAAACATTTTTAATATCTCAGTGTAACTCTCGTATCAAATATATTCTCAAGTAACTTTATTATTTATTTATTATAAACTTATATTATCGAATATAAATAATTATTAATAACTAATAAAATTATTAATCATTGATTCGCAAGATGCTCTCATTGAACAAATATTTCCCGATGTACGCACGAATTACATAAATCTCGAGTGGCTTGCAGAAAGAGCAATTTTAGCTGCAAAAAATGTGGACGTTGACATTTTGAATCTGAAGATACAACAGTTACTGCCAGAGGACTATCATATAAATCTATTGATACTGTTTGCGATGACGCTGAAGCTGTAAGTTTTCCAACAGAGTTTTTGAACTCACTGGATTTGCCAGGCATGCCACCACATAACTTACATTTGAAGGTTGGATCTCCAATTATTTTGCTTCGTAATTTGAACCCGCCACGACTGTGCAAAGGTACGCGATTAGTCATTAAAAAATTAATGAAAAACGTTATCGAAGGCACCATTTTAAATGACAAGTTTCGAGGTGAAAATATATTAATACCACGAATACCTATTATACTCACAGATGTGCCAATATTAAGCGTATTTAATTTCCGATTAGATTGGCATTTGCAATGACTATTAATAAATCCCAAGGCCAAACAATGTCTGTTTGTGGCTCAGATTTTAGCACACCATGTTTTTCACACGGACAATTATACGTTGCACGCTCTCGAGTGGGTAAACCATCAAGTTTGTATGTATTAGCTAAAAACGGGCTAACAAAAAATATTGTTCACGCTGTAGCATTAAGAGATTAATATTATGTAATGAATTAATGATATAAATGATTATTATTTTTAATAAATTGAAAAAATTAATGTTTGGTGTTTTGTTATTTTTATATTCCTCATCGTTCACAGCGCACCATGCCTTTTTCACTACATCCTTATACACTTCCAATAAGTTAGTTATTTTTTTTCTACACTAGAAAAGAGTAAATTTCAATAATTAAATCGACAAAAAATTCATTTATACTATAAACATCATTAAGTTCCGTATCCGTACCGGAGGTAGGCGACTACTTACCTATACCATATTTTGTTGTACACTGTTAGAAAGAGTTGGAATAAATCTAATACATTTAATAGAGCATCTGCTATACAAGATTGATAATCTAGTAGGCAGTGCATTTTGAGGTAGAATATGACTAATCAAAATACTCATTTTCCAACCGGAAAACACGAGATTTGTGAACATATAATCTAAAAATTACGTTTAAATCGAGGTACTCGGAATTAGAAGTCGATTTGTTTATTTAATAAACGTCTCGATAAAAAGTCATTTAATTTCAAATTTCCTTTCCTATATTTCGAACGAATGGATTATTAATTCTCGTCAAATAGTAAATAACGAAATTGTAAATTACCCGATCGAAATATAGAGTATATTTATCGTACACGCTATATGACATATAATATATATATATATATATATATATATATATATATATATATATATATATATACACAAAACGCATATTACATAGGAGGCGTGTACTATACACAACATACACATATATACATACATAACACAGTTTAATCACTGTAAATGTTTTCTTTTGCGCAAAAATTTTCCACAGTTACGTCACGCAATAAACGTCGCGTATAAATTAACCGGAATACTCGTATAACGACAACTTCCGAGATTTCTATCAATTTCGATGAAGATTTTTTTTTTTAAATCTGTTTTATAAATAAAATTTATTTTAAAAATAAATCTAAAAGTAAAATTACCCGTGCCTAGTGAAATATGTATATCAAATTATAAGCTGTCGTTATACGAACATTTCAGTTAATTTATATGTAACGTTTATTGCGTACGCTCGACGATGACGTAACTGTGGAAAAGCTTTGCAATAAAAAGGACTTTCATAATGATTAAACCGGGTTATGATTTTGTGTTTTGTTTATAATTCAAAAAATCACTACTCTTCGGTATATCAACATTTAACGGAACCTGAACCAGGTGTGGAGATTTATATCAATTTTGATGAAGAATTATTTTTTAAAATCTGCTTTATAATTGAAATTTATTGTAAAAATAAACATAAATGCCTCTGGTTAGTGAAATATGTATATCAAATTATAACCTTTCGTTATATGAATATTTCAGTTAATATATATGTGACGTTTGACTGTCGAAAAGCTTTGCTCAAATAAAAACTTTTATATTGATTAAACTGTGTATTATGATTTTGTTTGGTTTATAATACATACATACATACATATATCACACATACATTCATCATATATATATATATATATATATATATATATATATATATATATATATATATGCATATAAATAAATTAAACAAAATAAAAACACAGCTAAATTACTAGAAACTTTTATATTTGCACGAAGTATTTCGACAATTACGTCATTATCAAATATACACAATGAACGTTACGTATAAATTAATTCTTAATATTTATATAACAACCTACACGATCTTAAGTCTATGTGATATGCCTACAGACTAATTACAGGTAACTCACTCTTAAATTTATTTCAACAATAACCTTAATTTATAAAAACCGATTTTCAAATTAATTCTTCCTCGAAATTGATCATATTATTTAATAAATTGTTACTATTTCTACGTTTCGTAATTTGTAATTTTTCTAATAATTTTCTTTTTCAAAATTATATTCTACGTGTAAAATTTTGATATACAATTGTTATATTTTCTGCGTCACGTGTTTCTTACAGTGTTTGCCATAAAGCGACTTGTCGTCATTTCTGTTTTTATACGAAGTTAACTTGTGTTAGCTATTATTTATTTATCTTGATGTATCGGAGAGTGGTGATTTTATGAATTAACAAATTTGTCGCCCAGTTTCACCTATGTAAAAAACTCATTCTGTATGCTCCAGATTTTTGTAATAACTTGTTCTCTTCTATTTAATTGCTTGAAAATTAATTTAAATAATGTTCTACCATCATTTATCGTTATCCTAATATTGTACTTTTTAAAGATTTTTAAGAATTTATAAGTATATATATATATATATATATATATATATATATATGTGTGTGTGTGTGTGTGTGTGTGTGTGTATAATTCTAAATAATTATCTTTTTCTTTTTTATTTCGTTCAGGATTGTTATTATTTAGTTTGTACCGTAATTAATTGATATACTTTATTCGGATTATATTTATTTGCTGTTTCTCGCTTAATGATTTTTTGTTGTTAGTTAAAATAATTTTGGCTCTATATTACAATAACTTATTAAGCTAAAGCTTGGTTTACGTGATTTAGCGTGAAAGGAACCACTCGGTATTATTTCATTTGACTATGTTTTTTTTTTTCTGTGTATATCAATATCTTTATTATTGTTTATGTCGATTTTTAAATCTAAGAACTTTATATTTTTATCGCCTTCTTTCTCTTATTTTTCTTCTTGGGTTGGTTTGTGACCGTACCGTTTCCTGCTACCTAGGTCAGAGGCACGAAAGGAAAGGTGTTAAAAATTAAAATAGACGATGAGAAGTTTAGTCTCGGCGGATATGTTGGAAAGATTGTAAAGAACGCCAGCGAGCTGGCGCTGAAGCTTACATGCTGGACAGAATGTTAGGATGTGAGCGATGAGTAAGGGGAATTATTGCATACAGGACAGGTCGGTCGATCTTCAATGATAAACAGAAACTTTGTTCCTTTATTAAGCACACACACACACACATATATATATAATTTATATATAATTTGTATATTACTATATTAAGAAAATAAATCTTTGAAATAAGTGATAATTATAAAAATATTTTATATTACCGAAAAAAATTAAATAATACAGACGGTAACACAGTTTTATGTTCTACTATTACGTTATATATTACATATACGTTATTTACATATTTAGTAACTTTGCCGACCGACTTTAACTCGAAATCATCTTTTCCGCGGGAAAATGAATCGATAATTACTTTAATATCGGATATTGGAGTCTATAGAAATACGTAGAAAGATTTTGAAAATAGCGTGGATAAACAAGGTATCAAATTAAAAAGTCCTAGAGATGTCCGAAACTGAGAGAAAGTTAATAAAATCAGTTATTCGAAGGAAATACTTCGGCCGTGTAATTAGAGGGGATAAGTATAGACTGCTGCAACTAATTATCCATTGGTACAGTTAGATCGAAAAACAAGTCGAGTATGCCGGTTGGGTGAAGTAGACGAACACGTGGTGTCAATACAGAAACTCGTGCAAGAAGCCACAGAAAGAAAGTTTTAAGTATCATACATGATGGCCAACGGTCTTTGTAGATTAGGGCGTAAGAAGATAGGGTGGTAAAAAGAAAATTTAATAACTTTACTACATTCGAACGGTTGATTAAACTGAAATTTTCAAAGTACATTTAGATAAGTACTGAGAAAAGAAATATCTGATATTTCACGAAGTGTACTCGAGGATCGAATTTCAAAAATTCCTAATTTCAATATAGGCCGTTTTCAATACATTACACATATTAATTTCATCCAAATCAAAGGTTGATCATTTGAACAATGGATATTTTATTCAAACGGATTTTTTTATCGTTTTCTATCGTAAAACTCCGTTGTTACATATTATATAATATATATATATATATATATATATATATATATATATATATATATATATATATATATATATATATATATATACATATATATATAACGGATAGTAGACAAAAAATAAATGCAAAATACTTTTTTCTAGACGAAACAACGGTCGTCGAAACCTTATTCGCAATGTCGTGTATTTATGTATATAAACAAATAATTCGGATTATAAATAATCAATTATAAAAGTACGGCCAGTCTGATTAATTTAATTTTCGATTTATTTTTTACTGTGCGTGTTTCCCCTTCTCCCTGTGCCTAGCTTTCGCCATCTGGACGTTCTATAGTGATTAATTAGTTACTTGAATTATTTTATATGTTATATGATTATTTCATAACATTTTACGTAAGGTGTAAGTCGGTTCTTTATATTGCTCGTGCACAATTTGTAATAAGGTTATTGGCATATTTAATAATAATCTTTTTATATATAAAATCTTTTCTGCGGTCACTATATATTTCACACATTGTCGGCGGTAATACGTTCAATTGTTCAATTCAGTCAATTTCTCCGCATTCGCATAGATTACTCGATATTATATCCAGAGTTTATGTAACTTATATGGTCTGTACGTATTCGACGACATATATACCGTACGAATTCCCCGGGTCCATTTTAATTATAAACTATGTCTTCTTCTGTATAGTTTTTTAAATTTGAAAATATTTCTTTCAAATATTTCCACCGATCTGTTTATATTATGTTTGCCATCCATGTATTATCCGCTTTATACGCGTGGTATATATTATATCCGTGGTATTTCAATTTTCGATTACTTCGGTATATTTTTTCAGCTACTCTGTCCACTATCTAATTTCCCTCGATAACCTCGTGTCTAGGCATTTGAAATATATTATTATTATTATTTTTTAAAAGTTTACCGTTAATATTTAATATATTTCGTATTATGTTATCGGTGATGCGTTCTATAATTATTTTCTGTATATTTCATTCGATATACGCCGTTTAATATTTGTTCGTTTATATTATTATTAATTTACGACGCGTTTCTAAATCAATATCCGCATAAATCGATATTATTAAGTTTGAATACGAAGCCGGAGCTTTAATATAACGAAAAACATTGTCCGGTGATAAAACAAAAGTAGTCATATTTACTTGGGCGCAGAGTTATCGCCAGCCTATATACGAAAAATTATACGGGGTAAAGCGATAGAAATAACGGAATCTAACAAATATTGTAATCGTTTAGTTCGATAATAAATTAATATGGAAATACGAGAAAAATAAAATATGATGGATTAAAAATGGGGCGCAATCGCCTAATATCTAAATTGATGATTTATCGATAAAAACACATATTGAATATTCAGCTATCGTATGCGCTACAATGGTAAAAACAAAATTTAAAACAATAGAAGTGATACAGAATAGAGCGCTCAAATTGTAATGCCATCTTCGCCTAACCGTGTAAATCAGGTTGAAAAAACGGAACTAATTCGTAAAATATAAAACGCAACATCCTATTAATAAGCAAATAATATCAACACTGAATAAATATTCGAAGAATAAAAAAAAAGATCCAAAGAGATCCCAGTATTTCTTAAAAGCTATAGAAGATTAAATACACATAGTGTACGTGTTAAACGATGATTAATACATACTATATTATATATATATATATATATATATATGTGTATATATATGTGTGTGTTTATGTATTTGTAAAATCTGAAGAACGTGTTGGTTAGTACTCGCATTTGTAACTGTAATTGTTCGATTACGTCATTTGAAGACGATAAAACCGAGTGAATTAAGATTTAATAAAGCGAATCGCTCGTGAATATTACGTATACCCAAGGTTTTTATTTGAAGAACATTAGATTATTACGTAAAAAAAACAGCAACATTTGTTTAATGACGTAAATTACAAAAACGTGTAAACTAACGCAATCGATTATTTCGAAGAAAAATACTCATTTTTTATTTTTTTTATTTTAATTTACGTGCCGTGTACCGCAATTACAGCTAGAAGCACGGAACTAAAATAATTACAACAAAGGTATTAAATAATTAAGGTATTAGATAATTATAACGAAGATATTTTACAACAAAGGTATTAAGTATAACAAATGCGTTAATTTGATACATTTTAACGAAAACTCTATTAATGATATCCATGTTATCCCTCAGCAAACTTTGCAAGTCGAGCGATGCGATTACTGTTTTCGGTATTTGTCGTGACAGTCTACCAATAGATGCTCGACGGTCAACTGACAACAACATTGTTGGCACGTTGTACTTTTTTCTAATAGATGAATATGCGTTAATTTTGTGTGCCCTATCTATTAATTCGAACATAATACTACCTCTTCCATTCTGCTACTACGATGTGCCGAGTGCCACTGTTTTGAAGATAATTTTATCGATCGTAGTTTATTCACCGTAGATATTCTCTGCCACTTACTATTCCATTTCGAAATGATGCTTTAAGTATTCTTTGAAGTCAACTATCGGTACATGGACATTTAGAAGCGGATGCGAAACGGCTGTTCTTGCTGATACGTCGGCTATTGAATTACCATATATACTGCAGTGTATCCACAAAAGTATTATGTTCTTAGATGTAGTTATTTCGTTGGCTATTGGATGAAAATTTTCATTATTTAATAGAGTTCTTAATGCTGAAAGCGAGTCGGTAAATGAAATTTTTATTTCTGTTGGAATCTGCGTAATTCATTGCGGATCTAACGGAAATACTCATTTTAAACTTGTTAAAGTTTCCATTTTTACTCTAGAGCCGTCTATTTCGGAAATTGCAAACAGTTAATCGATTCCGGGGAATCGAATCGACTCGTTAGAATCGATTAATCGTCGAAATCGACTTAGAATCACCGAGATCGACTTAGATTGAAATTTATGCAGCTTTCTAAACAGTTTTTTAAACAAAAATTGCGAGTTTAACAATTTAACGCGTTAAAATTTAAAATGCGAGAGAAAAAAAACGAACAATATTTTATTAACGATTAATATGAAATTTGATAAACATCAATTTAATTTTTTTTTTATCGGCGGAAAGACAGAAAATCAGCTCATTTACTTTGATGAGTCGATTTTTCATAAAAATGAATCGATCAACTCCGGAATCGATTCGAATCGACAGGCCTAATTTTTACTAAATGTATTCGAATTATCGCTCATTATTATCGTTAATATTTTTATTACCGTTATAACTATTCATATTATCGATGCTGTTTCTGTTTTTGTTGTTCTTATTATTCGATACATTTTTTTTTCACCTCCTCGATTTCAGCCACCGGACACCGAAATATTTTTTAACAATTACATATAATTGACTTTATTATTATTATTTTTTTAAAGGATTTTTTCATTATATTTCTTCGATATTTACATTGTTTCCCCCACTGCAGTCTGGCGGAATTAAAAAAAAAAAATGTATGATAATATAATTAGAGCTGTAAAAGAAGATAGAGAACATTACAGGAATTCGTTCGTTGAATTCTTCATTGAACTTTGTAAAGATTGATCCAAAAAACCTAAAATACCTTCGTAAGTTAAAATAAATGAGTATAAATAATTATACATTAACATTTACTTGAGGGTCTCAACAACAGACAAAATGAAACATGCTTCGTAATTGTCTATTTTAATATATTGGGATACGAGCAATATGTTCGTATTACAGCTTACACAATATGGTTCTCATATGTACACATAATACATACATACATATATATATGTACATCTATACTAATATATAAAATTGTAATATCTGTAATTTGCGAATATGTTCATTATAATCAATGCATTGGGACGGAAAATCTATTTGTTAAAATTATTGTCTGTCTGTTCCGCTGTAATTCTCAAAAGATATTAAAGAAATAATGATGAAATTCATTTATAGATTAAGCTCGTATTATCGGATTAGTTCTAAGCTTTGCTTCACATTGATGTCACAAATAGGACAGAAGTTACAATAATTTAAAGTTTTAAGAAGTAGTAAATAACGATATCTCTACCAAATCGTGTAAAATTTAACATGTATTCCGGTTTGAATGTGCTTTCACTACCACCACACGCAATAGAAAGCACATTTTGTTGCGTTAGAGGCGTGGCTGAAATAACGGACGGACATATATATATATATATACTATTGTAATATATAAACCTGTTAAAAGAAGAAGACAGCGATATTGTATTTAAAAATAATAATTACACAGGTAAAGCCGTGGGTAACTTCTACTATATATATATATATATATATATATATATATATATATATATATATATATATCGATTTATTATTGTTTATATACTAATATGAGTTTTAAATTTATTTTCAAATACACTTTAGTATAAGAAGATGTTCCACAATTTATATTTTAAATATTGATATTTAATTGTGGCGAATTTTAATTACCTGCACACGATGCATACTCGACATTATTATATTTTTAAATTTTCACTATTGTTTTCCTAAAATATAACGATCGATTGATTGATTGATTGGATGATGCTTACTATATATAAGTAACTCTATATACATTATAATGAAAGTAATCGAACTGATGTACAATAACATGCTCAAATAGGTTAACTACCCGAAGTTATTTAATATTTTATTTAATAATTAAAAATAACGTGCCCTGTATTGTTCGGGTTGATTCAAGTTCTAATGAAATAAGTTTTTGGGATCACTATTTTGTTTGTAATTTATTATTATTACATTTAACCGTAATCACATATATTTTGACTAACAAAGGTAAATGTACACGTACATATTGTATACGTATGTTCATTATGACCAAGGCCGGGGCTGGTATAGTGTAATTGTGTATGTACATGGACTGACTAGTTTATGACGTTATTTTGTTTATATATTTTGTTATTTATCGTTATTTATCGCTTAGAATGTTATTCCGGATCGCATAATTTCAGACGGTCTATTTCATTAATATTAATTTTATGGTTAGAAACTTTTGCTATCGAGACGCTCGTGCAGATATTAACCGCTGACTATTCTGTTTCATTACGTAAATTTGCAATATAGATGAAATGTTATTTTGAAATAATTAATATCGATATTGTCATCGTCGTCAACTGGTCATTGTCTGAATGAAGTTGTGCAAAGCGAATGTTTGGCTGGTTAAATAGAAAGATGAACGGAACCGATTACGCGGGGAGTAGTAAACAACAACCCTTAATAAAGCAGACGAAACAGTTTTTTTCCACTAGTGTTCAAGAATGCGCGGATATGACCGAAATAGTGAATTAAGAAATACAAAACAGACCGATGATCGAATGACGAGCAGCAGATGTTCAGAAGAGAAAAATGCGCTTACGTCCAAAGCAGGGTAGATAATAAGGAAATCATATCTACATACCCTCTCACAAGGGTATTTTACTTCGAACGTAATAGAATCCATTTAGTTTAGTTTATTTTTATTTTTTTGTGATATACAAATACAAAAAAAAAACACGTATATGAATATGTGTATATATATATGATATATTTACGCATAAGCAGTCAGATGTCTATAGCAGACATATTAGAGGTTTTCGTGCCCCTTAATGTTTGGTCTAGTGTAGATGAATTGTTTGAAGTTATTATAAATCTGTCGTCTTTATTATCTGTGAAAATTGCGCTTACAATATTTGTAATTTTTCGAAAATGCTTTATTTATAATTCTCGGTTAGACGAAATTATATTTTTACATTTTTATTTTTTTTTAACAGGTATTACGAAAATTAAAAAGACTAATAAATTCAGTTGATGTAGTCTACTCGCAACTGAATTTTTTTGGGTCGATAATCGATAATTATATAATGTTAAAAATTCTTTCAGATATCCCTCATTCAGGAACGTACTTTTCCAAATGCAGGATGTTTCTAAATGCATTTCGTGAAATTGAAGATAACCAGAGACAGAAAGAGACAACCCAGTGTAATGTTAAACGAATATCTTAAGATAACGTTTATTACACCAGTAATATTACACGAAACAACTTTGATAATTTCACACACGGCAGTTAATGAAATAATAATAATAATTTAATTTATTAATAATGATAATAATAGTATAAGCATCAATTATATAACCACAACACATGAATAATAATAATAATTATTATTATAGGACGAAAAATAATAATAATATGATTGAACGATTTTATTAATGAAATTTTTCTTCTAACTCGTATACGTAGCGAAATTCGGGAGAAAAAATTTTAATTTAGTAAAATTTAACAATATCGTTAACAAATTTTGTATCAGCTTCTCGATCGTAATTAACTTATCGTCATTTGGCCCCCGGGTAACAATTTACACGAATAACAAACAAAATCCAGTTAAAGTTTAATCGAATTTCGTATCTTTCGAAACGATATTAATAATTTTTTATTATCGTTATAAAATTATTCCATGTGTACACACATTACGTAAATTATGCACACACAGACATTAGGGGTAATTGATTTGGTTTCATCAAGCAATTTTCGAATACCTAAGAACGGGAAATTATCCTTCAAATTAAGATCAACTAAGTGAAAATATACTGTAATATTTTGCGCATAAAATAATTATAGATAACTTTTAATGTACTACATAATATAAATGACTTAATTTGTTTCAACAAAAATGCCGTTTATTATGAAAATTATGCGCCTTATAGCGAACATTGTTACTGAAATGGTTAATTAACCTGAAACAATAATATTACATATATAATGAAGAGTACTAACACGCACGCTGCCTATCTATTATATTATATTATATTATATAATTTATTTTATTTCATTTTATTTTACGTCCCGTAATAGTATATTTATTTAATAATTATATATATATATATATATATATATATATATATATGTTATGAAAATTTAAAGCGGCAATTCAGTTAAATTTATCGTCGCTATAAACTCAATTTATAATCTTTCACTTACGTTCTCCGATATGTGTAATTTTAAACTTGATAATTAATATATCTCTAAATAAAATTACCGCTATCTTTTCGAAATAATAAATTATAATTTTTACTATTTCTCATTTCTTAGACGACTATTTATATCAACCTTCGTAATTACATCCTTACAGGGTAGGGTAAACCGTGTCTGCAGAATTTCTATACAGTTTTACGTTAAACGCCTTTGATATTTTTTAAAACTGCCCCAGTAATAAATCGTTCCGTTTTTTTCAGTTCTATCGTTAGCCTTTTCAGTTGATGAATCTCGGTGTTCGCTTCTTTCTCTCGAGTGTGTTCATCAACGTCTATCTCCGTTTTCCTTTTGGCCTGTGCGTGGTGGACAGTTTTCATTATTGTTTTCAATTTCTTCTTGCATTCGGTTGAAAATTTACTTCATTCGAAGAATTTTATGAATCCTCGAAATTTTCGACACGCGTCGCCAGTACCGCGTTTCGAAAGCCTCATTTTTCTGTAAATCTCGTTTAGCTGATAAAGTCCACATTTCCGCCGCGTTCAGCGCTACTGCCCCGTATGTATTTGGCAGTACGCTTTCGTAGACAGCCTAAACGTCTATCCATTGCACTTCTTCAACGGGTCCCTTTGCTGCGCGATATCCGTTTGCTGTTATTGTACTAAATACAGTAAAAACTTCTTTTATCCGCCACCCTCGGGACCCCGGCCTTGTGACGAATAACCGAAATTTCATTACACATTACATATATAGAACTATATATACCGGACTGTAAATCATTTAGGAAAGAAATTTAATATATACATATACGTGTTTAATTCGCTTAAAGCACTGTGTTTTTATTTAGAAATTTAATAAAACATAATACGATATAGTGCAAAATTACTTCGAAAAAATGTACGTCAAAATGTTTACATCTTCAAATAATCAGTAATTTTCTATATATATATTTTCTAGAAGTAGCATCTGTTGTAAAGTTTTTCTCCTCTTGTCTTTCAGACCCATCGATGCAATTTGTTAACATTATTTCAACTTCCGAATGGAGCTGATCGTTGAGTTTGAGTTGCATTTTGATTCTTCATCGTCGTTAATTTCACTATTATTAAAACTGCTGAACGTTAGTATCTTCATCAGTCGAAATTTCAAAACCTCACACTCTGATCAAACTGTTACTTCTTCAGTTGTTAGTGTGTCATTGTTGAGCAGAATGACGGATAACATAGTGACGGTTAAAAGAACTTTTACTGAGTTGTAGACTTTTTTTTCCATCGCTTGATTTATATCAAACGGGCGTCTTGATGATGCGTATTAGCTTCGGGTTTTTTCGATTTTCGTTCCATATTTGCTTGCTACACTGCTTAATTTATGTACCGTCGTTAATAATCCTTTCTCGTTGTACGCGATGAATACTAGGTCGTCTGCGAATTTTATAATTCCTCCTATTTTTACACTTTCTCGAATTTCTTCAAATGCTTCGTTTACTATAGGAATATTAGCGACGGTGATAACAGACATGCTGGACGCGCGAAATTGGTTTATTTCACTATTCTTAATAAATTCCTCCCTCCCATAATTCTCTCAACTACTTGTTTATTTGTTACTTTTTTCATTCACTTCAAGCTTCACACTTTAAATACTTCCAGCGGAGCTGGTTAACCGTGACTTGAATTTTTTTTTTCTTTGCTAAATGTTGGATATACAAACAAGACTAGATGACGTAACGGATAGCAAAAGCCAACATAACCAGCCCAAGCTCATGTTGGTACAGCCGATAATATATGGCCGAAATGTGTTCTGCAACGGTGACTGATAGAAAAAAAAACAAGTCAAGGGAGTCCGATGGCTCGTTGGCAGGACGATATAATAAAGGTGAAAACTGGATGGGAAATACACAAAGTAGCAGTGGATGGAAAATGTTGGGGAAAACCTTCGTCCAGAAGTGTATCGAAGGCATAAAGGCATATCGTGATCGATTCGTGTGATAGTGAAATGCGTAGTTACGCATTCCGATGCCTCCGTACTAAAATAATCAAATAATTATTAATCGATGACACCATTCGATTGTTAACTAGAATTCGTAAATAACAAAATACATACATATATATATATATATATATATATATATATATATATATAATTATTATTATCTTAAATTAATGTGCCGTGTACAGCAGCTAAGGCTAGAGGCACGGAAGGAGTAGAGGAATTAGATTAAGGAATAAAGTCCTGATTTATGGAGAAACAAGATTAAATTAGAGAAAGAGGAGCTTTCATCTTTGAAAAGCAGCAGAGGGAGTGTGGAAGGAAGGTTAAGCGATAATCTGTGAGGATGGTATAAAGGACAGACTGAGGATGTAAGAAACGGATAGAATAACTCCGCACACGGCACATTCTGGAGCAGAGGTCCTGTTGATGAGGTATGCGTGAGTGAGCCAAGTATGTCCCAACCGCAATCTGCTGATGATGACATCTTCTCTGCGATTTGGAAGAGACGTTTTCCAAGGCTGAGTTGAGCTCTTGATCTGACGAAGCTTGTTCGATTAAGAAGTCAGTTGCCACTTTTTCTGCCACAGCTTTTGAAGTCCATTTTTTATTTGTTTCTTCAGGTCGGATGCTGGAACTGGATGTTAAGAACAGGTAAAGATGAAGCAGCATTTCTTGACGCTTGATCGGCAAGTTCATTCTCATGAATCCCAGAGTAAGCTGGGACCCTGACGGCTGGAAGGGAGTCGGAACATACAATCGATGACTGCTGAGCAGGAGAGCTCATTATGGACTTCACAGCGAGGAGAATTGCGTATAGTTCAGCGGAAATAACGGAAAATGTCTCAGGAAGCGAATATGACAGATGATGACTGCTCCATCCTTGACAACTGAACAACCGACGGACCTATTGAGTAGTGATGCGTCCGTATAAAATACTGATGATCCGGAGGTCCGAATCACAACTTCTTGTTTTATTTCTTCAATAGATCGACCTTTCCTCCTGCGACTGAGAATCGAATGATCTAGTCGGATCAGATTATCTTTCCACGATGGAAGAACTGCAATTGAATAATCGATTAATTGATATATACATATATATACATAGAGAGAGAGAGAGAATGGAAAGAACGGATGTCAAATTGTGATTTTTTCTTTGTTTTTTTGGGGGCAAAAATAGCGAAAGAAACTCGAAACAGCTTTTTTTTAGTTAGTTAATATAAAACTTTATTTATAGAAATTTATATTTTCCGACGCGAATTAAATCCCACATTAAATGCGATGAATATTTACGATCTTACTTAGCATATAAGAAGGTGAAGAGAGAACACTATTGGCGTAAATAACGAATTTCGTAATTCTTAAAAATTATACATATCTATATATATATATATATATATATATATATATATATATATATATATATATATATATATACACGGTAACAGTAATTAACGGTAAAAAGACAACAAAATTAAAAAAAAAAAAATAGAAAAATATAATGAGATTATAACTTTATAAAGCGAGAAGTAGTTTATATTTTTTTGCACTCGTAATATGTAGTAAAAACAACCTCCTCCACACCCGGCCTGTCCATATTTTAGAACGGAATAAAAAAATTATACGTAACTTTATGAGATGCTCCAAATGAAATTAAAAATCATTCCAGTTATTATTATTATTGTCATTATTAATTATTATTATTGTCATTATTAATTATTATTATTATTAATTATTATTATTATTATTATTATTATTTATTATTATTATTATTATTTATTATTATTATTATTAATTATTGTTATTATTATTATTATTATTATTAATTATTATGGTAATTTTCGTGATAATGATTATTATTAGTATTATTAACCGGTGTAAATTTGGGACGAGTTTTATTTGTTACACCACACCAATACGCGTGTCCAGTCGTGTCTGTTGATATAAACTTGTTTTATAGTATTTTTCGTTAATATTGTAAAAACATAGCCCCTTTGCTTTTTAATGTTCCCCTAGAACGTATTTTTTTCAGCCACACTATAGACGTGTGTATACGAGAGGTGGATGTCTGCGACGATTTACAACTTAGATGTAAAACGCATTTAATAGACGTGAATCTTTCCGTGTTTCAGCATCGCATGTTAACACTGGCAACTCATATTGATTGTACAGTTAACTTTTAAAGCTATTGGATATATATATATATATATATATATATAATTATCGAGGTGGCGCTTTATTTTTCCTGCTAGTCTAAAATTTCCTAGAAAATAAAAGGACGTCACGATGAATAAGCTACATTTTTCCGTTATTCCTAACTGCTGCAATACGACGCGACATCTACATGGGCCAGCGAACAATATTCACACGTTTGACTTGTCGAAGGTGTCTCAATGGGCACGCTAATAATTAATTACCACGCTAAAGGATGCGTCTGTAGCGTGATCCGAATCGGAAAACGCTAAAAAAAAATCTAAATCCCCTTCGTATAACTGCGTACAATTAGCGCCTCGAATACTAGCCCATCTTGTGCGCAAAAATGAACGTAAAATGGGCTACACGACGGTCGGCAACGAACAATACGACGGCGATGACGATGATGGTATTAATTAATAACGTTATTTCAATAAAAATCCGTTCTCTATCTGCGTTGCTCTAGATAATTTTTTTTTATTTATTTTTTATTTAATTTTTTTATTTAATTTAATTTTATTTAATTTATTTAATTTTTTTCGTAAGAAGTTCTATTCACTTCTGCGGCTACTATTGTACGAGTTAGTATCGCGTTATAAGTTTATCTCGGTATGCGCGTCATTGCTTACACGTCTTCGTCTTTTCTATATACTATAGTCGTCGAATGTTAAAGCTATCGAAAATTGACGTTAACAATAAAATTAAGGTCGTCATTATTATAATGTTAAATCGTGTATTTTAAATACCGATATAGAAAATGGTCATTCGTCGACAATTAACGAGGAAATACTATCTGACGAAAAGGTGGACGACACGATAATTCTCGTGAACAATTCTTACGAAATTAGACGTCTACAAAGAAGAAAAGTCTTCGACTCGATAACTGTAGAGAAGAATATCGCCGAAACGGGATAAACTTGCAATCTACACTACCTGAAATTCGCCTTCAGCTGTGGAAGATGAACTGACTAAACGTACAATTCTCGTATATTACTGCGTTTATATAATAATAATAATAATAATAATAATAATAATATGAATAATATGAATAATAAGTTATTCCAAAATTACACTTCTATTTTGCAAAATTTACATAATAAACAAAACATTTAGTGTTCGACTAATACCTAGAACGCCGTCGACCCACAATGATGCTTGTCCCCCTATTTAGTGGTCGGTTTCCAAAAGTTACAATTGATTCAAAATCAATGTTGAGTTATATTAAATCGTCAAGTGTGCTTGTGTATAAAACATACTGATATACATTCGGGTATTTTATATTCACTTTCGTATATATATATATATATATATATATATATATATATATATATATATATATATATATATATATATAAATAATTTATCGAACATTTTTTTTTGAAAATACACCGAAAACGCATCGGATTAAATCGATTAATGTTGTGTGTGACTGCGACAGACTATAAGTCTCACCGTGCGTTATTCTAGAAGTAAACGTGGTAAAATTAAGGTATTTTTATAATATTAAGCTTTTATTTCGATTACTATCGTGTGATATGGATCATAGTGCGTGTGCGTGTGGATGTACATAACTAGTCTTTGACGCATTTTTTTTTAAATAATTTTTTATTATTTCAATTATATTTTCGTTCAGCGCTAGTAGTTTTAAACTGTTGAAGTTTCCACAACGTGTACTTAACGCTAAGAATATGCTGCGCACGTATTATTATATATCGTACTATTTAAATTAAACTATTTCTTCTGTTCTACTTGTTGTGCACACATATATATATATACACGCTTCTAATAACACTAATAATAACAATGAATAGGAATTAAACTACATGAAAAAGAGAGCTGAATTAGGAAACTTTTATAAACCCAGACGATTTACCATGTCCGGGACGAAGGTATTTAGCCATACGAAAAAAAAAAAAACACAAATAATTACCAGGAAAAATTGCCAAAGATTTAAGAGAACAGTTTTTAGCGGAAAACCCGTCCCAATGGGTAGGTCATGTCATCTGTATGGATGGTGAACCCATTTCTAAAAGACTGAGTTTTAAACAACGAAAACAGACCATCATCGGGATGGCAAAAATTAAGCTATAAAGACATAATCGCGGATGATTTGAAGAAATTCGGAATAAACCGTACTAACGGCATCTGAGAAAACGTGGCATTAAACCGGAACGAATAATTGATTACAAATCAAATAATAGAGGGCCGCGTAAATACATCAAAAAGAATAAGTGTACACTCGAGAGCAACGAATAAACAAAAAGGAGCATAGAGAATTGAAGAGCAGCCGCTGCAATTTTATATTTACCCACAGCACATTGATATCTCGCATAGCAGACGTAAGTACAAAGGTGAAATCTGGGATAGCGGGCTGAATACTCGTTAAGCGAGTTCATACATAAGAAAAGAAGAAGAAAAATATACATATGGGTCGATCACATACATATATATAATACACCATACATATATATATATATATATATATATATATATATTTAAGTGGCGTCTCGTACATAAAGGATGCATGGTGGCGCAACCACCAGAAATGTCCAGAATAGCATCAAAATTGATGATGGAATAAAATAGTTAAAAGTACTAATTATTTTATGGAGATTAAACAAAATAAGTGAATTTTAATTTTGTTTTTCGTAAAATATATTATAAAAAATAAAAAATCGTTTTAAAACTCGCTTTGAAATGCCTAGTTCCAACGGTTTTTCGTTACATGGTGATTTTGCGCCTAATACTACTGTGGGTGTAGAGTTTACATAGGGATGTATTATAACGACTGCTAGTTGCGATCGTTTTGCATCCTCGAAGTGCACACACTTAACGCGCGGCAGAATAGATTTTTCTTGTTGAGTTGTTCATAAAACGTGGGTGCGTCTGCGTGCGCATAACGAACGAGCCTAGTTCCAAGTATAGTTTTTCCTCTTCAAATTTCTATCGGCGTGTCTTTCTTTTACCGCGTACATCTCCGTTTATGTTGTTCATATAATTATTAACACCGATGTTAATATAGGTAAAACTTTTATACGGTAATTGATCATTTCATTTTCGCGGGATTGTTTTGTGTAAATTGTGAAAAATACGAATACTTCGATGCAGATTGCCGATGAAAACCACCTATTTTTCAGCTGCAGTTATTACAGAATATATCAATGGAAATTCCCGTCACGTATTGTAAGCGAAGGAATCCGGCTCCCAACTAGTCTCAGATGACTGCTCAACTCACAGAATAATAACGTGTACATGCTTATATTTGATTACATATCAGTCTGTAATATAAATATTTAGTAAGACATGTCGCCCGTGGAATCACAAAATCCCATTTAAAAAAAAAAAATAAATAAATAAATAAAAATACTTAACAATTATACGTAGAGTTTATCGAATTGTTTCGTTTTAGAATTTGAAAAATTCGTATACTTTTCTAATTGTATTAATTTTGTACTTATTCGTGCGAAAATGAATTTTTAATATATTTTAGTTTAATATTACAATTTATTATTTTGCGATTGAATCTAGTTTAATAATTTTTAGTTTTTCTGATTACGGTTGTTGAAAAAAATGCTTCTTGTATTTGTATTATACTTTGTTGACTTTGGTGTTATTAATGTTACTTTGTAATGGAGGGGTAAGGTTTAATTGCAACCGCTAGATTTTTAACCACGAGCCGCCACTGATATATATATATATATATATATATATATATATATATATATATATATATATATGTATAATATGCATTGTATACATATCGTAATTTTTTAATCGTGTATAATGATCGATGTTTAATAAAATCATAATGATAACATTAGTACGTATTCAGTAGTAATCAAACCGATGCTACAATGTTCATGCAAATTCATGCAATTTTTGCCGATCGCTCTGTTTACTGCTTATATATTTCTTAGACGCCCTTCAATAGTTAATTTCTTTAATTACGTAAATTTTTTACATAAATATATATACGTACGTATATGATTGTGTTGCGTGTATGTATGTATGTGTGTATTTACTTATTTGTACACGTTCGTACACCTTTAGTTGGTAATTATTTTAAGGTGAAAGCATCAGACTGTTATATTGCGCCAGGCCTTCAATAATTTTCATTACTAATCTACTATTGTGCTTTCAAATAACAATACCGCAAATAACGTGGTTTGATTCGTAACATTACAAGCTTACGGATATCATTGTATTTTACTATTTAAATGCAGTTCTCTTTTTATTTTGTTAAGAGTTCTGTTTTGCAAACAATTCTTTTTCCCGTTTAATGTCCCGGGTAGGCATATGTGGGGACAGCAGCATTTATTAATAATACACCGTGTTATAAATTAAAATTAAGATATCGATTGACTCAGCGCACGTCACACATTTACAACGAGACGAAAAACATATTGGCCATTAATGGCCCTCCCGCCGGTAAACGAATAAACTTTTTTTTTCCGGTATACAATCTCCTGCAGTTGTTTTATTAAATCCGATATAATTTTCTCAAATACTTTCAATAATTACTTTACTTTAATCAATCTGTACGTTCAAATCCAGCTGTTCAATCCGTAAAATTCTGAGCATAAGACCTGTCTTAGCTCGTTTCAACCACCTTGTAACTTTCTATTTGGATATTATCAGGTTATCTCGGGACTTTGCTTCATAGTCGCATTTTTAAACGTTTGGCCCCCTGTTCTTCCTCGATATTAAAGATACGATCGTGCTAACAAAATGTACGCGGACCGAATAACTTATACATTTATCGACTACATCGAATTGATCGTAATTTTGTGACATATTCCCGAGGAAAAATTCCAAACAAAACAAAATTCTAGAAGGCGAAATAAAACCTTCTAACCGGGAATTGTGAAGACAAATAGTCCTATAGTAGTGGAAAATAAAATAACACAGCCGTCTCTATATATTTCGGACCTGTTTAGTTACCGCGGGAAAAAAATAAAAGTCAAATGAAAATAAATTGCCCGTAATAAAGTCGTTTAAAGCGATTCTAAGCATCGGGGGAATTTCTTTTCCAGTCGCGGTGAAAAATCGTCTTTCCATCGAATAGTCTAAACTGCTCTATTATTTCCCCTTTTCCAATATGAGATATATATATATATATACATATGCATATATGGATAGAGGAAGCTTTTTTCATCGATATTTAGAGAGGTTTCTGCGGTTTCCGAACGGTATTATATAGCAGCGTCTTCGACTTTTTATCGACTGTATATAGGAAGGAAAAAAAATTAGACCATCTTAACTTTCAACTTTTGTTGTACTCGCGTACGTAGTAACACGTCTTCTTAACTTTGAACACAAAAGACCACAACCCTATCGATTGAAAACCGATTGACAAATAGTTTCGCCGACTTAAACGGTTCTTCAGCTGGAGAACAAGGTCGTCCCGTTGTCTGTCTGTTGGATACATACATATATATATATATATACATTTTTTTTTCTAATAGCCATATAGCCGTTTGTTCTCTTTCAAACTATTACATCCACAAGACTCGCGTACTCTTCTTAGTGCGTTGGGTTTGTTCAACCATCCGAATTTGCGACGATTTTATTTCGAGCGAACGATTTTCCCACTCCCTTTATTTCGACTAGACAAAAGGATATACTTTATCATTCGATATTTACATTTTTACTATTTTTCTTCTGTCTATTTACGGTATATTTTTATTTCCGGAAATTCTATACATTTCCTCCGGATGTTCGCGAAACTATACTCGCTCTTCGAATCGCTCTTCCGTATTCTCTACAGTTCGCCCATAACCGAATTCCAAAAAAAAAAAAATAGCAATAATAATAATAAATAACTCGTCTTCGACACAATTCGTCGGATGCAAACGGTTTTTCCCGACATTTTAACGATTGAAGAAATGTAATAATTTAAATATATATACATCATCATCCAGTGTCGTCTCCATATCGAACGACTGCTTACCTATACATAATTTGTTGCAGAGAGTGTAAGTAGTGTACAAGGTAATTATCGTAATGTGGCCCAGGTGCGGAGACTTGAAAAAATTTACTTCGTATCGGTCTTCGTCTGATATTTGTTTATAATGAAATCCTGACATTGATGAAATGAAATTCTACCACGATTAAAATAGTCCTATATGTAACGAATTTTTCAATTATATACGATTCCGATCTAAATATATTTTCCAAGGTAAACACGATCTTACACTAACCCCAAAAAAATAAAAAATAAAATAATAGTTCGGTCACCGGGTACACTATATATATATATATATATATATATATATATATATATATATATATAAATATATATATATATATATATATTATTATTATTATTATTTAAAAAAATAAATAGAGTATTTATAAATTTTATTTTATATTAAAAAAACTATTATATATTTATTAAATAAAAAAATAATAATTTAATTGAAAAACTAACCTGACCGGATTTGTAATTATTTTCCAACCATCCTTCTTCATTTAATTTTAACTGTCTTGATTAAGAAACTAACGACTGAACTTTTTAAACAGAAATAACTAGAACTCTTCTCTTTAACTGAAAAAAAACTAAACTCACTTGAAAATAAACAACCATCCCTTTTTTTATACATTTTTCTTAAGCCTTGTTAAACAAAAAATTACTCGATTTTCTTTATTATTTACTGGCTAAATTAATTTTTACTGGCTGTATTAACTAAAATTATTTGATCAAACTAATTTACTAGTTTTTTCCATTGACCAACTAAAACTAATTTTAATTATTGTATAACAATAGTTTCTTATCCTCTCTTGCTCATATTTTATAGTTATTTCTCTCCTTTTAGTTTAATCTAATTCATTGGTTATATTTATTTATGATTTATTTTTGTTCTTATACTCATATTTTATAATTATCTCTCTTCCTTTAATTTAAGTTAATTCATTCGTTATATTTATTTGTGTCCTATTTTTGTTCTTTTGGTGGCTAAATGGTATGTACAGCCAGGCCAAAAACAAAAAAACAAAAAAAAAAAAAACAGTAGTTTGTCTACTACAAATCCGGTTTGGTTATATTATAATAATTTTAATATATTTTACTTTAATTAAATAAATAATTATATATATAAATTTTGTTTTATTATATTGATTAAATTAAATATTAGCTTTCCACCTTCAATTTAATAAATTTAAATTTATTATGACGTGAACATACGACGATCGTCGTTATATATATATATATATATATATATATATATATATATATATATATATATAATATATGTATATAAAATACGCGTTGTTAGTCACATTTAGTTCGATATTATGAGGATGGACGGATGCTACAAACGGTTCTTTTCAATATGCCCACGGTAGGCTGATCATTACTACAAGTTTATTGTCTCGATAACACAGTTTCGACGAAGAACTAGGTCCGAATAAAATATATTAGGGAGATAGATGAACTATGCATTGGCCAATTAACTGAACGATCTAGTTCGCTTTAAAGAATGAACGAGGAATGAATACGACGATTCCTTATTTCGATCAACTGAGCGGTGAACATCTTTATTTATACACACGTGCCTGTTTTCATGTTTTCATTCTTTTGCCTAATATTTAGAAATACACAAGTTTTCGTTTGGCTTTGTTTTTTCTTCTATACGAAATGTCGTCAAAAATGTATCCAAAAATCGACTCCCACCCGTATAAATACGTCTATGGTGAAAAAATTATTTTCTTTAAAAAAAAATGACGATTTTCTATTGTTCGGCTTAATTACTACGATTTAAACAGTGTACATCCGCGAAATATTCATACGGAAGAAGCTACATTTAGAAAGAATTTTTTTTTCGTACAATCCTCTGAACGAGAATTCATTTATCGATTGGTCGTTATTTTTAATTTACGACGTACTTTAAACGCGATTTTTTCCCTTTATGATGACGTCATACTTCACCGTATAACAATCGCTAATTTAGATGAAAACGTCTTAATTTTAATTTAATTTAATACAGAACTTAATTAATTTTTTCTTTCTTTTTTCACACACGAACATACTTTCCATACGCGTAAATACAACACACACATATATACATATATATATATATATATATATATATATATATATAAAAAATATATATATATAATTTCTCTAAGTGAAAGTTGATAAGTAAACTGCGAGTATAGAAGTGATATAACGATTTTATCACTGGTTGTATGCGAGTTGATGATTACGTTTGTGTATGTAGCTTTCAGTGTGCGCGTTTTCGATATCGATGTGAATTTGTATACACAATGAAATTTACTTACCTGAATAAGAAACAAATACAAAAGAATGTGGACGTGCATGCCGAATAATAAGATCGTTAACTCCTCGTTATTTGCAGAAAATCAACGAATAGCGAATTTTAAGTTCATCGTAAAGGTTACAGATTGTTTGATAAATTCGGTTAAAATATATATATATATATATATATATATATATATTTATATATAATTAAAACGCATAACTTCAATAATAATAATAATAGTTGTTTTATATATATGTGTATGTGTATGTGTTTATATTTATGCTTTTATTTACCTAGAGTAACGTCATCTATGGATTGTTATACGCCCTCTAAAAGTCGACCGTTTGAAGTACACTCGTATGTTATCGAATTCTTTTATTATACTAAATAAACCATAAAAAAAAAAAAAAAAAAATTCAATCCATATATCGATCATCATCATCTCTAAATCCGTTGGCGATGGATAGAACTCGAGTATAATGACCACATAAAATATTTAGGAGTGACATCGGATAGATCCCTCACTTACAGAGACCATTGGAGGAATACTAAACAAAAAAAACATTAATACCCGTTAATACTCGAAATGGAATATTGAGGAAGATCATTACGGTTATGAGAACTACAGCTCTGGCGTTATGTTTCTCAGCTGCGGAGTACGGCTACCCCTCTTGGGCTAGATCTGTACATGCAAAACACGTAAACGAATCGTGCCGTTTAATTACAGGCTGCCTAAAACCAGCGGCAACAAGAAACTTTTATCTTCTGAGGCGGAATAGAGTCACCACATATAAGACGCCATATAATAGCTAACAAGAAAAGGACGGCCCAGTGTCGAGACGAGAAACATCCAATATATGGTCAAACCGTGGTGGCGTATAGACTTAAGTCGAGAAATAGCTTTATGAAAAGTCGTAACACACTGAGATGTCACACAACCTGAAAAAGAACGGATAAACCTACGGATTAATGAAACCGTGCCAAACCCAGTGAGAACACCGGAAGAAACCCTGGCGCCAAGATATAAAGAGAAATGGTCGATATAGCGGACAATCGATCGAGTAAGGGTTCGAACGAAGATGAAGTACTGTTTAACAGAAGATCCAAAATGTCAGTGCGGAGAACTCCGGACAATGTCACACATACTGCAGTGTAAGATGAGACCGAAGAGGTGTACAATGCATGATGTCACCGAGGTAAACGACAAGACTAGAATTCAGACTGAATACTAGTACGATAAAATATAATTAAACGTAACGAACCGGGCACGTAAAAGAAGATCACATCATCTCTGCCGATTGTCCTACGAAAGGACACTTGCTAGTTACAAAATTTGCATATTGGCCATCTGAAAAACCTACGAAGAATTATATCGCGTTAGCGTAGTCACTTGAGCAATCCAATCTGTTGAACGTCTTCCTTCGTTCACCATCTATCGCATACCTTGTATCATTTTCCATTTCGGCGAATCGACTCTATATGCCCGAAATATCTTTCCGTGTTTCTCTTCTTTTTCTAATTCCCTTTTCGTTCCTTCCATCCGTTGCGATTAAACTTCCTAAGTAGTGTACTTGTTGCAATCTTCGTTTGCCTACAAATATATTCGTATATTTCATATTCTTTGTCTTGAGCGAGACATTATTGTGGTTTTCTCCAGATTTATTTTCATTTTACATTTTTCAATTAGCATTTCAAGTCGTTTTAAATTGACTGTTGTAATTTTTCTACGCTTCATGCTCATAATGCAATATCATCTGCGTACTATATTGAGTTGTACTACTAATGTCGATACAGGTTTTTCTATTTTCTGCAAAGATTTTCATCTCTGCTTTTCTCTCTCTGACTATATATATATATATATATATATATGTATATAAATATGTTGAAAAGAATTGGTGGTAGGCAGCATCTTGGTTTAATTCCTTTTTAACGTTAGCTCGAATCTGATTCTTGTATAGTCGAAAGATTGAACGTCTATCTCTATAATCTACGTGCAAGTCTCTTATGATCTCAAATACTATATTCGAATTTACATTATCGAACTCTCTTTCAATATCTATAAAATCTATACATGACATTGCCTCTACCTATTATGAATCCAAGTTGATCTTCAGGTAAATTACTTTTTTATTTTCTATACGTCTGTAAATAATTCTGATTAAAATTTTTAACGTATGTGATAACATGATTAATGTGCTGTGTTATTCACGCCTGTTTGACTATTATATTTTTTTTTTAGGAATATATCTATATTTTATATACACATATGTGTTATGTGTGTTTTAGTAGATCACGAACGGATGTATGAGAATACCACCCGTGTGACAGAGAAAAAGACGGATTTCTAGAATATTTTTCAACGAGATAATTAAAAAATTATTTAATACGCCGGATAGTGACTTGTTAACATTTTTTTGTATTTCGCTCCGGTTTTTTTTTTTTTTTTGTAGCGTATAGCGTTCGTTTATATTTCTTCCATATTTCTATTTAAAGGCTTAACACGATATTTTCACATTTATGCGTTAACTTTAGTTTTTGTCCGATGTTCATTATCATAACGAACCCGAGAACGAATATTGCGCCAAATTTCTCTTTGTCGCTTAATTTATCAACTACCACCGCCGTACTCCTTCTGAATCGTCTATTAGTAGATACGCAGCGTGTTGCGTTGTTCCTTTTTCATTTTCATTGACAACAAAGTGCAGAACTAGGCCACCTAAGAAGTTTCTTCCGTTACCGATGCTCTACCATTCGGTTCATTAATAAAGATTACCAGATAATTATTCGAAATAATTTATACGATATATATATATATATGTATTTACTTATTCACAAAAATATATAGCTGCCGGTATAAAACGAAAAATAAAATGAATTTATCTGTAACAAGTACAAATTTTCTCTTCCGATAAAAACGATTTAAAAATACTTAATGTATACGAGTTTAATAAAAAAAAAAAAATTACTAAACGAACTAAAATTGTATTCATTCTATCTTTCGCCAATAAATTCTTAGCTTAGTATAGGGTGACCGCGGAGAAGCTGCGCGTGCTCCACGTTTAGTGTACACACGAGAGATTCGTTTTTTGCCCAGTTTATCATAACATCTTAGGACGAGAAGAAGCGCGTGTTTTGCTCGGAACGTTATTATTTTCAACGCGAATCGATCGCGACAGAGTGAACAGAGTTTTGAAAATCAAAGTTACGCGATTTTTTATACCTTAAAGAGCCGCGTTTACCAAACACGTCCACGAGATCTGGAAGACTTGAGAACTCTGATTTCTAAAGAAATTTCAAACATTTCAGCGACTTATGCACGAGAAAAAGTCTTCGATCGTAAAGACTGAATGAAACTATTATCGTTGCAAATGGCAATCGTCTGAACGATATTGCGTTCCACAAATGGTAAGCTAATCACTCGTTTTCCTATTTTAAAATAAAATTTCATTCAAAAATTGTGGTCGAGTAGTTTTTGAACTATTCAGAAATCAACAAAACCGTTCGTCTTCTCCGGGCTACTCTATATTTTTTTCTTTAATCATCCGCGGCTATTTCGCTCATTTTGTATATTTATTACGTTTTTTGTTTTTTATTTTATTTTATTAATATCAGAAATAATTTGTTAAACGTACGTCAATTCTGACGGTTATTCTCCGTGCATTCCGGTTCGGAGCTGTAGTAACTGCAGTTACTATCCAGTTACTATCGTGCGCCAAATCGATTCCACAAGCCATATCCGTACAGCGAGTAGGCGCACTTACTACAGAGCGGTAATGTTGATGTTCGTCTAATTCTTATCAAAAAATGTCTTAATCAATATTCGTCGCTATATCCACATTTCGAATTCGTCAATGCGTTGTTTATCCACCGCTTTAATCGTCCACGTCTCGGACGCATATAAGAAAATTGGGAGAATTTTACGCCTTGATTACGTATTATACGATTAATTATCATAATTTTTATTCGGAAAATTTATAGCCACTTTCACATTGCATAGATCTGGTATCTTCTCTGCAGGACGTTGAGTTCGGCAAACTGTTAGGACATAGTGAACCGTTAGTGGCCTATAACAGTAGACCGCATACAAGTGCTGACTGCGCAAGTAAATAGGTATTACGTGTCCAACATATATTGCATTTATACGTGTTACCATTGTTGCCAGTTCAGACGAAGCTCTTCGTTTATTTTTCGATATTATCGACTCTCCGAGTATAAAATATTCGATGTGTATATATAATCCTACGTATAATCTATAATTCAGTTATCGTTTGCGATATCGTAAGATGATACTTCACTGATTTGAAAAAAATCCAATTTTTCTATTACGTTTACGTAATTTCGATATAAAAAACAGCGATGATGACCTAAAATTGATAACGGCTTCTATTTCCTCCTTTCTTCATTGTCCGAGAAGTCTATAAAAAGTTATCTAGTTGAAAGTTCGGGAACTTTTCAAAAGTCTCTGCGATCACGCTTCATACGATCAACGTTGACGAATTAGACTAGAAATAAAAATTTTCTATTTATTTTTTCATTCTTTGAAAGAACAGAACACCCAAATTCTTGAAAGGATTTCTGGTTTACAAAGTTTTCAAACATATTATATATATATATATATATATATATATATATATATATATATATATATAAAATACCGTTACTCACACATTGTGTTCACTTTCGGCTGTAGGTATACAAAAAAAAATACAAACCTTATATATATATATATATATATATTATATAGATGTGTGTGCGTGCAATTCACTGTAAATGTTAAAGATTTATTTATCGATTCAGGTTCAACAATGTGTTGCTTCTACATATCCTACTGTAAACAAACAATAAAACCGGGTTGGCTTGATTTCGGTACTTCCGATGCGTGCGCTTATGTTTATTTATACTCGGTCGTATTGCCACCAACCTAGCCAATTTTAATCGAGCGCACGCATAAAGGCAGAGATTACCCTTTATCGTGTTCAAAAGAGATCGGTCGCTCATAAATGGGGTGATACATGTATAGGTCGGTACGTACCAGTTTGGTTAACGTGTATTTTAATAATGACGACGTAATAATATTTTGGAAACATCACGAAAATCACCATCATTCATCCCTATCTATTTTGAGGTACCACTGAGCGATTTATTAATAATGCATTCAACGACAAAGCTATCTTTGACGATTATATTTGACATGATATTATTATAACGACTATAATGATAATAATAGGAATAATTAATAATGATCACCGTATTAAAATGATAATGAATTATTTGAATAGAAAACCAACCGTATGGAAATAGTAATAGAAAGAGTAGTCGCAAAAGTAAATATTAATAAAGTTCGGTAGTTCGGCTCTTTTTCAATACCATCCTACTGAGTGTAGGTCTGTTATATGTATATATATATATCACATATTTTATATTAATATATGTATATAGATATATATTTGTATCAACATGATATATATATATGTATATATATATATAAAATATATATCACATTATATTAATTAAGATATCATATATGTTTACATCGACATAAAGTATGCATATAAGTGTAGCGAGTGTGTGTATGTGTGCATGCGCGGACAGTTATTTGTTTTTTCTCATTGTGTGTAAATTTCAATGTGTATTGCGAGCGACTGTGTTTATGTAATGCAGTTGTATAAATGGTTTTCATTTTGTATACTATTTTAATAATTTAATATTTTTTTTTTCAAAAATTTTTGCGGTTTAATTAAGTTGTATACTTTTATTCAATTATTTACTTCTTAGCGTTCGCATTTTAATTTGCATATATATATATATATATATATATATATATATATATATATATATATAAATGTGTGTATATACATATAACTGGTTTTCTAAAATCAAATAATAATATATTTTATTAAATTTTGAAACTAACATCGTTTATTTAAATTCCAGCATTCGCTTTAGATTTCTAAAACGAACAAACACAATATTGTAGCCATTTTGTTGTTGCAGTAATTGTGTTGTCGTAGTCTTCTCTAACTTTCAAACTTCGATATTCCAAAATTTCGTTTTTTTTTTTTTTTCGTTAATTGCAGACTTTAGTTTTTGGTTTTCATGTCATATATTAAGAGACCGACAATAAACGCGTGATCTAGATAATAATATCTCATTCGTACGAGTTAAATAATCTGATATAACTTCTGAATAATTTAGTCCATTGTCCTACATGAGGACATTCACAATGCATACAAAAAGACATCAACATTCCAAAAACCTTACCTAATTCAAAATCTATAGATCAATATATTGCCTACTTTAATTCTATCATAACAAAAGCCGCACATAACGCTATCCCGCAGGTTGTATTAAAGTCACGAGCAAATTCGATTTCAAATAGCACAAAAATGCTTATTAAAATTAAAAATTACGTTCGTAAATGTCATCAGAGATCTCATAATTTAAACACTATTAATTATAAAAGATTGTACACTAAATTAAACAAGTACAAATAAGATTAATCATTGAAAGAAATCAACAATATGATAAGTTCCACAAAAACCTATCACCAGCTGATAATAGTCTACGGAGAATAAATAAATACTTCTGCAAGAGTCAAACCGAACTGCCCCCTATAAAAATCCCAACCAGTGCAGATAAGGTTGCGTACGCAATTGAAGATAAAGTAGAAATCTTAGTTGAACACGTTAGTACTATTTATGGCCAAAATGATCACATGTCAACTAGATATCGTGAAAGGAAAATTAAGCAGACAATAAACAATTATTCACTTCATACTTCTGCAACAGTTTTACCTAGGAATTTTATAACACCTAAAGAGATCAAAAGAATTATCTCTACTCTTAGACAAAACAACTCAGTTGGTCATGACCAAATTAATATAAAAATGATTAAAAATCTACCATTCAAAGCAATAGTTGCCTTAGTCAATATGTTCAACTCATGTTTACGTCTGTGTTATTATCCTCTGTCGTGGAGATTGTCGGTAACGATACCCATACCAAAACCGGAGAAGGATGCCTCTCTGGTACAAAATATAAGGCCGGTGAGCTTACTTAGTAATTTAAGTAAAATATTTGAGAAAGTACTCTTGGTCAGATTAAGAAATTTCAGCGCGAGTCGATCCATCATATCTGACTCACAATTTGGGTTTCAGCCAAAACTCAGTACCACAATTCAATTAGCTAAAATTTGCGATAAAATTACCGATAATTTTATATAAACATACAGGAGTAGTCTTGATGGACATTGAAAAAGCGTTTGACACAACCTGGCATGATGGAATTATCTATAAATTAATCAAATATGAATTTCCTCCTTATCTAGTATTCACTATTAAATCGTATTTAATGAACAGGAAGTTTTACGTGAAAATAAAAAACCACAAATCTAACATGAGATTTATTAAAGCTGGGATACCTCAAGGGAGCATCCTAGGTCCTTTCCTTTTTATACTCTACTTGAATGACTTGCCAACCATTCCGGGAGTAGACATATTATGCTGATGATACTTCTTTAATGGTATCCTCTTATAGAATTGACACAATCGGTAACAGACTAACAAGTGCAATTGATAAAATATCAACATTTTTCTACAAATGGAAAACTAAAGTCAATGATGAAAAAACTGAATCAATCATTTTTACTAGACGTAGGCCTCTACATAATCACTTCGTTCGAGTGGAAAACAATTACCTCGATTGGAAGGAAAATGTAAGATATTTAGGGATAACTACGGATAGATTACATTTACGAGGCATATTAATGATTGTGTAAATAGAACGATGCGCAAATTGGGTTTATTTCCAATATTTATCAAAAAGTCTGCATTATCGGCGCAAAACAAATTCCTCATTTACAAAAAAGTTATTCTACCAAAATTATTGTACGCGAGCCCGGTCTGGAGCTATGCTAGCAATAGCAGTATAAATCAGATGCAAAGACTACAAAATCATTGTTTAAGTAAGATTTACTAAAATTAAAACTACGCATGATATTTTGACGTTTCCTTACATACAGGAAATCATTAAAAATACAGCGAAAAAATTTTTCGCCAACTGCAGCTCATCTGATAATGTACTAATACATTCGATAGGAGATTAACCAGTCTCTGCAACACAGATATAAGAGGTACAAGCACAGACGTATAAAACATATCTGTTTATAGTAAGCCGGCTATTAAATTCTAGTTCTAGTATCAGCAAATAGACTAAGATATTTTTAAGATATTATATTGTGATAGAGTAAGTTATAATTTTATTCTAATATATTGGAACAGGTTTTTTTTTTATACAAATTTTTCCTGTAAATTATACATTTGATAATAAGCCTATCATATAAGCTTTTCTATTTTTGTTTGCCTGGGAAGAATTTTTAGTTTTATATTTCGGTACGGGTAAATTGTTCATTTTTAAAATTTAATACGCTTATGTGCATGTAACTTAATAATAAGAAATACAGTGCTTCTTCTTCTTCATATTCCCTCCATAGTTTCCGACCATTTATTTCGATCCATCCTTCTGCGGAAAGTCTCCGCCATATAGTATCCGGTTAATAGCTTAATTTGAATAGCCCATCGTAGTAGGCGCCTTCCTCTTTAGATATTTTGCTCCTTGCCATATATATATATATATATATATATAATACGGTTTTTACTCGTCTATATTCCGCCGATCATATTGCGATTTATTTTCCGCATAAGACCGATTTCTATTTTTACTCCCCTCAAAATTGATTTGTTGGTTCTGCGTGTCGTCTATAGTATCCGCAACATTTCACTGTACACCCCGTGTCAAAGACGTTTATCCGAATGGCGTCCTTTTTTTTAATGGCGGGTGCAAGTTTCTCCTATCTTAAAATATATTATTTTCTATCCAATCAGATTTTTCGTTAATTGCGATTATTATTGTCGGTTTTAGAAATTAAACGTCGTTGTTACTTAGTTTGGGAAAATTTTAAAACTAAAGCGACAATAAAAACCGTCCTAAGACGCTGCCCTGAGGTGCAGCAGTTAGACAAGTTGCGCATTCTGTTACTTAGGTAGTTATGTACGCAACTATATCATTGAAAATTACAATCATTTTATATATAACGTCATTGCGTCTGCTAGTATCGAATACTTTAGCCATAATCAGAGCCGCTATTCTTATTACGTTTTAAATTATCTGTATTGTGTTCTGCAATTCTCGCGATTTGACCAGTAATAGAATCTGCATTGAAATTGTACTTTAGCTATAGTACTCATTTAGCCTCTTAAAAAATTATTTTTTTTATTTAAGCTACCGACTAAAATGACCGGTCGTATATTATCGATCGTAGAATAATCTTTTCCCGGGGGGTTAAGAAGCGCTATAATTTTACTAATAATTTTCCAAGTTCGTAGATAGTATCCGTATATGATCGTAACGTTTAAAACTCGCGAAATCAATTAAAATAAAGAAAACAGTCGCATCGCTGGCTCAGGTTCTTTTTTTTCAAGATTTTATCCGTACGAATGAAATTTGATTTATCTTCGTAAACTTCCAGATTGTACTTCTAACTTTTTTAGAGTGATAACTGTCGGCAATCCAGCTTATTTTAATCTCCGGTAAGCATAATTATATCAACAGTGTCGTAAAGTGGAGGAAAAGCTCCGTACGATTTTCGATCGTGTGTTTTTTTTTAAATAAAAAAATCAAATTTTTGATTTTTATAATTCAAAAGAAAAAGACAATAAGTTCTTTTATTAAAAAAATCAATTTTTTGAGTTTGGATTCTTTTAGAAATTTATTAAACTTATTATTATTTTAACAACGTAATAATTTATTTGAACAGTTAAGAAATTTCTCAATAATAGTGCCAGAACTATGAGAACGGTTATTTATACAAAATTTTTCATACGGAATTTTTGAATTTAATGACGTTGCAACGCGGTGCCAAAATTGTCCATACTACGCATATTTCTATAGGTACAAATCGGAAATTAAATTTGCCAGTTCGTCGATAAAAGATTTGAAAAATAGCGTAAAATAGCGAAATAAAAAAAAAATTATCTTCGCCATAATTCGGGATGTATGACGACTTATTAATATAGAAAATATAAATAATCCTCAACGGTTTAATTCATCTTGAAGACTAAGAAAACTGTATCTCAGTTATACGTACTTAAGAATTATTGCGTTTACATTTTGTTACGATTAATATTTATATTAACGTTAATTTGTTAAGTTATTTATTAGTCGAAGTCTAATGGTGTGTAATAACAGTCTAAAAGTTTCGTTAATATTAATTTACAATTGCTCTAATTTTTAATAATTCTATTAGCTTAAAGGAAAAATTATCATCGCATCCGTACAAATAATTATCATTGATATAATAGAATCTAAAATTCATGCAATATAAATATATATAGCAAATACATAATGTAATTTGTAACTGCCGTAAATTTCTTATTGATTTAACCTCTTCTTATATTACTGTATCAAATATAACATTATATACTATTGCTCGTATCTTACCTATTGATCTTTATATTAAAAAAAAAGATCTTAAATTTTTAATGCAAAAAAAAATAATTATGGTGTCATAAGTAAAATAGTTCTTAAACAGTTGAATACACAAATTTTAAATGAATTTAGTGTAAGATACAAAATTTTAACAAAAGATAAATTAATTAGTAAATTTTTTCCGAATGTAATAGATCGTTTTAAAAAGTAAAAAGATTATAGTAAATTTTTACATGACTCAGATACTTTCTGGTCATGGTTCCATTGGATATTATTTGAATAAATTAAATATAATCGGTGATAATAAATGTCACAACTGCAAGTGTAATGTAGTTGAAAATGTGCAACATATAATATACAAATGTAACAAATATGATCACCTGAGGCAGTTGTATAGTATTGATTGTACGCTTAAACCGAATGAGATTATTTTATTAAAGCAATTTCCGGTTTTTATCTTGGAAATATTTAAAATTAAGTACATTTATAGATAATCGCTACTAGTAGCAATAAGCAAAAATTTGCATGCTACTACAGTTTTTTGTTTCAATTGTAATGTATATGTTAAATATATAATAAATAAAAGATATATATATATATATATATATATATATATATATATATATATATATATATATATGTATGTATGTATATATAATATTCGTCGAATTTACTTATTTTTTAATTTTTTTTTTAATCGTCGTACCGGCATAAAATTGGCCATAAAAACACTGCTCAAAAACTAAAAAAAAAACAACATGAAAATAAATAATTAAGCTTGAAAGGCTAGAATGTCATGTCGGTGAAAAGATAATTATTCCAGCGTAAGGTGCAACGTCACAAAGAACCATCTAACTGTTTAGGTGATCGAAAGAGCAGCACATCATTTTCTTCTTTTCAGTCGTCTATTGACTGGATGTTCGACCAAAAACATTCTGTGCGCTAGAGGATTCATTGTAATTTTTCGAAAACGTACATATGGTTTAGGCATTCAAGTCATCGTGTTACACACATAGATCAGTTAAATGGTGCTGATGCAATGGTGCGTATTTTTTTTTTAAATAATTTTAGAAAAATTTCGGTGATACAGAAAAAACAAATGGTAACAAGCAAACTGCTTAATTTATATATATATATATATATATATATATATATATATATATATATATATATAAATATATGTATATATATATGTATATATATATATATATAAAATTACGTTATTAAGAGACGAAATAAACTACCGGATTATCTAAACCATCTGAATCTGGTATTATTTTCTTTCATCCGTGTCCTACATAAACAGTTAACGTAGGAATAATATATACGTATTTAATATGTTGTGTGCGTTTTTATGAATTTTACGAGATAAAGCGCTTTATTTTGGGGCGCGGTGGGTTAATAAAATATTCACACAAGACGTCGACTAGTGCGGATTTGTGCGGTTACGCTTAAGCGTGCGTACGAGCAACTCCTCGCCCGTTAGAGATTTCTTCCGTTTTTCTGAAATCTTTCATTTTAAATTATTTTAACAACATCGCGTTTTAAACTATCCTTCGCTACACATCTTCGATATTCTCTTTGTATTATCGTCTTATTGTTGTTTCTATTTCTCTTGCGCGCATTCTGCTTCATTCGTTGAAGGACAGATTAGTGGGTGAACCGATTCGACCATTAATCTCTCTCCCTGTCATCTGTATCTTTGTTTTCGGTCTTTTTTTTTTCTTATTATTATTATATTCGTTTATATTATATATAAATTATATATATATATATACCTATCTTGCTTCATTGTTTTTCTTGAACAAACTCCAACCTTCTATCTCTTTTCCCTCCCAAAAAAGATCACCTATCCCCCTATCGAGCCTTTGGCCTTACGTATCTTCTTCATATATATATATATATATATATATATATATATATATATATATATATATATATATATATATATATATATATATATCTAAACGCGTCTTCCCCATGTATTTTCATTACTCTTATTCGTTCTAAAAACTAAAATCGTGTGAATGCTGCTTATAGTTCAATTCTTCAAACTTCTTATATCGCTGTTAGAGCACGATACAAATCCGGTAATATCCGAAGGAGCTGTTCGACTCGGTAAATAATAATTATCGCGTCATTTATATATATATATATGTATATCTATCAGAAAAGAACCATCGTGTTTTTAATAACTAACAGCCGTTTTAGATCTTTCTGCCGAGAAATTTGTTACCACTCCCTGAGTTTTTACATCTATTATTCTTTCAACAGACATTTTGCCTTCCACAAAAAAGAAAATAACGCACGATTCTTCTTCCACGTCATACGCTGTATACGATCGTCTGTAGCGTTGATTGTTTAAGTGTATACCCTTATTTCTTTCTAGAACATTTATCATTGGATTTCTCTTTAAACGAAGCCAACAACACTAAAACCAAAGCCAATTCTTAATACGTCTGACGGTGCACGCTACGAGATAAAGGAGATGATCGCTTCGATATTTATCTGTTTATTGGGAAAAATAAATAATTAAAAAAAGGAGGAAATTAATAGGAAAAAACTTTGTGATATGGAAGGGTTATCTAACGATGACCTACTTATGAAGTTAGAGGTATTAGATCACAAATTCCACTCTTCCTTTATACATCTCGAAGACTCTAACTCCCACCCACACACATATAGATGTTTTATTAAGAGCCTTTGTCTCGTACAGCTAGCCAACCGTATTCTTCCGTTCCTTCCCCTATTCTCTGCTATGTTCTTCATCTCTTTATATATTTCATCCATCCATATTACGTCTTCCCCGGTTCTTCTTACTTTCAATTTTCCCTCGATTATGAGCGGCATTATCGCGCACTGTTAGCATGCTCGTCCTTTCCGCAAAAAAACGTAATTTCAAAATAAACGCAAGTTTTGTCTCGTTCAGTGATATTACTGTTACAACTTATACTGGAGTCTAACCCCACGCAACGGCTAAACGTGTCGTTCTTAAATATATTAAAAAATATCTCTTTTTTTTCCTATATCTGCTGTTTTATAACTAGCCAAAGGCTATCTAATAAATGATATCATAAAAAAAATATATATATAATCAAATGATACATCCCCTCAAAAAAAAAAACGATTATAAGATTAAGTTTCTCATTTTGGTTTGCTTGAGTCTTGATGACGGTTCAGAGTGTGAAAGGGGTCGGCTACCAGCAGATTGGGGTGGTTTTTTGTAACTGCTTCAGATGTTTGTGCGCGAGCCTCCGGATAATCTCATCTGCACGATTCTTCCAAATTGTGACAGAAAATAATAAATAATAAATTTTATATATAATATAACGTTGCTTTTTAGGTAACTCTAGATGATTTTCAAGGTTTCTACATAAATATAATTAGAAATTAGACATGGCCAACCGAGGAATATATAATTTTGTAAGTATTAACATTTCATGTACCATATAGTGGACATAGTGACTGAAAGAGTTAACAATATTTATCTTAAATAATTTCCGACGCAACAGTTGTAAATGAGAATAAACTTGTTTTTATTCGCATCCATATAGTCTGTTGGAAACTTTTATAACTTTCATAATTATTTAGCCGCGTTATTAATAAATTTAATGATGAAAAAGTTTTTCGAATAAATTATTCCTAGCAATTATAATTTACGTATGTTTTTATTTTTGATTGTTTGTTTTTGGACACTAATAAAATAAAATAATAATAGATTAAAATAAAGGGGGAAAAAAATTGACAATTCCAACGAGACCCGAGGAGATTGTCGGTCAGGAGCTCCGATGTTTGAGCTACGTACACTGTCCGATACGTCGTGTGAGAATTTTTAATAATTACCGTTTATAGAAATTTTTTTATTTTTAATAATTCGATTTTGTTAGTTTTTCCTTTAGTAAATTTTATTTAAAATACATAAAGCAACGCTCAGGATAAAAATTAAAATTTCATACGTAACTTAGTTTGAAAACCTACCAACGATGTAAAATAAAAATCGCGAAGAAAAATTTGGATGATTAGTTAAGTTTTTCGTGTTCTCTGTTTTTGTTTTTTTTTTCAACTTCTTCCGCTTATTTATCAACGGCTTATTTAGCAACGACAACTATATATAATATATATATGTGTGTGTGTGTGCGCCATACAGCTTCTATGTGCCCAAAATGTAAAAAAATTTTTTTTACATTCTTTGTTCTTCATGGATATTTGCCACATTGTTTCTTTCTAGCGCTGTTGTAATATTGTATGAAGTTGGTGAATAAAATTTTGGGATCAGTTCTAGAAGAAGTATTCCTATACATACTGAACAATATTTTAAACTTTAATATATTACAACCGTGTCAACACGCTACACTTAGACCATTATTTGTTTTACGTTATTTTAAGGATCACTTGCTTCGGTTTTTATATATATTATACACACACATATATATATATACATATACATGTGTAGCACCCGCGCATCGTATAAACGTATACGACTCATTAAATATAAAATACAAACGAACGAAAGATAAACAACAATAATCTGTTATTTTCGCCACGCATGTTTATTTCTTGGCTTTGTTACTATTTCGAATTTCGTCACAGAAAAATAACACACTATTTATTAATTTTTTTTTACGGGGCAATTTTACGTAAAATGCATTTATAGGTGTTGTGCAATTATCTACGCGTAACCGAATTCGTAAGCAGTTAGGATATGGTACGAATTAAAAACGTGGAAATAATACTGTGCAGTTAAAATTTATTATCACATTGATCATTATAAAAATTACTCGGTATCTAACATTATTCCAAGATGCGATACCAAAAGTACTTAATACAAATAATATTACTTACGATAATCTTGGAAACAACTTTAATTTTTTCCTAAACCAAATAGAACTAACGCTGCAAATCCAGTATGTTTTAATGTCTTTTTTTGTAGGGCTACAAACTGTACACCTACTATTTGTTGATGTTAATGGTTGATGCGCGCATTATTTCCGACCGGTACGTGTGGTTTAATTTTTTTTTTTTATTTACATTATTTCGATAGAAGTAGATATTAACTAAGATCGACTAATCTCGTACTTACTAAACCCATTACAATTTCATGACTCAATGACTCAACACTTCAGATAAGAATGTTACCGGAAGACTTGTGTAAAATGAGGAAATTTACTACAATCGCTTCTATAACATAGAAAAATATTTTTTTACTCTTGCGGTCTGTTTCATATATTGCCTTCGACTAATTTAAAGGATCGACTCAATTCATGTGTAAAGAAACTGCTTCAGGACACGTTGTCTTCGCTGTTTTTTCTGACAACACACGGTGAAAATTTGATAACAGATGAAAGCGTCTTCCATCTTTTTATTTCGGCGCTAATATGCCACCAGAATGAAACCAGAGTCATACTTATTTCACTTTTATTCGACTAATTATCTGTGGACGCCTCTTGCAGTCGGTAGGGTACTGATATTTGATACAATCTTCTCATATCTGCTTAAAGTTTTCGCCTACATGGTTCCATGAGGAAACCGGTCAATCAGTATAAGAGTACAAATAGAGCAAAGCAAGGTAAGCTTTTAACACGAAAAACTTTATTACTCGGAAAGATTTGAAATTACAATCTACTCCGATGTTGTACTATACGGTATGGAAAGCGCGATTCCGGCACAAATCTTGGAGAAAAAAATCGAAGCTTCTGAGATGTACGTTTATCGCAGAATGCTGAGAATAGTATAAGATCACGCGACCAAAGAGAAGTGCCGAATAAAATGTCAAATCAAGTTGAGATACTTTATAACGTCCATAAGAGAAAATGAAAATACTGCGGACACACGTATAGCCATCCAGGAAAATATCGCCCGTTCCATCTTGTACAACATGGTGAAATTATTGGTCGCACACATTTCATTAGCCGGTTTAAATTTTAGAAGATTTTTCTCGTTTTATTTACAGTACCGCGTGCGTAAATACGCGTAATTAAATAATAAGATGTAAAATGAAAAAATATTACACGGATATGTTAACGACTTCACGACTGATTTATTCCACTATACTACATTATATTTATAGTATCGCTATCTCTGATGCAAAATTTGTAATATTAGTACTGTCATTGTCGATAGCTTCGTCTGAGTCATTTTCAAAACCAATTTTGAAGTTTTTTGGTGGCATCGTCTCGCATAATACCGCATTAATTTCATCATTGATAATCCATATTAATTCCATAGGAACATAAAAAATCTGAAATAAGCTATATTCTTGGAAAATTAAACATTCCAAAATAAATTACATACTTCGTGCAATAAACAATAGCTATGACGCATATTAAAAAAAAAAAAACTGTTTAGCCTGATGGGACGAATTTAGTACGGCCACAAAAAAATTACATAAAACGTTTGGACTTATTGCAAAGGAATTTCTTTCATCAGGAATGTATTTTTATTAAGGAAACAGTGTAAGACTGAATACCAACGCTAAACAGTAGAGAAACGATCAAGGCAACGTGACTGGAATTAGCCCGAATATTTCTATAAACATTTCAATTATGTTCCTTTACGTGATAACTACAACCCAATGGAGAAATTCTATTAAATTATTATCGTATGTGGTGGAAAGACATCGTTATTATGCCGGTTTATTAAGTATCAAACTGGTCTCCTGCTTCTTAGGAGAGAATCTACAGGTGGTATATATTTTGTCAACTAATGTTATGAAACGGGTGGTACACATTTTTTACTAGTAAAAATTTTGTACACTATGCTTGATAAAGTTAAAATGCTTCGGATTTTTCAAAATTTCGAAATAAGTTTAAATGTTCATAATTGAACATAAAGATCAGAGTTAAAAATAGTAAGGTCTCGATTTTATAAATAAGTGAACAGTTTCTCTATTTCAATTCCCCTTTAACGCCTTCAGAAATTTAACCAATATAACAACTTAAAATACCTGCTTTAGCTGTGGTTCTTCATACGTTACAATATTATATATATATATATATATATATATATATATATATATATATATATATATATATATATATATATATAATTGTAAAATTATGAAATTATAAAATATAAACATCACCTGTTTTCCGTATTTAAACTGAAACATGTTGATACGTGCAGCTGCATACATAATATAAATCATTATTATATATATATATATATATATATATATATATATATATATATATATATATATATATATGTATCTCATCGCAGTGTAATCGTGACGCTTAAGCATTCTGCTTGTATGACCTGTACTAAAACCAATTTTTCGTGGTAAAAAGATCTCAGCCAACCCAGCTATCCGTCCAATTGATTAGCGAATCAGCACAGTTCCTAAAAAATAAGTATAACGGAGGAGTCAAATCACCTCGTATAAGTTTTGATGTTAGACGAGGATTGATTAGGTGACGCCCCTACTAATGTTCGAGTTGATTTTCTCACTTCTACCTATTTAGCACCGATTGGAGTCTAGTCATCAATCACGTGTAATCGCGGTGAGATATTTACAGCGAGTCGACCCAGTGGCAGATCCTACGGAGTTATAATCGAAGATAATCCGAGAATGTTATCTGAAGTTCGGAAACACGTTTTCTTTTCAGCCTTCTGATCGTCGATTGACTGGCAAAACCTTGCTAGCGGATTTTTACGTATTTTTCTAATCTGGGCACTGCGAGCAGCTCGATTGTTTTGATAATGGTCTCTTATCTATAAGTCAATATGTAGAGTGTGATTTGGCACATACCATCGGAGCGCTTGCTATCCTACGTAGTATTTTATTTCGATTATTCCCACAGCTCGCAGCCATAAAACCAGACATCGTGTACAATAAAGACGATTAGCCGCGATGTTGATCTTTATTTTTTAGTTCCTTAATTTTTTTTTTTAGTTACACGTACCTTCCACCATAGCTATCGATATATTCAAATACAAAACGGCTTTTAGTGTCTCCAGGTTACCATCGAGCCTAATAGGTATACGGATTTTCTGGTATTTATTTTAACAGTTCGCTTATATTTCTGGAAAGCATTCAAGCCAGATTGCAACCTATTTGACGTTCGATGCATGTTTCCATTTTCGAAGTTTGGCGTTCACATCTTGCATTGTTTTTTTCCCCATAAACGTCGAAATTCGTCCATTGCAGTATATTTGATATACAACATATTCGTCTGCGATCAACCCGACAAATACTTCCTATCCCCTCGTCAGTACAGCTCGTATTTTTGTGCGCTGATCGGATGACACGGGTATTTCACTTTTATACTTTTTTCTTTTTTTCATACGTTGTAGCACTTCCTGATTTGTTACTTTAGCAGTCCGCCATATTTAATAGTTCTCTATAAATACATTGATCGTTTCATATGAACGAAATGTTTTTTGTTTTTGGTCCAGTTTTCATATTTTGGCCAATTTAATCTAGTTTTAAATATTTGGACGTGTATACGTTCTTTATTAAATGATACATTTACATTCTGGAGATAACGGATTTATGACTATTTCAATGATACTCAAGAGTAAAGTGATCTTAATGTCGGCAATATGTTTTCCAAAAATAATCTTCTCTCTGGTTCGAATTTGATACACCACCGTATAATATGATCTATTGCACACTTCTAGGTCACAATAGTCGCAAGTAGAACTATTAGTAATTAATAAACGCCATAAGTGAAACGGTGTTCGATGATGTCCAAAACGTAATCTGCATGTCGTTTTTATGTAGCTTCTCTATATGCTTGTCCACATTCGACAGTATGTTTTATTGATATATATATAAGTTTTCCCTTTCTACTGTCTTTTTGCTGTATATATTTCTTCCCATTATTTATACAATCGATGGCAACTGTAATATAATCTTCCCAGTTTAATTTTCTCCGCACACTATTATTATGCTTAGTTCGACTGTCTCGTTTCTATAAAGTCCAACGTGTCCTGTACTTAAAAACCATCCTGGTGTTTAGCTTTGTTTATTTACTAATTTTTCTAATTTTCAACGCTACTAACATTTTTTGGATTAATGGTTTGTTAGTTTACTTCTGCTGAGAGAGAGAGAGAGATTGAAAAATTTCGGTCTCTACTTTTATCTTTTTTGTATGTAGTTTAACATCATCGTATAGTTGTATACGAAGATCTGGCGTATTCCAAATTTCTGAACTTTTCATATCTATTTATTTACGGAATAAAAAACTGTAGTATCCTACTAACTTATCTATAGAACTATCTGTGTATAGATTATTTCGAAATTTGCGTATTTTTGGTTAATTATTTCATCGAACTGTACGTTATTTAAATTTTTATCATTCGATACGTGATTATTGGAGATTTGGAGTATTCCCGGTTTTGCATTGGATATCATCTTTAACTGTGAGTAATTACGAAAGCTGATCAATGAAGGAGTAATGTTTTTACGCATCCAATATTTATCGTTCATTTCTAAATATTCAATGTTTTAATTTGTTTTATATTTATACGATGTCTTCGTTCTTTAATTTTCAAGAAAAATTTGCCAGCCATTGTATTCTTAATGGTCTAGGTGGAGTAGATATTTCCACCAACATACACTGACAATGGGTGGATATCATAATACATAATCTATTTGGGGATTTTATTAAAGCTCTATATATCATCGTGTCGGAAATTGCATGTTAGATCCTGAGATGGACCGAAGCAGATTAAGAGTCCTCTCTCACATTTTATCGATAGATGTTTCATTCGACCACGTCAATTTGAAATCAAACACAACTCCTAAGTATCTACATGACGGTTTAAAAATTGTATTGATTTATGTTTTATTCTAATTAATGGGGAAGTATTATTTCTTTCCCTAGTAAATGGTACGCCATTTTTTTTTAATATTTATCTCCGACAATAGTTCACTCGATATATACTTTGTAATTTTTCTGTAGTTCCTTTTGCTTCTTTGATAACTGCATTTAAGTTCGCCGTGGATACATATAATACTAAATGATCCGCGTACCCTACTAATTTGATGTATTTGTACTGCACTTTCTCTAATCCCTATATGCTTTCTTGGTGGAATAAGATACTATGCATTTTTCATCCATTTTCCATCAAATATTATGTTATTATAATGCGGAGGTCTTCGCGTTTGTTCATGGACATGTATATTTTTCTCCTTTTTCTACAGTGGGAGGGGTTTTTTTAGTGGGTAAAAATTCCGCACGCTGATTTCTTTGGAATCTAGCAGCACTTGCTGAGTGTATGTGCTGTTCTGAAATATATGTATATATGGTACTTATAAATATATCAGTGTGTTTCGAATATTTTCCCGCCACCCGTTTAAAAAAAAATCCCCGAGTGTAAATTATAAATAATAAGGAACTTAGTATGCTGCCTTTAGGTCTGTATTAGTATGATCTACGATTTTAACGAACTGTCATGTCACGTGTTACCTCGTATAGAAAATTGAAAGTTTTCAATTTTCAAAATTTTCCGATCACTCTGATGTTAACAAAGTTTCACTTTTTCATAGAATTACGACAATCTTTTAAATACATGAAGAAAAAAACCCATCGCAAAGTGAAATATGTTTTATATTTTTTTCGTTGAAATTTTTATTAGCAACGTCGGGCGTATGTAATTTAGGTGAGATTCATTAAACGCTGCCTCGTTTGATTATACATACATACTCGCATACATATTTATATATATATATATGTATGAAACAATAAATAATCCGATTAAATATCGCCTAATAGTATAGAAAGAAAGAAATCGTATTTATTTTGACGATAAAAAATGTAATTGTTGGGAGCGAGTATAATAATAAAACACAATTAATAAAATTGCAACAATCTAACTACAAAGAGAATAAAAAATCTCGGATATAAAAATAGGGTCGAAAGAAAGGTCTCCGTTGATAACCAATCAGATAACCTCCTTCCAATCACAATAGACTTTTATAAGAAGCCACCGCTATTCGCCTTCCATCGCCTAATTAGTAATTATTATTATAATTATTTCGGTTAGCGAATTTTAATTTCTTATCAAAGGTGCTTCGTCAAACATGCAAATTCCTTTTTTTACGTTACTGTACGATTCTACACACTCCAACAACACATTCGTATATATATATATATATATATATATATATATATATATGTATACGTGCTCGTAGACGTACACTTATCGAGTGATATTTTACCAGAGATATAAACGACCTTTCTTAATTTATTCTAACAATAAAAAATGTTTATAAAAATAATATTATCAAAATTTTTAAATTTTAACGGGTGGGTTTAAGCGTAATACCATACGAATCAGTTAGCGATATAAAATTGATACATTAATTAATAAGATATTTTTCGAAGATTTTTTATTAAAATAAATAACAAAAAAAAAAAAACAGTTAAAATTACTAAAATTTTTCTTTCATTGAAAAATCGCCAAAGGTAAAGGCTGTTAAGTCATTATCAAGTGAATATTTAAAAATATAAAATGAAACAATATTAATTTAAGATTAGAAATCACAAAAATCAGCAAAATGAAAAACTGTAAACCAATCTGACAGTGAATGTCACTTTAAGCAAATAAACAACAACAAAAATATTATAGGCATTAAACTGTGTTGTGATTTTGTTTTATTTATAATTCATAAAATCACTACTACCCGATATATCAACGTTATCATCGGAGATAATTTACTATAATTTTATTTTTACAATAACCTCCATTTATTAAACCGATTTTAAAAGTAAAATATAAATTATTACTGGTTCTTTATAAATTTGTAATTTTTCTAATAATTTTTTTTTTTTTTAAATTTATATTCCACGTGTTAAATTTTTATATTATCCGTTATATTTTCAAGTTTTTCTTCTCTGCCGTAGACTTGTAATTTTCATTTTTATACAAAGTTAAGTGTTCTTTTTTAGTCTATTATTTATTCGTCGCCCAGTTTCGCCTATATAAAGCTTATTGCACATTACGTAGTTTATTCTGTATACGCCAGATTTTTGTAACGTAATTCTTTAACATTTATAAAATTTACTACGTAATACCGCCAACTTAAACTTCTTTCCAGTATGGAAAACGTAAAAATAGTTTTTCAATATGCGGCGACATTAATGAGAATAAAGCCGGTGGTATGTCATAGAAAAAGATAAAGTTCTGAGTACAATAAATATAATAGGCGACGGACGATATCAGAGAGAAGCAGTCTTCGAGGAAGGTCTTGGTTCGGGGATATGTTAATTTTTTTTGAATTTTTTTACACCATTGAAATTTATTTTAAAAGCTAGTAATAATATTATTAAAAAAAGAAAATTTAATTTTCTATGCCCGACAGAAATATGTCTTCGAAGAGAAAATCGCCTCCGTCGAAATTACCGGAAGGAATTATCGAGTCAGATCATCGAATCCAACCGGAAACGATGATGACCGTTTCTAGTCTAAGAACGGCGGTCGCTAACGCCGCGGTAGCGATAACCGCCGCAGCCGTTACATCACCGGCTACGGGCACGATCGACGATCGTACGCTTACTAGTCCTTACGGAAAAACCGCATCGCCGATCGTGTCCGAATCAACTACTACGTCTTCCGGCGGCAGCGAAGAATTAGACGATTTTTTCAGTAACGAAGACGTGTTGGAAGAAGAAGATCTCGACGATGATGACGATGACGACGACGACGAGGACGACATAGAAGATCGATTTGCTGCGGTCGCCGAAACATCGACGAATGACAATCGCGATAACGACGATAACTTGGACGATCGTCGTCGTAGTAACGAGAATACTACGAACGAATCGTCGACGGATCGTCGACTATCGTCTTCGTCTTCGCTGGAGCGAGAATTAAAACCGTACGAAAACGGTTTACCGCCAGCGGCTACTTTCTTTTCCGCAGCAGCGGCAGCGGCAGCAGCCGCGGCTGCAGTAGCTTACGATACGTCCGCTAACGCAGCTCTATTCGCGAACCATCCACCGTTAACCGCTTTATTAGCTTTAAATCCGGATTTAACGTACGAACGTCTTTTCAATTCAGCCAGCAACTTAATGAACCACCACCATCACCATCACCAGCATCATTATCATCATCTTCAACAACAACAACAACAACAGCAACAACAACATCATCATCAACCGTTTTGTAAGTTACCGTCGGCGGTTCGTTTAACGCCATCTCCGACGCGCGAGAAACAATCTTCCGAAAGCGGTCACTACAGGCATTTGAATAACAATAATAATAATAAAACGCTCCCTAATAATAATTTTAATAATGACGATAACAATAATAACGATAAGGATAACTATAACGATAACTTTCGTGACAATTATAAGAATAATCACGATAATACGAATTTATTCTTATCGGATTCGACCAGCGTCGGATGTAGAAGAAACAATCCTGAATTGTCCGTTGCTGCTGCTGCAGCTGCCGCTATCGGACTGCATAATAATCATTCGGATGGAAAGAAAAATATAGATCACGCGCTAAAATTGCTAACTAATAAAATTAACGATCACACCATCGCCGAAGATGGGCAAAGATCTCATTCTCCTGATTCCAAAAACAGGTAATAAATATAATAAGACAACGCTGCCTAATATAAACGAAAAATCGATTTAATATATTCTCAAAATATTTTGCCTTATTGTTTTTTTTCCTCTTCGAATTGAAATTTTATAATAAATTGGGTTACTTTATAATCTGTAAAAATCGCGTAAACCTTCTTTCGATTTTTATTGGATAAAAAACCCTAACCCTATTAACCATATTAACCCTATTAACCCTATTAACCCTATTATTCGAACTGGGAACGGGGAATTCGGAAGATGCGAGGTTAATAATGTAGGTTGTGCTGAAATAGAGCTTATCGATAGACTGAAGAATGTGGGTGGTTAATTCGGCTACGTCGAAAGCGATGATAATAGACGGAGACAAAAATAATCAAATAAATTCAATTACCTGGGGGGGGGGGGGAACAAATACAGGAGAATGCGAAAAGAAAATAGTTTTGCATTAGCAAGAGTTTCACGAATATATCAAAAAATTCAAATTTGTCATTGATTTCCTCAATCGCGACCTCCGAAACTCGGACGATTAAAGAACAGAACGAAAACCGGATAATTTCCTTTGAGATGGGAGTAGTATGCAGAAAAATGCTATAGGAAGTGCTCTTAGAGCAAACGCGTGAGAACTCGATACGGAAAAATATTATACAGATTCCTAGAAAGCGCCTTAGAGTTAGATACCTAATGCGATGATGATGTGAAGGCATGCTTAATAACGTGCCTGATGCATTCAACCTAGCGCTAGATCGAAGAGAATCATCAAAGTCTCATGATGTCACCACGTCTTTACGAAGGACGGTGAATTTGATTTATCGATTAATTGTTCGGACAGGAATTATTTGGAAACTAGTTACGACTTTTAAAAATAATTTCAAACGAACGCTTTCGTATATAAAAGATAAAGATTTTTCAGATATAAAAATTTAAAAACAAAAAGTTGAAAAACCCTCAGGTCGTCAACTCGAAAATTGGTAGATCGTTCTGTTCGATCAAAAGATTGATTTTCGATCGACGAAACAACGCTTCCTATTGCAGGGAAAAATTTTAATGAAAAAATCCTAGTCATCAAATTGTCGTAATAAAATAATATTGAACTCGCGTAATAAATTAGCTCTCTTCCTCTAATGCCGTATCCTCAATGGATGTTGGCTATTTCTGGCTAACTTCCGCAATAAGACAAATTGTAAGTTATTTTTTATATCTGTTAAAAAGTAGTAATCGTAAACACACACCGGTAGATTTCTGTTTATTGATGATCTGCAAATTGGTAGAATTAACTCATCCCTACTTCGAATTAGTTCTATGTGATTCAACTCGTCACGCGTAAATTTGATTCTAAAAAATCTCGATTTCTTCAATATTATTAAATATTCCGTAATATTTTATTAGATTCATAACTACATTAAGTCGTAGAATATTTTAAATATTCAGGAATTGACAACAAACTCACTTTTAGGCAATACGATATCGAAAAATGAATGGGAAATATCACCGATTATAGCATACTGTTGTTCCGTGTACATCCGAAGGTTAAAAATAATTTCGCTAGGAAATTCACGCGTGTAGAGGATCTAAAACCGTCTCACACAACTCGACCTACTCATGAAAAGCAGAACTGTCATATTTGCAATAAACGAATCTCGGTACGTTAACGAATATCTAACGCAAAAAACTAAGCTGTTTACTACTAATAATACAAAAACCGTTAGCTCCTACAATATAGCGAACGAATTAAGAACTGTTTTAAAAATTACTACAATACAATTGGACAATCCAAATGGGAACAAGATACAGTTGGACAACGATAACTAACTTTTTAGATAGACATAATTTTTAAATTTAAACCTGATTTTTATACGACTACCGATAAAACATAGGAAAATTGCCGAGTACTTATATAGTTTCGGCGTAAGAAGACATGATAGATGCTCGTGCTGGTTAACGGTGTAACATGTTACTTTCGAATGGCCAAATTACAAAACCGTAACATCAATGAAATCAGTGTAAAAATCGATCAACAATACCTCAAAATTTACAAAAATTTGCTTTCCACGTAATTCGTCCTAAATTTCAGAATCATTTTCCGTTCACATATATATATATATATATATATATATATATATATATATATATATCATCTGTCTCCGTGTATATATGCGTGTACTTTTGTGTTACGTGCGTGCGACATCAAAATGCCTAGTTGCGTACATAGATATAATTATTTTATATTTGAACTGTATATATACTGCATATTATTTTTAAATTATATAATTCGAATGCACGCGAGAGTAATTGTAGCAATAGTACACATAAGAATTTTCTAATTATTAATTATGACAAACAGTAAGCGGCGACCTTTCCTGATTAAACTTTAGCGGCGGTGAAAGAGAGACAACTCCGATATCAATAGGAAGAAAAAATGTCATTTATATCATAAATTTCGACAAATAAGAAAAAAAAACATCTAGCATACGATCAGACGGAACGAATGCGCGGTAACTTTTGTTTATACGTTTTTGTCAATTATAAATTTGTTCCACAGTTATTCGAAGTAAACAACCGAATTTTCAAACAATTTCATTTATACAATCATTTTATGTATGCTTTATATGTCTAGATATTTGACATATTCTTTCCAGTCGAGATGGGTATTTTTAATGAGAACAAAATAATCTATAGAAGTGGTCTAAGTGATTTCACAATCGTCGACTTAAAACTGTTATTGTAAAAAAAATTTACCTACGAAATAAATTTGCTTCGTTGTTCCGTTAGGTTTACAGAAAATTTTGATATCCAATTGTCTTTCATTTCGTTGCTTATTCCCTTTATTCTATAGCAATATTAAATAGATGTCACCTTTATGTAGATTTTTATATACATACGGAATTAAGTCATCCGTATAAAATGTAGAAACAAACGAACCCACCGTATTTAATGCAATTTATATTAGAAAATTATATATATATATATATTTTCTTTGATTTCTGTTAAAATTATTTCTTTTCCTCCAAATGACTTCTCAGAATATCTTCTTATTAGTGAGATTTTGTGTCGTGTGTTAAATTTTCTCTATAAAAATCCAGTTAGGCAATTGACCGTTTCTCATTCCGAGTACATATACCCTTCTCCGGGTCATCTCTAAGTATTGCGTTCCGATCGTACGAATAATTAGTTTTCGTTTTATCGTCGCTATTAAAACTTGGCGTTCGTGTCTACTAAGTGCTCAGCGAAATACGCTGTGATCAATTTATTTCGCATCGCTTTAACATCCATCATTCGCCGATAAATCTATTATATGCATTTGTGATCAGATCTGCTTCCCTACGGATTTAATAATAATTTATTTCTATTTATAATTTTCTAATTCGATTATCGGTAATGGTGTACCTACATCAGCGAAGACCACGCGACTGCAATTCCACGTTTTTCAAACGAACGTTTCGTTTGACTGCGACCGAGTAAGTCTTGTAACTTACCCAGCTGAGCACGGTACCGGGAAAATTTTTGACGTTACTGAAGAGTGCCGTGATTTAAGTGATGCCTTAGAATCCGGTTATAAGATACCGCATATTTACTTACTTACTGCAAATCGACGTGAAACACGTCATCAAGAGTGGGTTATCGATGGTTTGTCTTCTCAATAAGCGACTTAACGTTGGTGTTCATCAGGGAAGAAACTGTTCGGCAAATCGAGCTTTCTTTAATTCTGATTTAGCTTAAAGTCATCGAAAATATACATAAATCGTTCTTTCACATCGGTGCAACTAGCACGACGGGGTCCAGCGACTATTGAAAAATTTTCCATTTTTTTCAGTTCTCGATTCGTGAAAAAATGTCACTAAAGAAAACGGTGAAAGTAATTAAATTTTTAAGCCGAATTTTTTGTGTAGATAATTTCGCGGTTTACATTTTTTGCGTTCATCCCTTTTAAAATGCTTACCTAATGCTCATTTTTTACGCTGTTCTCCGAAGAATCGTAATCCGTTATTATGTCTTTCCCTCTAACATATCTCTGCGGTATTAAAAGCGACCATAAAACAAAACTACAAACAACTAACCCTATCGTTTTATTTCCCAGCTATTCTCTCGATCCCTTTTATCACATCACCACTACAATCACCCCCAACTACCAGGTCGGATGCGCGCAACATCGATACGATTATTTATTCATCCGTCCCTGGTGGTATGTATCATTCATTGTAAACAAAAGGGGTCGGTCGTCGGTCACTTACGACGTCGCAAGCTGTAGTCGCGCGGTCTTCGCTGATGGAGATACCATTACCGGTAATAGGAACGAAGTCTAGTACAATGTCAACGATGCGTACCGATGATAAATTCCGTCTGGTTCTCGTCGTCATCATATATATATATATATATATATTTTTTTTTTTTAAATAAATAAATAAAGTCTTATACGAGGGTCCTTTGTTTTCATCCGTTTCGCTTTGTCGTTTGTTTTTCCTACCATCTCATAAATTATGCATACGAAGAACAAAAAAAAACGCGTTTATTTATATAAACTTTTATATAAGTCTATTTTTCGTCATATTTAATTTATAACGAATCACTCGAACTGATAGGAAATATAAAATCGAATGCCACGTACAGGACTATTGCGTACATTATTATTTATATAAAATTTACAAAATTTAATCTAATATATAAATATTTATCATTATTCAAGAAGTGTATTTGTAAGGTTTACGCGATCTCATTTCGCATTTAGCTAAATATATATACATTTATAATAGTAAAATAATGTAAACACGCGTACACATGCTTTATCGATATACCTGACTTCACGATGATGGTCGACTAATATACCTTATGACGCCGACTTGAGAGAAGGAAAAAAAATTGACTTTCGTTCATTATAGAAGATTGATTTATATTTCCCGGATAACGATAAAGATTATAAATTCCAAAAGTATAAACGTTGTTGTTAGAAAACGCTTAAAAAAATGCACAAAAAAAACCTCGTGTTCAAAGTAGTCATACAGATAATCTTTCGGAATCGAGTTCAATATACTCGTCATAGATTATTCAACGGTCGTTTTTCACTCCATCTTAAGTTTACGAACGGAAAATAGTCAATAGGAAATGAATTCTAGCTAGTAGGGGATGTCGGAGCAACGGAGCAATTTTCATTGTCGAAATCTCTGAGCGTTGATCGCTACAGTATGAGCAGGTCAATTATCGCTCAACAAGAAGAATGATTGATCTTTCCATAAGTTCAACCTACAACTACAATTATTTTATACGGTTCGACATTGCGGTATTCCGTCGACACAGCTGCGAGACAAGCGATATTTTGATATTTCTGTCTGTTTTATCGGTGAAGTCGCTCAACTTTTACCGACGACTGTGCATACCAGACGCAAAAGGATTTATACCAACGTAACTCGCCGCTAGTGGATATTGCTCAATGTGACTTTTAACATCTCAATCGATTCCGTAGTACTTTTACCGGTAATCCGAACGAGTTTTTTATTTTTTTCCAAAACCACGCAAACTTAGGCGAACAGTCACTGAATACGATGATCTGATCAAACTGAAAACCTAATACGACTAGCGAGTAAGGTCCTAACAATATACTTCTAAAATTGTATAAAAATCGTGCTAGTAATATCGAATTCGCGAGACGCGCGCAAATACGAGTGAATTATTCAGACAAAATTTATAGGATTAATATTTCAAATTGGTCATTAAATTGTTCAAAATTTATAGGATTGATATTTCAAATTGCTCATTAAATTGTTTTAGACGTCTACGTTCTACTGTAAGTACTAATGTGAAAAAAACGTGATGATTCTTTACGTAAAAATATATATATATATTTGTATGTATAACATATATATGTGTGTGTGTGTGTACGAAATATTAGAAAACCAAAAGACGATATATGAGTTTGAATTTGAATTCAGTATTATCACCTGTGAATTATATGCGATAAATTTGTTCCCTTCGACCTTATCAATTTTCTCTATCTATAACCGGTTGCTGCTATTTTAGTTTTGTTTGCACATATATATATATATATATATATATATATATATATATATATATATATATATATATACAAATATACAAATATCCTCGTATACTATATGTAACTCCTCTGAACATATATACACAAATATGAACATTTAATTTATATATATATATATATATATATATATATATATATATATATATATATATATATATATGAATTACAAAGAAACAACCAGTGTCTGTGTATGTATGTATGTGTGTGTTTGTTAGATTTACTCACTACTTCTATTTCTGTTCTTCGTCTCGCGGTTTCTTCGAATTTTTCCTTTTTCATAGACGCACATCAGCACGTTAAAAGCGAGTAGTAATAACAAAAAGCCAAAAAATAAAAAAAAAATATCGATTATAACTAACCCGGTTTTTATCGCGAGAACCTTTAGACTCGCCATTTTGCCAATTTTTTATTTATGCACATAACCGTTTGTTTTACTTTACAAACAGAGACGCCTAACGTGAACGAAAAGGGATTTTCCTCCATCATTCTGCCATTTTATGTCTTTTTCTAATCGTAATTGACGGTCATTCTCAAGAACAAAGGAAAGGTCATTTTAAATCAATTTATATCATTATCATTATTATTATTATTATTACTATTATTGCTATTGTCGTCTCCCGACATAGAAACGTTGTCAGTGCTGACCTGGCCGCACCGTCCAAACAAATTCAACAATGTAAGCGTACAATATAAATAAAAATTCTTCAATAACGAAAACTATAAGATAAGGTGGGAACTATGCGAAATGCACATATTGATAAAGTTTAAACATTTCGTGATAAGGTATTATCGTCCAGACGTATCGTACATAAATAGTTGATAATAAGTCACGATTTATATGCATCGGCGAAAATAAGTCCGAGAGAAATATTAATAAATCGAAAATTACAAGCCCTCTTAAACGCAGTATTTTTATTTTTGTTTGTGTGTGTGTGTGTGCCAAAATAGAAGCATTTACACGTGATTGATAAAATCAGTTATACCGTTGTAGAAGCTTTAGGATTTCCCCAGTTAATAAGATCGTAAATAAATAATAAAAAAAAAAAAACGGTTAAAATTACGAAACGTTTTTTATATGAATAAAAAAAGGAAAAAAAATAATCAGGAAGCTTTTCGGTTGTTAAGCGATTATCGAGCGAACGTACAAATAAAATATAAAAATATTAAAAACATATGCAATATCTAAAAAAAAAAAAATAATATAATATATAAAAATGTTAATTTTACGATTTTCGAAATTAACAAAATGAAAAATTTATAAAATAATCTGATAGCGTGAATGCGGTAAACCATACGATATACACTCAGCGATATATACATCAAAAGCGCGGGAATAAATAAGAACTTTTGTCTAATATAAAAATTACATTAAATTTCTATAATTGTACTTCTTAGAGCTCTTCATCGAAATTTATCGTCGGTATTTTTATAAATTATTTCCATCTCTTTCTTCGATTATTTCCGTTTCTTTTCTTAGTTTCATAATGTTTTTCTGTATATCAAATTTTAATAATTTCGATTAATTTTAATTTTTTTTTTAGTGTGTTTTTTCCTAATAGTGATTTTTTCAACGTTGTTTTGTATAGAAATGTAAATGTTCTTTAAATCTTATCCCGAATTTGCTGCCTTATTCCGTTACGTATGCTTTTTCGTTTTGATTAAATTCGTCGATTTTTATATTAGACAGAAGTTTTTATTTGAATTTTCTACGCTTTTGTATTGTGTTTACGTATCAATTCGCTGATGTTAGCACATTCGCTATCCTATTATTTTATAAATACTATTTTTGATTTTACTAAAATTAGTAATTTAATATATCGTATACCAGGGATAAGAGACACGAGGATGCAGATGGACAGCTTGCGGACCTGTCCATTAAAAGTCTGCAAAAATCCCAGGACTGTCTCTTCCTCGGCGGGTTTAGGTCGCCGTAAAAACCTTAGATTGTTACCTCCTCACTAACGACCCGCTGCCTTGCGGTTTGGATATTTATCTAAAGGCTAAGGGAGTAAACCCTGACAGAAAATCAGGGGGCAGAATAACACAGCCTCACTACCTCTGCTCCTTCAATAGTTCTACTTATACTATACAAACTAAAACGAAATAATTTTAAAGGTGATAAATAAACCAATAAAATCAAACATAACCATAATAATTACCATAATATTGATAGCAGTTAACGCATAAAGTTACATAATGATTAACCTGACAGTAGGGATAAAATGTATCCTCCAATTTGCCTTGCCAGCACGGGGGATTAGGCTATTCATTCCCAGACATGACTGTAAGAAAGAAAGGCCGTAGCAGCCAAGGCCAGAATGGGCAACCGGATTTGACAAATGCCTCCTTACCGCCTAGATTAAATATAAATCAAGGAGGCAACCACCGACTTAGACAACAACCGCCCGGATACAATGTAACCTCTTGTGTAACAACAAAGGACAAAACCAGGACGAATCTGATGTATATAAGTACATATATAATGTTAGAACATTAGCAGCTGAAGATAAGCTATTAGAACTTGAAGAAGAACTAAGTAATATTAACTGGGACATAGTTGGACTTAGCGAAGTAAGAAGAACTGGCGAAAACACCATACAATTAAGGTCCCGAAGAATGTTTTATTATAAAGGACATGATTCAAAACACATAAACGGTGTAGGCTTCTTAATCAATAGAAGATGGCGTGATAAGGTGATTAAGTACGCCGGCATATCGGATAGGGTTGCATATATACTGGTGCAGCTAACACCAAATAAAACCCTTAAAATCATCCAAGTTTATGCACCAACGGAAGCATACTCAGACGAACTAGTAGATGAATTCTATGAGCAAATACAGGAATCCCTTGACAAAGACTGCTGTAGGCTAACCATGATTATTGGAGACCTTAATGCGAAGGTAGGTTCCCGGCAGGATGAACATGAAATCACGCTTGGAGAGCATGGCTTCGGCACCAGAAACGAACGAGCATTTGCTGGTTAATTTCCTAGCAAATAATAAGTTATATGTAATGAATACATTTTTTAAAAAGAATTCGAAGCAAAAGTGGACTTGGAGAAGTCCGGACTTCAAATATAAAAATGAAATTGACTTCATAATTTCTAATAATTTACACATAATTCATGACGTGTCTGTGATAAACACAGTTAAAACAGGCAGTGATCATAGACTATTAAGAGCAAAGCTAACAATCAATTTAGAGCTCAAGAAAAACGTCAGAAAATGCTTAAAGGAAATAAGAATTGATCCCGAAAAACTTATACAAAATAAATTGCAATACCAGATGGAATTAGGGAAAGAATTAAAGAAAATAAGCTATAATACAGTCAACGAAGCAGCTACTCGTATTAGTAGGACGGTGCGAGAGTGCGCAGAAAAGATATCCCCAAATAATAAAATTATATCGAAGAAAATAAGCGATAATACTAAAGCTCTATTCCAACGGCGACGTGATTTGAAACCATCGAAGGACAAAAATTTAATCGAGTGGGCCGAGTTAAATAAACTGATAAGAAAAGAAATGCGGAATGACATTCGCAAATTTAATACTAATGTAATAAAAAGAACAATTGAAAGGAACAAAGGTCCGAGAGTGTTTAAAAAAGCTTTGGCGAATGGTATCAAAATATTAACAAAAATTGAAAACTCGCAGGGAGAAATAATAACGGACAAAAACGAAATAACTAAAGAAGTTGAAAGATATTTCACCCGCATATATAATAGCAATGACCTTAAGCAAAATAGCAGCACTTATAATAACAACAATGATAAAGATGCTCTTCCAGAAGTACTATACCAAGAAGTCGAGTATGCTCTTAAATCACTAAAAAACGGTAGAGCACCTGGCCCCGATGGCGTACTACCAGAAATGCTGAAATATGGTGGTTCTGCAATAGTAGATGCACTGCGATCATTATTCAACCAGTGCCTTGTTAATAAAGTAGTACCCACAATATGGAAGGAAGCAGAGGTTATCCTGATACATAAGAAAGGGAACACGCAATTGCTACATAACTATAGACCTATTAGTATGCTGTCCCAAATATATAAAATATATACCCGTGTAATAACAAACCGTATAACACAAATAATAGACTATCACCAACCGAGGGAACAAGCAGGATTTAGATCTGGTTATAGCGCAATGGATCATTTATTAACAATCAGAACATTAATACAAACTTGTGAAGAATACAACATCCCACTCTATATGGCGTTTGTAGACTATGAAAAGGCATTCGACTCGGTTGAGGTATGGTCAGTGTTAGAGTCAATATGTAGCTGCGGAGTTGAAGAGCAATATGTGAACATTATCAGAACGCTGTACGAATCTGCTTCAATGAAAGTCAAGCTATGGAATAAAACTGCGGAAATACCTCTAAAGAGAGGAGTGCGACAAGGTGATACTATCTCACCGAAATTATTTATTGCTGCCTTAGAGGGTGTATTGGAGCTCGAAAGGCATAACGGTAAATGGTGAAAAACTTAATCACCTACGATTTGCAGATGACATCGTTATAATAAGCAGGAATCAAGAAGAATTAGAATCTATGCTGAACGAGCTTCAAACTGAATCTGGGAAAATAGGATTAAGAATAAATAAACAGAAAACAAAGGTAATGACTAATAACACGGATGGTATGTCAGTGAAGATAAATGGGGAGCACATCGAACAGGTACATCGGTATATTTATTTAGGACAAGAAATAACTACAGACAGAGGAGTAAATATGCAAAGAGAGATACAAAGGAGAAGATCTCTCGCATGGGCCGCATTTGGGAAGTTATCCAACATATTCAGGAACAAAGATATACCGAACAGTTTGAAGTGCAAACTTTATAACCAGTGTGTCTTACCGGTATTAACATACGGAGCGGAAACGTGGAGCTTCACAAAGGGAATAATTATGAAAATCAGGAAAACTCAAACAGCTCACGAAAGGATAATATTAAACGTGAAGTTAAAAGACAGAAAAACCATTACTTGGATCAGGGAGCGCACAAAATTGGCCGACGCGGTGGAACAAATTTCAAAATTAAAATGGACATGGCTGGACACGTGGCGCGTAGACATGATGGCAGGTGGACAAAACATATCCTTCAATGGTGTCCATTGGATTCGAAAAGGCAAAGGGGCAGACCAACAACACGGTGGCGAGACGACATTGCCAAACATGCAGGAATCAATTGGATCCGAGTGGCACAGAGCCGAAGTCGTTGGAAACGTCTGGGACATGCCTACACCCAGCAGTGGGTCGATATGGGCATAACGTGATACATTTATACGTATATTTATTTCTTATTTGTACGTTTACCCGTTAATAACCGAAAAACTTTGCGGCTCTTTAATACGAAGCGCTTAGTGATTTTAATTCGTTTCTCGTTATTTATTTTTAAAAATTGCTACAATCCGCACTTTAGGAAAATTAATACATTTATCATTTAGTCGTCGGGGCTTAATGGTGAAGAATTGAAATACGTGCGGGAAACAATTTATTTTGACCGGTGCTTATCATTTGACGATTAGATGGACGAAGAAATGACAAGAAGAATTACCGCAGCATGGAACAAATGTTTGAGTTTAAAAAGAATTCTAAAAAATATAAGCTGGAAAATTAACCTAAAAGCAAAAATTAGTATTTTGGAAAGATGCGTCGTAGCAGTTTTGCTATGTGGCTGTCAAACGTGGTCTATGAAAGCAGCGCGTATTGACAAAATTAGTCGTGTACAGAGAACAACGAAGAGATGTTGGAATTAGAAGAATTGACCGAATTCGTTTCTCGAACCATAAGACATAAAATCAAAATGAAGGACATTGCAAAGATGGTAGCCTAACCATATGGAACTGGGCTGATCGCATGATTCTTCGGGATGGTTTAGCCGCAAATTTAATAGGTAGACATAACCGTTAAGGCGGGCTTCAGAAAGCGATGGGTTCTACTTGATTGAAGCTCGGATAGTACGGAATGGAAGAAAATGTGTCAATGTTCAAAACGATGTCTAACTATTATTATTATTTATAGGCGTCTGGTATGCATACCTTACATGTTATTTTGCGTAAAAAATTTTTAATGCTCCACATTAAAGGTTAACCGTTTCAATCATACATTATAATTTCCGGTGTTTGCTTCTTAGGCGGACTGTACATAATTGACTGTGCATAATTATTTTCGACGTATTTTTATATATATATATATATATATATATATATATATATATATATATATATACATACATATATATATAAATTTAAAATTGAGATATTTTACGTCAACCGGAAAATAAGAAATTTCGTTGGAGCATTAAAATTTCATTGTAATAGAACACCGTGACTAAAATAGTTAATGAGGACAATCCGAAAGAGTTGCAGCAACTCGTTTTTAAAATTAGACGGGTTGCGTACTAAACAATAAAAAGACAAAAATTGTTAATCAACGCATTCTGTAAAATTATCGTAAACCTATTCGATAAAAATTTCGCCCCCCCCCAATTTCAATTTTCATTTCAAATTACACTCGTCAACCATACACATAAATGACGTTGAATATATAAATATCGATAGATCCAATTTCTTCTTGCCCATTTAACAACATAATCTCGCCACCTAGTTATAGGCCTCCCTCGCGGATGAATCGGCCACCACTGTAATATCCGCCTGATCCATCTTTCATCCCCTTTATCATGCAAAATGTGCGCACCATTTTCATTTTAGCCTGGCGATTTGCTCCACTGCGTCGGTAAATTTCATCTGTTCCCTAATCCATGTAACGGTCTTGCGATCTTTCAGCCTGATTCAAAGGATAATTTTCGCGTAACCAGTTTCGATTTTTCTCATTCTCCCTTTTGGTAAAGCTCCCGAATTAATTACAATTATAAGTAATAATACACGAAATAAATCTTAGTTTTGATAGTTAATTCGATTCTTAATATAATTAAAGTCCAATTCCTTACCTTAAATTAGCCAAACGAGCGAACTAAATAGAACTTTTTAACGATAATTTAAAGAATAATTAAATTTAAAAATTAACACACCGCTCAGATAAAACATGTTATTTTAATTTTATTATATTAATATACATTTATATTAAAATAGAATTCTTACTAATCTCCAAATACAAAAATTAATAATAATAAATGAAAAAATAAATAATAAACGAATCGAGTCAATGCAAATCAAATTTATTGTTGTTTATATAATATTAAAGTCATTATGTTTACTATTTCTGTAATTACAACTGCCTGTAAATACACAATTCAAAAATAATAATAATATAAATTTATAAATTTATAAATTTAGTTTCGTAATTTAAAAATTGGTAAGCTGTGTAGAACGATTGATTTTGTTTTTGCGTATAATTTGAAATGTTAGGTTGAAACATTTTCTAATTATAAAAATTATTTTCATGTCAGGATCAAATTACTACGTATATATATATATATATATATATATATATATATATATATATATATATAATATATATATAATATATATATAATATATATATATTTATATTTATAACGATAGGACGCACTCATTTCGTTTACAAATTTTTCTAGGAACAATATTTCTGTTCCTTCAGCGATGTTGCATCTTTTCATAATTTTCAAATGCGATTATTAAACATTTACTACATACACACATACAATATGTATTCATATTCATGTTTACATTATATATATATATATTATATATGCGAATGCATGTGATTTATAATTGATTTTTCAAACTAATCGCATTTCAGCAATTTGCAAGCGTACGAACAATTATTAAGCAGCGAAATTCCTATGACGGATATTATAGATCATCCGGTATGTTTGGAGCTTCGTCAGATGCAAGCGTTGACAACCATATCGTCATCATCCGATCCGGCCAGCATAGCTGAAAAAGAACGTAGATTATCCGAAATTATTTTACATCTGCAAAAAGCTCGAGAACAGCTACTGTCTCAACAGGATCAGATGCAGCAAAAGGTAAACGGTCAAAATTTACTTTTTATCCTCGTACGAATTTAATAGATTTTAAATAATAATAATAATAATAGTAGTAAAAATGAAAAGAATCGTCGTAATTTTAATAAATGTTTGGACAGCATCTTCGACGTACGGTTCATAGCAACGATGTCGAACTAATAAAGTTAGCAGAACACGAATTGATAGTTTGTAATGAAATATTTAGGCCTATGTAACGAAAGAATGAATTAAAACAATAAACCGTTAACGATTGCAAATAAAAGGAATAAGTAGGATTTGGTTAGATATTCAGCCAGATAAACGGCCGTAGGTGGACGCGTGAAATAACCGATAAAGAACAAGTAGATAGTCATCTAGATGAGTAGATATAATAACAAGTTTTATACGCAATAGACAATACGAAAATTACGTACAGGGACGTCTCAAATCAGTAAGTTTGTCAGATACCATCGGTTAGGATATATATACATAGATAATATGAAAGTTGCAGTGAGTAAGTTTATACCTCAGGTCAGGATATATATATATATATATATATATATATATATATAGATGTAGATAATATGAAAGAATTGCAAAGGGTCGTCTCGAATGGAAGAGGTTGAGAGATACCTCGGCCCAGGATATATGGACAATATGAGAAAGTTGCACAAGACGATCTCGAGTGAGTAAGGTTTAGAGATCTTATCTTCGATGGTTGGAACTTTAAAATAATAATAATTTATCGAAATTTGTTTTAATAGTTATTGATAAATATTGAGTAAATAAAATCTATATGTACATATATATAATTTTTTTCATGTGTACGTTTAAGGAAATGACAAACTACACCCTATTGGCTTAGTTCAGAATGCATCGTTTGACCAGTTCTCATTCGTTCATAAGGATGGTTTATGCGATGTCCTTTATAAAACTTTTGAGTTGACGGGACTATATATATAAGTTAATGTGCGTGTTCTGTTGAGTATAGAATTTGAATATACATGCATACATATACATATATATATAAGTGCTTCGTATTAAATCAACATTTAACGTATTGTATTTAAACGTAATTATGAAGAACACACTTGTTTCTTCCTAGTTAAATATTCTAAATAATAATAATAATAATAATAATAAACTAAACAAAATTTAAAACTTATATCCCTCTAAAAGAAAACGGCCCTTTTTTCAACAGACCCTCTCAGAAGTTAATTTTTCATTTATTAAAGTGGTTTTCCCTTTATTCGAAAGGAAAAAAAACCTTTTTATGTAAAAATATTCTTTCTGATTCCTACACTCGCGTAATTCTAATTTGGCAAAATGACCATTAGCCGTTTTATAACGGAGAACTTCGAGAGTCTGGCTATTCGACCGTGTAGGTACGCACGAGAGGTAATTGTAAAGTCAAAAATTAACAAAAACGGAAAAAAGTCCAAAATTCTGATTCGGACAAAATGGTCAACGACATTCGAGACAAAGTCAAAAATTGAAAAGAGTAAAGTTCTTTTTACGTCGTTTGAATAATTTTTTTCAAATCGCGAAATTGTTCTTTTGAAAAACCCAAGAAATAACGTCTGTACTAGCGAAATAACTCTAAACTAAACTTAATTAATTTCGGACGAGAAGTACTCTATTTAGATATTTCTGAGAATATTCAAACAACCGAATGATAATTTGCAATAGTATTAGTAGTATTAACAGGCCTTTGAAACGACGAAAAGTCACGACGTTTTCTTTTGGGTTTTTTTGAGAAGACCAAGTGACCTTTGAACCGTAGAGACGATGTTTAATTCGAAATTTCTTTTCCTCGTAAGCTAAAAAGAAAAAAGCCTCTACCTTTTTCCTTCGGTAATCAAACTGACTAAAACGAATTTTACAAATTGGATAAGTCGATTTTGAAAATCAAATAATGCGGATTTTTACATAAAACCTCTCGCAAGACTAGGAATAAATGTGATGTTAAAAGTTCTTATATATATATATATATATATATATATATATATATATATATATATATATATATATATATATATCGATAGACCTATATAAACCCACTGCTGAATGTGGGAATTCCTCAAGCATTTTTAACTTCTTCTACCTTGTGCGAATCCAATTAATTCTTGTCTGTTTCACAATATCATCCTAGTCACGAGCCTTCCTCGTGCACGACGACAGTCAATCGGCCACCATTGTGTCATACGTTTGGTGCATTTGTCATCGTTTTGTCTTGCGATGTATTTTGTCCAATTCCGTTTTAACCTGGCGATTCCTTCCACCGCATCCGGTAATTTTGTTTTCGGTCCTCGAATTTGATATTAAGAATAAAATTTTACTAATTCTTCTAACTGTTACGTAACGGTCTCGATAGTATTCTTTACGTTTTTCCTCGGAATAATTAACCGGTTTATAAAGTTTTTTCCCACGCGACCGTAAGAATTCCTAATTTTAGTCGGGTCCAAATTGATTAGTAATTTGAAATTTGTTGAGAATATTCGTTAATTTGGCGTGACCAAATTTATTCTGATCAACACCGTCGCCATATCCAACTAACTATGCGGTTTTTTTCCATACGCGCGCACAATAATGTACGTTATAATTTATTTGTTTACGGCTCACGATTTTCATGTAATAATTCCCCAACTTCGATATGAACTTAAATAAGAATCATTTTCGTCATATCCAGTCCGATGTCCTACGAAAGGACACGGTGACAACACGGTTTACGAAATAATTCTTCTCCATCATTCTCTATTATTTGCCATCTGAAAAGCCTCCGACATTATTCTGTTAGCATCTTAACTTGATCAATCCAGCGTGTTGACAATGTTCCTCCTGTCCGTTTACTATCTACCGTATCTTACATTATTTTTCGTTCCACAGATAATCGGCATTACTCCTATACGTCCAAAATATCTTACCGCGTTTCTTGTCAAACGCCTGGTATTTAACATTTAATACGTCCATATTGAACTTATTCATTCAAAGTGCTGTCTGAATAACCAATCGCGTTTTGCGCTATTTTCTCGAGGATATTTTTCACACTTTCACATGTTACACTTATTCGTTTCACTTTCGAATTTAATCTTAACATCCTTTAATATCTCGCATCTTCGGTATCTACTGTTTGCTTTTTTTTTTTTTTCTAAAAGTTATTCTGCTTTTTAACCAATTTTTGACTGCTATCTATTTTTGCTCCTGGAAAATTATAATAGCATTTTACTTGATTTTTATAGATACACCATCTATTTGGTAACTTGCTCAATCTCCCCTAGTTACCCGGGTGTGTTGTTTTAAACACCTTAATAAAAAAAAAAAAAGTTTTTTATTAACGAATAAACGATTGTCTGGTTTACAAAAATTTATTAACTTCGTCCCTCTTTTATTTCTATAAAATCAGTGCTGCTTATTGTTCAACCGAACAGATTGCACGCATCTTTAAGCGTTAAAAAAAAAAAAATAAATAAAACAAACGAATGCGTCGTATAAAGTTTTATTCGATTTTATTTCCCTGCTTCTCACAAAGATCACCGATAATAATAGTAATAATAAAACAATAATCATAATAATAATAATCATTGTTCTAATCGAAACCAGGGAGCGAATATAAGGGAGGAGGAACCCACGGGGCCTGGACATGAAATGAGTAAATAAAGAAATAATGAAGTAACGTAATCTGAATTACAGTAGATTCCTAAATTCGGCGACCTATACTTGAAAAAGTCTTCGAAAATTTCGTAAAGACTAAAACAACGTATTGTTGCATATAGCGGTCGTGTGAACGATACTGTGTTGCACAAATGATCGTAAGCTACTCTTCGGTTTTGTTATTTTTAAATAAAATTTTATTCGAAAAGTTTGGTCTAGTAGTTTTTCAGTTATTCAAAAAACAATGAAAATCGTCAGACTTCTCCGTGTCGCCGGATATATTTAATTTAATTTAATTAGTTTGATACGTTATAATTTTTAGATTCGTGATTTTTTATTACTTTAATTACAAAAATTAGTTAAAATCACTAAACGTTTATTTTCTTGAAAAATTCACAAAGCTTTTCGGCAATTACGACATTATCAAATGATATTTAAATTAAAATTTATAATAAAATGATTTTGTACATTGTCATACGCATTCAAAATTATCGCGTATTTGACTGTTCTCATGTATAATACGAGCGGCATCTTGCCCCCCAAAAGATAATATCTATGTTCCACACTGATCGACACTATATTCGAGGATTCGAATTTTTTTTTCTTAATTCTTCATTTTGCAATAACAAATTTCCGGGCCTCGTCAAATTTTATAACAAAAACTTCGCTAATTAGCCCCTTTCGCGATAGGATTAACAAATAAGGTTGAAATACACGTATGTATATATATATATATATATATATATATATATATATATATATATATATGTGTGTGAGAATCGAGATGTTTAGCCCACCAACTCCTCCGGTAGCTTTAAAAGTATTTTTCATCAAATATCAATTTGTCGACTACGACCGACAGTTTGGTTGGTTCATTTTTCGATAAATAGAAATTAATACGAACGAAAATGTATTCGTAAAAATCGTCTCTACGAATTAAAATACGATTAGAAAAGGGTTAAAATTCTGAGATGAGCCATTCAAATTTTTGATTTGAATAATACCCTACCGGACGACTGCATCCTATATTTGAAATAAGCGCTATGTATAAGTAAGTGTATGTATATATATATATATGTGTGTGTGTTTGTTTGTGTTGGAGTAAGTTGTTTGTTCGACTGCGGTAATAACGCATGTATACTAGGTGTAATAACATTTTATATCGGTTGTATGATTTATCGTTTCATTTTCCTATACATACATATATATAAGGGTTGTTCTCTATCATCATCCCTTAAATTAAACTTTCTTCCCTTCTAGACGACGAACCGAACACTTAATGAAGGAATTTGTCCTTTTACCCTTTACGCTATATAGAGTTTTCAGTTTTTCTATCGCTCGCCTCGACAGATTTGATTCACCCCATATACTGTACTATCATCGACATATGTTCTTATCTATTGCGATTATATATATATACATAATATGACGTTATTCGGATTTAATTGCATTCGCTCAGGTTGTTTCTTTACGAGTTATTCGAGGATATTTCTCGATTCGACATTAGAACGGCAAGTTTTATTTTTCCGGTAGCCCAATTCAACCCTTCTTATTTGTTAATGCGACGTAATTGGGCTCTACTCCCATCGCGTTAGCCGACGCTTATTTCGAACACATTCGCCCTTTTTCGTTAGGGACGGGTGGTCTATTATTTATTTTTATCGCGCGATAATCGACATTTAGATTTAATTATTCCGGAAAATCGTAATCGCGTCTAATCAGCCCCAGTCTTGTGTAATGCGAACGAAATATGTTCAGATCGACGTGAAATGTTTAAATTTTGAAAATATTTATACGAAAAAATCATTCAGAATATTATATTTAAAAAAAAAAAAAAAAAAAGTATTGTAACAAACGGTGTTCTTGTATAATATGATTTTTGTACGGGGTTTTAATGTGGTGGTTTTTACACGATATTGGATGGTCTAGAGAACCACCGCGAACTCGTCGGAAAACCTAGACGATTAAACGCAGATTAGAATGGGACGATTTTATTTCGTTAGGTCAAATGGGTTGGGAAAGATCGTCATCGAAGGAAAATTGAATGGAATAAAAGTGCGTGTCTCTAAGATGGTCGGGCGGATTAAGGCAAATATGCTGAGAAAACTTATACGCGCCGTTCGTATAATAGTGACAAAGGTCGCGAACTAAAATACGATGTTTCTCTATCTTGCTTGTTATACGATTCGAACAAGAAGGTCAAATTTAAAAGTTTGCGTCTCAAAATTTGTGACCGAAATGGTTCGAAATTGGATTATCGAATATCAGTTTTGAAATTACGACGAAATTCGCCAGCGAACGCGTCATTCCGTACGAATGAAAAATACGAATTTATCGCCGATAACGATAATTAACGCTAACAATACGAGACGACGTTATCCGATTAAATAATCGAATAACGAATTTTTTTTAAAAAATGCGAATGAATTATTCTCGTTAGTTAATTGGCATCAGAAATAACGAGTTCTTCCCGATTTAATTAAATTTTATACGCGAGAATAAAAGTTAAAAAAAAAAACACAAAAACAGGGCATAATAAACGAAAAAATTGTTTTTATTAAATCGGAAAATAATTTCGTGTTTAAATTCTAGAATATAACGTTTATATACTAACGAACGTCTCTATACTAACAGCGTCTACGCGACGTGTAACACTTTAACAATGACAAAATTACGAAATTCGCAAAATTAAATTATTCCGTTAATATAGCGTTATCGAGATTAATTCGAGATGTGGCTGATATTAACTAAAGAGTTCATCCTTAATACATTTACAATCGACCAGCGGTATTATGTATTATATATATTATTATAAGTTGCCAAAAAAAAAAAAAAAAAAGACAATTGCCCGTTATCGTTATCGATATTACGGTCATTTTCGTTATCTCGCGTTAAATAGATAAAATTCGTATTTTATTCTCGTCCGCTCTACGCGGATGAACATAAATCGAACAATGTAATTTACGATTGATAACGTTATAACAATAATAATATTAACAAGAAGAAAAAGATAAAATATTTAGTAATTGTTTTACGCTTCCTTATCACACAATAAATATGATGGTTAAACGATGGTGTGAAAGTGTTGATAACCATGAGTACTGAAAATTAGCGAACGCCCCTTATGTAATATTATAAATTAAATAGCCAAAAATATCGAAATAAAATCGTAACTAACGTATAAAAATATCTAATATATATATATATATATATATATATATATATATATATATATATATATATATATATATATATATATCGTTTGTTCGATTTTCTTTGAAATTATCTCTAATAGCGGATAAATGATAATTAAATAATTAGTTGGACTTATAGAAAAAAAATATATAGACACACACACGTATAAATATATATATATATATATATATATATATATATATATATATAATTGAAAATAAAATGAAATATGTTCCTCGGAAAAACCCAGTATGAAATCTAATATTTAGGCATGTTATAATTGTACACGCGTAACAATCTATCGCAGTGTTATCGACTTAGTTATTTTCTTCTACAACGATAATGGATGCAGTTTTCCTTATAAATAGATCGTAATTATTCTATGACTTCGGTGCTTAAATTAAATAATTATTACTTGTAATCAGTTATACATAATATATATATATATATTATATAAATGTCTATATTATGTATATATATATTACCTCATCATCATCGTGGTCGCGATCTCCTGAGGCAAGAGATTGCGTGCATCTATATTTTTCGATCTCTGGTATACATTATAATACCTTTCAGAATTTTGCATGTCGAGTTGGCTGGCATGTTGATGTAGTTCCAATGTTTTTCTTCCTCTGATCGGTTTTGATCGTATTTTCTCCTGCATCACCAACATGAATATTCCGTTTTCTCATATTTTATGCGCTACGTATTTTATGATTTTCTTCTTTTAACATCTTCAATTAAACTTTTTCTTTTTCCCCTATTCTAACGAGTACTGTCTCGTTCGTTACGTGATCGGTCTATGATATTTTTAGCCGTTTTCGATAACACCACAATTCAAATGCGGATATTTTGCTTTCACACTCAGCACTCATGGTCCGTGCCTCGCATGAATATTTCAGCACCGTCCATACATAGCACCGCATTATCTCGCAGATTTAGGTTCATCTGTTGATTAACGAGCACCCGGCTCAGATTCATAAATGCGTTCTTTGCCGCACCAATTCTTGTTCTCATTTCTTTTATATCTGTAGCCGTTGTTACCTATTAGAACTCCTAAGTATTTATTATTCATTTCTTCTAGTTTCTGTATTCCTATATTTATATTTACATTTCATCACCTTTGTTTTATCAGTATTATTTTTTTCACATTATATTTATTTATTTGTTCACAATTCATCTGTATTTCACTTTCCGCGATTAATCATCTGCATAGCTTATTTCATTTATTATTTTACCATTTATCTTCAGGCCCATGTTACTAATTCGCGCTTCTCTCGTAATCTCCTCTGCATAGATGTATAAAATTACGTAATATGCTGAAAAATGAAAATGATGTTATACCAGAGAGGGAAGTAGCGGGCGTGTACAGAATACTATGCTCTTTTCGTATTAGCTATGTGGAACAAACAAGCAGATCTGAGGAACATTGCGGAAAAATCAGCTGTGGCGGAGCATCAAGCCGTTACAGGGCCTGAAGTACGATTTGATTAAAAAAAGTTCTGGCCAAAGTAGATCGGTTAGGTGATAGAATTGTTAGGGAAGCCTTAGAATTTAAAAAATTCAAAAATTTCAACGGGGAGGACGGCTTCCGGAGAACGGTGATTAGCCGACTGAGAACCAATCAGGACGTAATGTTAAGGTAGTAGCTTGTTATTTAAGAGTTAGTTTAGTTCTGATGATGAGCCCGGCATGTTGAAACGTAAACTCTGGTTAATTTTACATTGTTTTACTTTTATTCATAAATATTTTTTTCCGAAATTATTGCATCTAATTAGAGTATCTTCTTCATTTAGTCTCGAAAAGAATACAAATATTCTTGAGAAAAGTAGGTCCGGTCTCGTTTTAATTATTCTTTATCCTCCATAAATCTGGAACGATTATACCGAACAAACGATGATAAGAGCTTTTTTTTTTCGTTACATACTTCTTCAGAGAAATTATTTTTATTCTTATACGAATATTACGAATATTAACTATTTATTTTTATTATTCTTTTAATGTTATAATTTTTTCCCCATTTTTAATAACTTTCTTTTTTGGGCTTCCCCGGTGGTTTGAACCTATTAAATACACCATTCCAATTTGTATTCAGTCAATTATAACCATTATGACCTGCGAGGCTCTTCGTAAGTACCCGTTCTGAGCTGTAGTAACTAATATTGCGACCGTACCAAAATCGGTCTAGCGAGTTGGCATTCTGTCTCTTCCGCTTGCACTAGCTGTTTTACCGAGCCGATAATATTTTTCCTAGATTTTCTTCTGTTACAAATAAAATTATTGAATCCGTTGTAATTCTTTCGGTTCGTCTACTTTTCTGTACATATCGAAAAATTCATTCTCCTTTCGGTACACAATCAACATTCGTCGCCATATCCACATTTTCAAATACATCCTTGCTAATCGTCCGTCACGGCTGCCGTAGAAGAAAGTCGAGAGAATTCCTGTTTTTATTAGCTTCTGTCGTAATTTTAGTGGGCACTTTTTGTTAAAAATTATATACTTTTCAACTCGGTATTTTCCTAAAGCAATTTGTCCTTTTATTTCATCCGAACAACCTCTATCAACAGTAATCACACGGAAAATAAACAAAATAATCACTCGCCCCATTTTTGTCGTACTCCGGCAGGAGATTGGTGCCATTAAGGACGATCTTACAGTTTATTATCATAATC